>VLTN01000045.1:0-299601 GCA_008330645.1 Cafeteria roenbergensis
CGCCCGTTGCAGAAGTCGTCGCGGCACACGATTTCGCACTCCCGGCCCTTGTACGTCGCGGGTCCCAGCACGTGCACGTGCCCTGGGGTTGAGGTACCCGCGGGGCCCGCAGTCCGGCAGGATGGGGGCGCCGTACAGGCCAGCGCGTCGCGGGCGAGGCCACCAGCGTCTCGAACATGCGCTTCGTCTCGGCGCCGAGCGAGGGCGAGCTGCGCCAGCGGAGAGCGGTCCACCGTCACGCTGACGATTGGGTCGACGGCGCCGAAGGGGTCCAGGGCCATGGCGGCCGTGCCGGGGGAGGGGCGCCGCTGACGGCCGCGCCGCAAGAGCCGGCGCAGGACGAGCTGTTGCCGGTTGCGCCGTACGCCGGGGCGGGAAGGCGCCAGAGGCGGCGCCTGCATGAACGCCACGAGCGCGGGGTCGCACGCCGAGGCGTAGAAGGCAGGTTGATCTGCCGTTGCCCTCGAAGGAGCGCGCCAGCAGCTGGCCGTGCGTCTGGCCGGTCGGGAAGTCGATGTGCGCCCTGGAGCCAGCAGCGTGCCGATGATGTCGATGCGTAGGCGTGCACCACGGAGGCCGAGGGGGCGGTTTCCAGATGATGCGGGACGCGATGGTGTCGCTGTAGGTGAAGTCGCCGGTGACCCAGTCGGCCAGCGTCACGTTTGAGGCGGGCGCGGGTTGCTGAACAGCGGGGACCAGGGATCGCCGTTGCCGGGGCCATGGCTGGTCCAGGCGTCGTCGTACAGGATGTTGATGACGACGGAGGCAGGTCCGACCGCGAGGGCGGCTGGCCGCCGGGACGCGGGGCAGGGACGTGAGGACAGCTCCACCTCGTCCACCTCGGCGAGGGCCGCGCGCGGAGAGGTGGAACACGTTGACGTCGGGGCGCGTGCCCGTGAGGGTCATCACGCGGGCGAACTTGTGGATGGAGGTGCCGTGCGGGGAAGGCGGGCCAGCGAGGCCGAGAGCCAGCGCATCGCGATGACGGCGCCGTCGAAGTCCGCGCCGCCGGGGAAGGGGAAGGCGGGGTCGGCCACGAGGAAGCGGCCCGGGGCGTGACGGAGGCGAGCGGCTGCATCACGTAGGTCTGGTTGCCGCCCGTGACACGTTGCCGCCCGACAGGATGGCGCCGCTGGTGTAGTTGAGCTGCCTGCCGACGGCGAGGTCCGCGCGCTGCGGCACGAAGCGGCCGAGGGAGGCCTCGTACACGTCCCCAGCGCGGGTGCGGCGGCTGCAGCCAGCGCTCGCCACACGCTGTAGCGGCCGATGGCGACGTCGCGGCCGGCCATGAGGAGGCCCTCCGTGTCGGAGCCCGTGCGGCCGACCCAGTCGCCCTCCACGATGCGTGGAACTGGGCCAGCGCCGGTGCAGCGCCTGGCAGCCGGTGTCAGAGCCGTACACCGAGTAGTTCGAGCCGGTGGCGGGGGTGCCTCCAGACGTGGCGTTGCCTCCGTCTCGTCGGGCACCTCGTCGCAGTTGGGGCCGGCGTAGCCCGGGGCGCACGCGCAGGTGCCGCCCAGCGTGCAGATGCCGCCGTTGTTGCACTGGGCGACCGACGGGGACGGGGACGGCCACGCGGAGGGCACTCCCAGGAGCGGTAGCATCGAAGTCGTAGTACATGGCCTGCGTGGCGAGCGAGCCGGGCAGGGGCTGGCCTGCGGGGAGGCCGACGCCAGCGTCGACGGGGAAGGCGGCTGGCAGCGCATGAGGGCGAACTCGGCCGAGCGGATCGGCGCCGCGCCGCCCGGCGAGCCAGGGGCGGGAGCGAGGAGTTGGCCACGTCGAGCCGCAGGCGGGAGAGAGGGCGGCACCCGAAGTGGTGATGGGGCCGTCGAGCACCGAGGACGGGGTGTCGCCGTAGCGGGACGGGTGGTACAGCGACGACGCCAGGCCGGGCGGCACCGTGCAGGTCATGCCGTACTCGTTCACAACGGTGGCCGGCGTGCGCACCAGGAAGGCGCCCGAGTGGCCGTCGCGCCACACGCAGTCCAAGTCCGGGCCCGCCGGTCGACGGGCTGAAGCCGTCCACGGCAGTGGTGCGGGCGGCGCAGTCGATCTGGGAGCAGTCAGCGCCCTTCCAGCCCGGGTAGCAGGCGCAGCCCTGCCCGCAGAGGCAGGTGCCGGTGCCGGAGCACAGAGCGGGGCACAGCGCCACCATGGAGGCAGGCGGGCCGAAGGTGCAGCTGGGGGCCGGGGTGTGGCTGGGGGTGGCGGTCGCCGTCACGCTGGGGGTCGGAGTGTTGGTCGGCGTCTGCGTGGGCGTCCCTGACGGCGTCGGCGACTGCGTCGGCGTCTGGGTGGCCGTCTGGGTGGCAGTGACGGACGGCGTCGGGGAGTTGGTCGGCGTCTGCGTCGGCGTGGGCGTGTTGGTTGGCGAGGCCGTGACGCTGGACGTCGGCGTGGGCGTCTGCGTCTGCGTCGGGCTGGCCGTGACGCTGGGCGTGGGGGAGTTGCTGGGCGTCGGGGTCTGGCTGGCCGTGACGGACGCACTGGGCGTCGGGGTCTGGCTCGGGTCTGGCTTGGCGTGGCGGAGCGGCTGGTCGAGGGCGTGGGCGTGCCGGTCGACGAGGCAGTCACGCTCGGCGTGGGCGTGCTGGTGGAGGTGCTGGTGGGCGTCTGCGAGGCAGTCACCGAGGCGGTTGCCGACGCCGTGGGCGTCTGGCTGCTGTCACCGAGGCCGTGGGGGAGGCCGTAACCGAGGCCGTGACCGATGGCGTGGGGGTGCCTGTCGACGATGCCGTGACCGACGCGGTGGGCGTCTGAGTCGCGGTGACCGATGCCGTGGGCGTGGCCGTCGAGGAAGCCGTGACCGAGGCCGTGGGCGTCTGAGACGCGGTGACGGACGGCGTCGGCGTGCCGGTGGACGACGCGGTGACCGACGGCGTTGGAGTCTGGCTGGCCGTGACCGAGGCCGTGGGGGATTCGCTCGGCGTTGTCGATGGAGTGGCGTACCGGTGGACGAACGCCGTGACCGAGGCAGTGGGCGTCTGAGACGCGGTGACGGACGGCGTGGGGGTGCCAGTCGAGGACGCAGTAACCGAGGCAGTCGGCGTCTGAGACGCGGTGACCGAGGCCGTGGGGGTGCCAGTTGACGAAGCCGTGACCGAGGCCGTTGGCGTCTGAGACGCGGTGACGGACGGCGTGGGGGTGCCAGTCGAGGACGCAGTGACCGAGGCCGTGGGCGTCTGAGACGCGGTGACCGATGCCGTAGGGGTGCCAGTTGACGAAGCCGTGACCGAGGCCGTGGGCGTCTGAGACGCGGTGACGGACGGCGTGGGGGTGCCAGTCGAGGACGCAGTGACCGAGGCCGTGGGCGTCTGAGACGCGGTGACCGATGCCGTCGGGGTGGGGGTGGAGGAAAGCGAAGTCGACGGCGTGGCAGTGAGCGTCGGCGTGGTCGACGGCGTCGGGGTCTGCGTTGAGGTACTCGAGGACGTCGGCGTCGGCGTCGAAGTGCTGGAAGACGTCGGAGTCTGGCTGGCCGTGACCGACGCGGTTGGCGTCTGCGTTGACGAGGCCGTGACGGAGGCGGTCGGCGTGTTGGTCGGCGTGCTCGTGCTGGACGAGGTCGACGTCGGGCTGGCCGTGACCGATGCGGTTGGCGTCTGCGTTGACGAGGCCGTGACAGAGGCGGTCGGCGTCTGCGTCGGCGACGCGGTGGTGGACGACGTTGGCGTCTGGCTGGCCGTGACCGAAGGCGTCGGGGTCTGCGTCTGCGTCGGCGTGGCGCTCGAAGACGGGGTGTTGGACGGAGTCCTGGTCGGCGAGGCCGTCACGGATGACGTGGGCGACGAGGTCGAAGAGCTTGTCGGCGTCGCGGTGCTCGACGAAGTCGGCGTCTGGCTGGCTGTGACCGATGCGGTCGGCGTCTGCGAGTTCGACGGTGTGCCCGTCGGGGTGGGCGTCTGCGTCGACGTGGCCGTCGACGAGGGAGTACCCGTCGGCGTGCCTGTGCTCGACGAAGTCGGCGTCTGGCTGGCCGTGACCGATGCCGTGGGCGTCTGCGTCTGCGTGGGAGTGCTCGAGGCAGTCGGCGTCTGGCTGGCCGTCACGGAGGCGGTCGGCGTCTGCGTCTGGCTGGCGGTGACCGACGCGGTCGGCGTCTGCGTCGGCGAGGCCGTGACGCTGGCCGTCGGCGTGGGCGTCTGCGTCTGCGTCGGGCTGGCCGTGACGCTCGAGGTGGGCGTCTGGCTTGAGGTGGGCGTCTGGCTGGGCGTGACGGAGCTGGACGGGGTGGGCGTCTGGCTCGGCGTCTGGCTCGGCGTGGCGGAGCGGCTCGTCGACGGCGTCACTGAAGGCGTGCGAGTGGACGTCGGCGTGCCGGTGGACGTCGGCGTGCCCGTGCTCGACGGGGTGCCTGTGGGCGTGCCAGTCTGCGTCGGCGTGTTGGTCGGCGAGCTGGTCGGCGTGTTGGTCGGCGTGCCAGTCGACGTCGGCGTGCCAGTCGACGTGGGGGTCGAGGTCGGCGTGTTGGTCGAGGTCGGCGTGGACGTCGGCGTGTTCGACGAGGTCGGGGTCGAGGTCGGCGTCGGGGTCGACGTCGGCGTGCGCGTTGTCGACGGGGTGACCGACGGCGTCGGGGTGACCGACTGCGACGGGAGCACGACCGCGGCCGAGGGCGTGGACGTGGCGGACGGGATGGCGATGGGCGTCGACGAGGCCGACACGCCGGGCGGGATGGAGGACGGGCTCGCCGACGGGGTGGGCGGCGCAACGGGCGTCAGCAGCGCGATGCACTCCTGAAGGAACGCCTCGTAGGCGGCAGTGATGAGCGAGAGGTCGCCGGCCAAGCAGGCGTCCGTCACGCAGGCGTCGTAGTAGTCGGAGTTGTCCGTGCCCGCAGCCAGGCACGTGGCCGCGGTGGTGCCCTGGAGGAAGCGCGCCGCGCACTCCTGCTGGAAGTGGGCCAGCATCGCGCCGCTGCACGTGGTGTTGGGCGCCGTCGTGTTGCCCTCGGGGATGGGCGGGAAGGTGGTGTTCCCGCCTCCGACGGGGGGCACGACCGGCTCGATCTCGCCTCCGGGGCGCAGAGGATCGTTGGGGTCCGGCCACTGAGCTTGGCACACCAGCATGGGAACGTTCACCGTGGACAGGTTGAGCCCGGCGCCCTGAGAGGGGCAGCTGCCGCCAGCCGCGAACGCGGGGCTGGTGGTCACGGGGATGCCATTGGGGTTGCCGCCGTTGGTGAAGAGGTTGTCGGGCGCCGACGAGGGCACGCGGAACGTCAGGCCAAAGTCGTGGCGGCCCTGGTTGGACCCGCCGTTGTACGTGATGCCGTCCGAGCCGATCCAGTCGTTGTTGCCGTTGCCGTCGAAGGAGCCACACAGGCCGCCGAGGCGGTCGCGGTACAGCGAGGGCACCTTGATGTCCACGTTGATGTAGTGGCGGTTGCGCCAGCCGGAGGCGCGGAACTCCACGAAGCCGCCGTTGGGCAGGGTGATGCGGTAGGCGGGGAGGCCGGCCTGGGCGTTGAGGCGGAAGATCTGCACGCCGTCGTTGAACGTCGGGGACAAGACGATGACCGGGTCCGGGCTAGTGCGGGCGTCCAGGTTGAAAGCCACGATGGAGTTCCGGTACTTGACAACCACTGCGGTGTTGCAGCTCACCGTGAAGCACTGCTCCTGCCGGGTCTGCACGACGAACTCGCCGTCGCAGGAGCGGGCAAGGTAAAAGTCGCCCGTGCCGTAGAAGTTCCACTTGTTACTCGACCACGTCACGAAGTGGGGGTCGCCCCACGAGCGGCAGGTACCGGAGCCGCCGCCGGAGTACTGGACCGTCACGGGCAGGGTTTCGACCACGGCCTGGTCGGTGTCGCCCTCCCCGAGGCGGTAGGCGGACTGGTCCGCGATGGGCAGGCCCGTGGCGGGGTCGATCACGACGGTGTCGTTGCCCGTCACGGCGACGCCTTCGCCCCACGAGAAGGTGCGGGTGTAGTTGAACGCGCGGAACACCACCCCGAACGTCTGCTGGCCCTGCGTGAAGGCCGAGAGGCGAGGCGTGATGACCACGGTCTGGGAGATGTTCCAGTTGGTCGAGTTGAAGGTGAGCGAGCAGGTCGAGACGGCCACCGCGCCGGCGGCCAGGGACGAGTCCACCGACACCGTCACGTTGCCCGGGTGCAGCGGCTGGGTCGCCAGGTGCACCTGCACCGTGGTGAGTGCCGAGGCCGACAGGATGACGGGGTTGGGCGAGATGACGAGGCCCGGCCCGCACTCGCGCACCTCGCTGGTGGCGGGGCAGCCGATGGAGCCGGACGTCACCGAGCGCGTGCGGCTCTGGATCGCCGTCACGCTGCCTCCGAGGGAGCTGCTGCCGTCGGCCGCGCAGGCCGACCAGGCGGACCAGGGCCCGACCGCGCAGTCGGCCTGGAGGCCGTCGCCGAAGAACCGGTTGTGAGTCATGCCGGCAAACAGGATGCGGGCCTCGGCGCGGGTCACGGGGCGATCATAGATGCGGACGTCGTGGAGCTGGCCGCAGAAGCGGTCGCGGCCAGCGGTGGAGGAGGCGCCGATGAGGAGCGGGCCCGCGATGGTGGGGATGGCGCCGGCGCCCGAGATGGACACCTGCTCGCCGTCAACGAACCAGGACACCTGGTCCAGCGCCCCGTCGTACGACAGCACCGCGTGGTGCCACTCGCCGGACTTGGCCACCGCCGTGAAGCCGCGGGGCTGCGCGCCCGCGTTGAAGTTGACCACGGCGCCCACGTTGTTGCCGCCGTTCTCGGCCGACATGCGCACCTCCCAGGAGGAGGACGAGCCGAAGCCGTTGCCAACGAGCGACTGCTGGCGCGACGCGCGCAGGCGGCGGAAGAAGACGGACACGGCGAAGCCCTCGCCGCGGCCGGGCCCTCCGCCCTCCCAATCGAAGTTGGCGAGCCCGTCCACGCGCAGGTGGGTGTCCCAGCAGGCCTCGAGCACGGACGTGCGCCCGGCGTCGGTGGCAGCGCCGAAGCGGGGCCCGGAGCCGGCGAGGCCGGAGGTGACCACGATGGCGTGGTGGCCCGCGGAGGACCGGTCGGTCACGCGGGTGGTGCTGACGGTGGCGGTGCCCTGCGTGTCGGTCACTGGGGTCAGCTGCGACGGCCCGAAGGTCCACCACCCGGCCAGCTCAGAGGACTGAGGCGGGGCGCGGGCGTCGATCCCAGAGTCCACGAACACGGGGCGCGAGCCGGCGTTGGAGAGGATCACGCCGTGGCGCCCGCCGCCGGACGCGTCGGACCAGGCGACCACGTCGCCGCCGTAGAGGACGCGCCCGCCATCCTCGTCGTCGCCGTCCTCGCTGTCGTTGTCGAGGAAGCCGGCGAGGATGCCGGCGGCGCGGGCCTCGTCGATGGTGATGTTCGTGCCGCCGGACCAGTAGGACAGCACGAGGCCGCCAGCGCCACCCGGACCGCCTCCGATGAGGCCGAACTTTCCGCCGGACGACAGCAGGGTGCTGATCTCAGTGGAGGACAGCTCGCGGTTCCACACGGACGCGGGGCCGACGTAGCCCTCGAGGCTGTACGACGACACGAGGCTCGAGCCGCACGTGTAGGACGCGGCGCGGCCGTCTGCCACCGACACCGAGCGCGGCGCCTGACCGAAGAGCAGGCAGCCGCGGCTGGAGAAGCGAGGCCCGTTGGCCTTCCACTGGGAGTCGCTCGTCTCGTCCTCGAAGCGGGGCCCCGGGCCGTCGTAGACGACGCCAGTGTCCACCCACACCTTCACGCGGCGGCCTGTGCCGGCGGACGAGCCGGGGTTGGCGCCGGGGGAGGTGGAGCTCGTGCGGTAGGTCATCACAACTGTGTGCCAGGCGCCGTCGTTGATGACGTAGCCCGTGTCCACGGACGAGCCAAAGAGGTAGACCTGCAGCGTGCCGGCGGGGCCGCGGAACAAGAGCAGCTCAAGGCCGCCCTGGCCGTCCGTGCCTGGCGCGGCAACGAGGCCAGCCGACGGCCGGTTCCCCGGGCCGTACCCGGTGTAGGACAGCAGAGCCGAGCCCTCGGGGTCAGAGTCCGTCGTGCGGAACGACGACACGAGCGTGATGGCCTCGCGCGGCCACAGCACGGCGTTAGCCGCCGTGTCGGGAGAGGTTGTCACATTGCGCTCCCGAATGTCCACCTGCATGCGCGCCCCAGCGCCAGGGGACGCGAGCACCACGTAGTTCGTCGCCACTACCGAGTGGTACACATGCGAGCCATCCAGTGGCACGTAGGACTGCGAATCGGGGTGGGGCGGGTATCGAGCGGAGTCAAGCGGCCGGAAAGCTGCTCGACGGACTGGTGCGCGGCGGCAGCAGGCACAGGGCCGCTCGCATGCGGGGCTGCGCGCTTGCTGCAAGGCCGGCTCACGCTGAGGTAGTTCGTCGTGGAGGAGCTCGTGTACCTCATCGCCAGCTCGTAGCTGAAGTGGCCGCCGTACTCGAACACGAACGAGTAGATCTGGTGCATGCCTGCAGTCAGGTACGTGCTCCCATACTTAACCGTGTGCGGGTGGTACCCGCCGTTGTCGACGACCTGCGCGCGCGGTGGGGAGGCAAAGGATGCGGCAAATTTTCCAGTCGTGCTTCAGCCATCTTGACGGCTCGAGCACGCGGCCGGCGCATGCAGCGCCACTTGGGGCAAGCGTGGCCGCCACCCGCGCCGTCAGCAGGAGCAAAGCAAGTCACGGACGGACCGCTGGCGAGAGCGGGGCACCGAGGCCCCCGGAGAGCGCGCGCAAGGGCGGCGACTCACAACGAGTCCGTCGATGTAAAGCATCGAGCCGTCGTCGCTCCCCAGCTTGAACTGATACGTTCCAGCCAGGGTGACGCGCAGGAAGCCGGACCAGACGATGACAATGCGATCAGAGGCCGTGCCTTGGCCGTAGACGGCGGGCGGGCTGCCCCTTCCCGCGTCAAAGTCGGGGTTCGAAACGACGCCAGTTCGCTCGGTCGACGCGATGCTGGCCGAGATGTCCTTGTTGGTGTACTGGTAGGCCCTGAACTGCCATCCCGGCTCGAGGCCGTTGGTCGGCACATCCACGAAGGTGTCCGCGAGGGCGAGCGTGGCAGCTGCAAGGGCCGCCAGACCGGCCGCGGCGAGTGAGGCGCGCATTGTCGTCGGAGTGCGGCTGCTGGCCTTTCCCCGTCGAATGGCTGGAATGTGAGGGAGCCCTGGGTGCTCCGGAGCGCAGAGGATGGCCGTGGGTCGACCCGTCAGCGATGGGAGGGACGGCTGGGTCCCTGCGTTTGCGCTGGTGTGCGCTAGTCGGCCTGGCCTCAGCTTCGCGCGCGGTGGAAGCGGGAGTTTCCGGCCCGCCGACGTCTGGTCTCGTCGGCTCGCGACCGATGGCGTCAGTGCTCCGAATCGCTGCTGCCTCGCTTCGCCTCGGAGGCACGATGGAGGCTGCGGGGAAGGGGGTCCCAGGCCCCAAGCGCCAGTCGCACCGCCCTCTGCGTGCTGATGCGCTGGATGGGTCCGAGCCCGCACGTCAGCGGTCAGTGACCACGGGGCGCTGCTCTTCAACTCTCAGAAACGCTCGGGTGAATCGAGAACATCCGCTGCGCATCCGCGAGCCAGCCTCGCCAAGAGCACGCAACCGCCTTCCAATGGCGCCCACTGCCGTGGTCGCCAGCTTGGGTTGGGTTCCGGGGCGGTGGCGCTCCGGTTTGGCCGCTCGGTGCTTGGCTCGGGCGAGTTCTTTGTGCGGTCCAGCGAACTGACCGATGCCGCCGGGCCCATTGGAAAACGCTTGGCGCCACCACCTGCGCAGGGAGCATCAGTCGCACATGGGCATAAAACCGCACCCGTGCGTGTGCGATACTTGCGCGACGGGCCGTGGCGTTGCGTGGAGCGAGGCGTTGACGGATCGAAACACCCAACCCCGCACTCAGTGTCGCGCGCGCGCTCGTCGCTGGCCACAAGCCGGTGTTCGCCGGCCGCGGCCTTTGCCCCGCCGCGCCTACTTGGCCGCGCTGGAGGACCCGGCCGGGCCGGCGGCCTTGGACCCCGAGGCGCTTCCGCTGGCGGGGGCAGCGCTGCCTGCGGTCACAGCAGCGAACTGCGCAAAGGCAGCGACTTCGCCGTCGGCCGCCGAAATCGCATCCAGCGATGCCCCGCTCGCTGTCGTCGTGCCAGGGGCCGCCGCGGCCTCAGCGGGTTGCCCCCCTGTGGCTGCGCCCGCGCGCACACTCTGCGGAGCGCGCAAGACTGCGGAGGCGCCGATGCCCCCCGCCCGCCGGGAGTCTCCCGTGAGCCCCATGGCCGGCATGGAGCGCTGGCCGGGCGCAAGGCGATTGGCGATGCCGAGCTGAGCGGAAGCGCCCGCGGCAGGAGGCGGAGACGACCGCATGCCATGCCTGCGCCCCGGACCCGAGGCGAAACCGCTGCGGCCGGCAGCCGCAGCCCCGGGCGAAGCCGAGTAGCCGTGGCCGTTGCCCGCGTCGGCCTCCGTGGTCGTGGCAGCAGCTGCGGCCGTGCCCGAAGCAGCCGCCGCGTGCGCCATGGAGCCCTGCGACGTCCAGCTCGCCTTTCGCTCAAGCGCCGGCGCGGGCGCGGTGTCCAGCGCCGAGCCCAGAGCCGAGGCGGCGGACGCGAATCGCGAGTGGTCCGCGCCCCTTGGCCTCCTGAAGGCTGCCTCCCTCGAGTCGTGCCCCGACATGGTCCTTGCGGAGTGAAACGCGTGCGAGGAAGCCCCTCCGGGCGGCTGCCCGACTGCCGTGCCGTCGCTGCTCGCGAACATCGGCAGGCTGGACCCCGCCATTGGCGTCATGGACGGGAGCGCTGGCGGGCCGCCGGGTGTTGGCTGCCCCGACGCTTGCCGCGAGGCTGCCTCAAGCTCGCGAGTCCGCCTGACGTCGGCCTCGAACTCGCGGAGCAGCTCCCACGCTTGCTCCTCGTTCCGCTCGGACGTCTTGTGCAGCACGCTCCTGGCTCGGTCCCGGGTCTCGCGCTCGTCCGTCTCGCGGTGCTCCGCGGCAGCTGCTTCCGGCAGCTTACTCGCAATCGGCTCCCTGTACTCGCGGCGAACGGCCAGCAGCTCGTCCACAAGCGTGCTTCTCGGCCCGGCGAGGCGGGAGCCGATCTCCCGGATGATGGCCGCGCGGCGCACAATGTTGCGCTGGATCTTGGCGAGCTCCTCCTCGTTGGACCGCTGCAACTCGTTGCGGAAGTCCGTCTCCGCGTCCGCCTCTTGCAGCTTGAGGCGGTCGAGCGCCCTGGCGAGGACCTTCTGCCGGTCTTCGCCCCGCGCAGACGGCGTGACCTTGCCGCCGGCAGGGTCGTCTGGGCTGTCTTGCAAGGCCCCCGCGCCCTTGCGACGGCGCTGCCTGTCGAGCTCGACCTGGCGACGGCTGCGCTCGAACTTGATTCGCGCGCGAGAGCGCCGGTCGGCGAAGGCGGCCACCATCGTCGCAAAGTCCGCGGCCAGGACCTTGAGCCGCTTCTGCTCCAGCTTGAGGGTGCTCTCCACGTTCCGCATGAACGCGCCTCGCTTCAGGTCCACCGTCTCGGACATTGCCTGCGGCAGGGTGGGCAAGCCGTCAGTCGGCTGCGAGGGCAGGATGCCCTGCACCAGGATGCTGCGCACCAGCTCGTCGACGACCTCGTTCTCGGCGACCTTGCGCTGCTCGTTGTGCGCCTCCAGCGCGCCGTCCAGCAGCTCCTCCGACAAGCGGTGGCGCTGCGTCTGCACGATGCCGGACCCCTGCGCTGCCTCCGTCATCGGGGACACGTCACCGCCGACGCTCGCTGCCCCAGACGAGCTGCCGCGCGTCGCGCGCTCGGCCTGGCCGAGGGCGTCGCTCGAGCCGTCCTCGCCCAGATCACCGCCGCCGGAGCCAGCGCCGGACGCCGGTGGCGACGAGTCCATGACCAGGTGTGGCAGCGCCGGCCGCGAGGACGGAGGCGCCGGCGTGAGCATGGGGCCGATGCGCAGGCCTCCAGACGCGGCGGCCCTGGAGCCAGACCGCTTGCGTCCCTGCATTCCGCTTGCGCCGTCTGCCGCGCCAGGGCCTCCAGCAGGGCTCACGGGCGCCGGCTCCGGGCTCGAGCGAGCCGCAGGCTCGACGCTGGCCGTCTGCCACGCGCCAGCCTCGCCGGGGGGCTCCAGCCCTGTGCCCCCCGGGCACCCCTGCGCTGGGACGGGCCTCTCGGCTGGCCCGGGAGTCGGCGCCGCGCCGCCTGGCAGGTGGCCTTGCGGCTGGGGCCCGGGCGCCTGGGTCGGAGCAGCCCGCCTGGCGCTGTCCGCTGGCTGGCCGGTTGCGCGGGCAGCCTGCTCGGTCACGACGCGGCGGGTCTCGCATGAAGTCGCCTTGAGATCGTTCATGCCGTGCTGAAGCGAGTCGAGCGTTGCCTGCTGCGCCGACAGTTGCGCCTGCATGTGGTCCAGCCGCTGAAGCACGGTCCGCAGCAGCGCTGCCATCTCCTGGCCGCCGTCAGAGCCAAGGCTGGCAGCTGTGGCGCGGCCGGCTGCCTGGTGGTCGTCGCCGCTGGCCGAGTGCCCCGCATCGTGCCGGCTCGGCTGGCCGCCGGGCGTGCTTCCGACCGGGGAGGCAGCCTGGGGGATGGGAGACACCGGGGGGCCCACGTCGGGACCAATGTTGCGGTGGACGTGGGGGGACTGGAGGTGACCAAACTTTGGCGTGGGCTGCAAGTCGGGCGAGGCTACACCAGCGCTGCTGCCGCGGCCGTGGTCTGAAGAGCTGCCGCCGGGAATCGCGTGGCCGCCCTGCCCCGGGTGAGCGCCCGCGCCAGCATCGTCGCTTGTGGGAGTGCTCGCGCGCGAGGCCCTCACCTCGGCCGCGCCCGTGCCAGCCTGCCCCGCGAGGGGCGGAGGGGCGGCGTGGGGAGTGGCCTCTCCCGGCTCGGGACGGCTTGGCCCGCCCGGAGACGACACGCTGCCAAATCCTGCCACGCCGATGTTCTCGCTCTCGGCAGAGGCGTCGGCCGGGGCAGACCCCGAGTACTTGTGGCCCGGCCTGCTGGACTGCAGGCTCTCCATGGCCCCAGCGTGGTGCGTGCCAGATGCCGCACCGTGGCCGGCGCCCCCGCGCGACCACTGCGCCGAGTCTGACGTTCCGACGCCGTCAGCCAGCGTGCTGCTGTGCGTGGCGGCCGACCCGATCGCTGGCACCGCAGGGGGCGCGGACTCCGCGCTGTATGCCGGGCTGGGGTGGATCATTTGGTCGACCGCGTGGTTGTCCACGCCGCCGAGGTGTGAGTCCATGCCGGCAAAGGTGCCGGAGCCAGCAGTCGTGGTCATCTCGCCCATGGACGGCACGGACTCGCCGGCGGCGGGAGGCTCTCCGACGTCCGCGGGCTCTGGGAGGTCGGTCATGCTGTCGTGGCGGCCGTGCTCCGGGGCATGGACCGCCGCGCCCCCAGGGGCGGGCGCCAGCTTGGAAGGCGAGGTGGAGCGGCCAATGCTCGGCGGCGCACCGCCGGCTGGGGCAGCAGCGTCATCGTCCGCGGGACCTACGTCGGGGCTCGGCACTGGCTGCGGCCGACGCACGGCCACAGCCGGGCCGACGTCCGGGCTGGGGATGGGGGCCTTGTCCGTCGAGCCAGCTGCCGCCCCTGCGCTGGAATGAGAGGAGGGGCTATCTGGCTGGTCCGACGTGCCTCCGGGGTCCGGCTTGGTCGGTCCCTCCATGGCGCGGTGCGTGGACGTGGCTGGAGAGAGCTGGGTGTGGTCGCCGTCTGCGTGGCTGGCCGCCCCTGCCTCCTCCACGCCGCTGGGGGAGCGAGCGGAGCGGCTCAGCTGCGCCTTGTGGTCCTCCACCGCCCGCTTCAGCACCTCCTCTGCGGCGGCGCGACCCACGGCAAGGCGTTGCAGCCGCAGCTCCTCCTGCTCCTCGGGGGTCAGCTCCTCCTCGTCAAAGCCGCCGTCCGCATCGGCGCCTGTCCCCGACCCCTCCTCGTCCAGACCGGCCCCAGTCCCACCGTCCTCCAGGGCCGCAGCCGCTCTCTCCTCCATGAACGCCGCCACGGCCGCCTGTGCCGCTGCCAGCGCTTCCATCATCTCGTCGGTGGAGATGGCCACGTCCCAAATGGCCTCGTCCCCGGCCGCGTCAGCCGCCTGGGCCTCCCCGGTTCCGCCGGAGGCCACCGGCCCGGAGAGGCCCTGCGCTGCGCCGCCCCCGTCGGCATCCCCCTCCGCAGCACCGCCTGCCCCTGCCCCTGCCCCTGCGCCTGCGCCTGCGCCTGCGCCTGCCGCCTCCGTGCCCGCAGCAGCAGAAGCAGCAGCGGCGGCGGCTGCACCTTCTGCCCCAGCTGCCGCTGCACCAGCAGCAACCCCTGCTGGTGCAGCGGCACCTGGGGTGTCCACTCCGCCCTTGAGAATGGCTGGCGTCGCCGCCGAGGCGGCCGCGGCAGAGGGCGAGTCCGACGACAGAGCCGCTGCCTCAGCCGGCTCTGCCACGAACGAGTGTGAGAGGAGGTCCGCTGCTGAGGGGCGGTTCCAGCGGTAGCGCTTCTTCACCTCAGGCCGCGTGGCGCTGTCCTGGTCGGAGAGGTAGTCGTCATCGCGGTCGTCGTCTGCATCGCCCTCGCTGCCAGCGCCAACGCCGCCATCGCGGCCGCTCGGCTCGTCCCCGCCGCCGCTGGAGGAGCCCTTGCGCGCGGGTGCCGGCGCGGGAACCTCCTCTGCCACCCCGATGGCCTGCCTGACGAACTCCGCGGCCTCGGGCCAGATCCAGCTCAGGTGCTCCAGGGCGTCGGGCGGCTCGCCGTTGGTGATTCGACGGAACATTTGGCCGAAGGACTTGCACTCGGAGTAGGGAGCGTGGCCCAGGATCATCTCCAGCACGCTCATTGCAAAGGCGTGGATGTCCACCGTTGCCGTGTACTCGCCGCCCTCGGCGTACATTTCGGGAGCCATGAATTCTGGCGTTCCCAGCACGGTCTTGGCCACATTGGGGGCAGCTTCCGTGGCCAGGCCGAGGTCACCAATCTTGATCGACTGGCCGGACTTGAAGATGTTGTCGCACTTGATGTCTCGGTGGATGATGGACGGCTTGGAGGCGGCCTCGTCGGGCGTGTGCAGGTAGTGGATGCACGAAAGGATGGCGCGGCAGAAACCCCTCACGTGGCGCCGACTGATCGGGTAGCGCTCCCGGAAGCTGCGTCAGGACCACAACCCGGGACACAGCAGATGACACGAGCATCAGCGGATTGAGCCCGGCGCGACCAAGACTTGGCAGTCCAGAGCGGCCCCCGCGCACTGAGCGGCGGGGTGCGCGGGCAGACGCACCAGCAGCAAGGCCAGTCGGCACGCGGGCGACCCACCCACGTAGTGGCCTGGGCCCGCAGCGATACGATGCCCATGAACAGGCCAGCAAAGTCAAGCGCGCGGAACGGGCACGGCGCGCTGCTGCACGGCCGCAAGGGAGCGCGTGCAAGTCTCACTGCTTCAGCGTGCCCGAGCCCATGAGCTCCGTAATGAAAATGACCTTGGCCTTGTCTTGGCTCATCCACGCCCCGAAGAAGTTGATCAGGTTCGGGTGGCGCAGCGTGCTCAGGAACTTGACCTCCTTGAGCACGCGGGCCCGCGCGAGCGCGTCCCAGTTGGAAATGTCAATCTCGTTCCATGCCACCCGGTTGCCCTGCTCCAGGTCCTGGCCGATGAAGCTGCGGCGGGCCGATTCGCAGGCACAGCAAACGTGCGCGTCAGTAGCTCGCCGCTTGGGCTTCAACGCGGGCTGGGTGCACCGGTCCTTGGCGAGCCCGCTGCCGACGAGCCAACGCCAGCGACTCACACCTTCTTGAATGATCCGGTGCCCACGACGTCCTCGAACTGCGAGCCCGACAAAGCACCAAGTGGGCTGGAGGCACATGTGAACTTCCGCCTGAGCTCGGACCTAGCGCTCCTCTGCGTCGGCCCAGGGCGCGGAAGCAGGACCGCGAGCCGCCTGCCCTTACCTTGACGAACAGCCCCTGTGGGCTGCGGTCGACTGACGCGGTGGCTTTCTTTCCGGCAGCCATTCCGCACGCCCACGAAAGCGAGGACGGCAGGCTGCGCGGCAAGCGCTTGCTTCGGCGGAAGCGAGCGGGCCAGCCCGGCGTGCGGCAGCCCCGGCAGAAACGGGACCGCTGCTGATGCTGGCCAGCACCTGGCCGGCGGCCTCTGCCCGAGCCGCTCGTTGGTTTCGCCGCCACTAGCCGGCGCCGAACCCGGAAAAGCACAGCCCGCGGGCGCACGCACGCACCCAAAGCTCAGGGTGCGGGGGGCTCCTGTCGCTCTGGCGGCGGGCTGTGCAGGCGCGTTGCTGCCAAGGCAGGAGGAGTCGAAGGCCAGCCCGCCAAGCTTCCAGCGGCGCCGGTCCGTGCGTGCGAGCGCCCCAGCGAGTGAGCCTGGTCGGTTGTGTCCGGCATTGGCCAAGGCCACCCTGTGATGGATGCGTCACCCGCCTCCCGGCTTTGGGCCGTCATGAGCGACCTCAAGAAAGGAATGGCGGCTTGCGCTGCGATTCCCCGCAAGCCGTCGGCGCGTCTGCGGACCCGGCTTCTGCGAATCGGTCGTGAAGACGTGGTCGATCTCATCGCGGAGCTTCATACCGAAGAGGCCGCGGTAGCTGCCAAACTCAGGGCCCAGCAAGAGCGGGCGGAAGATGCCTCCGTCGACAAACAAGCTCCTGGAACCGCGGCTTCGGGGTCAGCGGCCCACTCGCATGCGCCAGTGACTGCGCGGTCGGAGACCTCGTCTGGGCCTGTCGGGCCGCCAGGCACCGGCCTGAGGAGCCGTGGGTTTGGCAAGCCAGCGGAGGCGACAATCCACCAGCGTCGCATCGCCACGCTTGTCAGGGCGATCCTGCGTGCGGCCCAGGGCGATAGGGCCTGCATGGAGTTCATGCGCGAGACGACACAGGCCCAGCTTCGTTCTTCCGAGCCCAAGGGGGGGCTTGGCGGGGCGCGCAGGACTCCTGTCTCCCTGGCCATCGACACTTCGCCAGACTCGTCGGCCCCCCTGCCCGAGGGCGCTGGATTGGCATTCGTTCAGACGCTTCTCGTGTGTACAGAGGAAGTTTTGCAAGACCGGCTGACGCACAGCGACGAGGATCTTCGGAAGCGGCGGACCGACATCGCCGATGGCAAGGCAAGCGTCGATCGCCTCACGAAGCAGCTTGCTGTTGAGGAGACAGAGTGTGCTCGGCTTCGCAAGGAGCACTCGAAGATTGTTGGCAGCCTCCGCTCGTCTGCAGACCATCTTTCCGCTGTGGATGCGACCTACAAGGCACTGTGGAGGGAGCAACAAATGACTCTGGCTGAGGCCACGTCTGCCATGCTTGCGCAAGATCGCGCAGCGCATGACGCTGCCATCGCGGACTTGGCTGCAGCCATGGATGCAGCATCAGCTGCACTGGAGAAGGCCCAAGAGGAGCACTCCGCGGCGGAGGCAACCGCCCGCATTCGACGCAAGCGTGCCGCGCTGGAAGTCGCCAAGCTCACGTCTGCCTTCGACGAACGGCTGCTCAGCCTCCTGCAGCGGGAAGACGCGCTCAAGGCAGAGGTGTCCGATCAGGAGCTGCAGATTGCGGCGCTGACCGATTACGTTTCGGCTGTCGACTCGGAGTCGTCGAAGCGGGGCGAGGCAGAAGGCGCCTTCGAGGCCAAGCGACACAAGCAAAAGCGCAGGGAGTGGCTCCTGCGCAACGGCGCAGCCCGCGTCATACAGAAGAATCTTCGGATCAAGATGGACGCCATCAAGGCAGAGCGGAAGGCCGCGAAGAAGTCGAAAAAGTCGAAGAAGCGCTAGCCACCACCACTGCCCCAGGGCTGCCCGCCCGGCATCAGCGTTGCGTGGGCCTTTGATTCGTTTGTGCGTGATGCTCGGCGGATGCGATGCTGCTCGCCCAAGCGCGAACTGCTGGTAGAGCCGGCTGGCGACTGTGCGACAAGCAGGCTCACTCGCGAATGCTCTTGCGGGGCGCAGCGGCACTGAGAACCATGGCGTCCGCACCCGCTGCAGCCGGATCTGCGATCAAGGCAGTCATTGCCCCATCGATGCTCGCTAGCGACTTTGCCAGGCTGGCCGACGAGGCCAAGGATGTTATTGCCAAGGGCGCGGACTGGCTTCACATGGACGTAATGGTGAGGCCGTGCTTGCGCGCTGCGGCGCTGTGTGTTCCCCGGGTGGGGGATGGGGGAGCACAGGGCCGGCGCGCTGGTTGGGGTGGGTGAGCCTCCCCCCCCCCGCCGCCAGGGCCACTCCCGCCGACCACGGCGGAATCGCCAGCCAGGCGTCCGCACCAGCACGGGTGCTTGCTGCCCCCCCCCCCGCCTCCCCCGCATCATGATTTTGGCGCCGGTGGCCCCTTTGTGTGCAGGACGGGCACTTTGTTCCGAACCTTACTCTGGGTGCACCAATTGTGAAGGCCCTGAGGAAGCACACGGACGCGTTCATGGACTGCCACCTGATGGTTTCCGACCCGGGTGCCTGGGTGGAGGACTTTCACGCCGCTGGCGCGTCTCAGATCACTTTCCACGTTGAGACCGTGGGTGAGCCTGGAGCGTGCCGCGAGGCCCAGGCGCAGCTGCGGCTCAAAGCAGCTGTGCACGCGTTCGTTCGAGTGCAGCCCGGGTCCCGCGATGCCAGCTGCTTGCGAGAGGGAACTTCCCGGCGCAATCATTCCACGCCACTGCTCACGCGCAGAAGCCCCTGTGGCCCTGGCGAAGCGCATTCGGGAGCTTGGAATCCGTGCCGGCATCGCTGTCAAGCCCAAGACGCCAGTGGAGAGCGTCCTGCCTCTGCTCGAGCACTTCGACATGGTGCTCATCATGACGGTGGAGCCTGGTTTCGGGGGGCAGAAGTTCATGGCCGACATGATGGACAAGGTGCGGGCGGTCCGCGCGGCAGCGCCGACCATGGACGTGCAGGTTGACGGGGGCCTGTCTCCGGCAACGGTCGACGTCGCGGCGGAGGCCGGCGCCAACGTGATTGTGGCAGGCACTGCAGTGTTCGGCGCCGAGGACCGCGCTGCTGCCATCGCTGCTCTGCGCGAGTCAGTGGCGAAGCAGTGCTGAAGACAGAGCAGCCGGCCGAGCGGGAGCTGGCCAGGGCACGATCGACTCCAGGCTGTGTGCGTGCTGCGTGCGGTGGCGGCGCGTGAGGAAGTGCCATCAAAGAGGTGGTCTTGCACAGTGGGTCAAAGTGCCTTCGCACCGCACACGCGACAAACACGCAAGGTGGTGCAACGGGCAAGACGGGCAGCCTGGGCCTGCGTTGAATGCCGCAGGCGACCTCGCAGCACGGTGAGCGCCTTCACATCACCGCACAGGAGGACATGAGCCCGCCGGAGCCGGCAGCTCCGGCCTCGCCGGCCTCCTCACGCTCCGCGGCGGCGCGGGCGTGCTCGCGCAGGTCTGCGAAGGAGGCGATCCCACGAACGGCGGCGTCGTATGCAGAAGAGACGGCAGCAGGGCACGATGGGTGGTGCGCGTAGCCGCGCAAAAATGCCTCCAAGGCGATGACCGCCTCTCGCATCTGCGGGGAGACGGCGTACTGCATCATCAAGTTCTGGCCGTGCAGGAGAAGCCCGACAAGGTTGCGGGTGGGCATCAGCAGCTCCACCACGAGCACGCCAAAGAGCATGAGCTGCAGCTGCGCGGAGGTCTTTGCAAGGAAGGGGTGAGCGTTGGCAACACGAACCGAGGCGTCCTCGCTGGCCGCGAAGGCCGCGTTACCGCCGACGCGTGTCATCACTTGGTTCGCCACCCAGCGAATGCCGGGCTTTGCGGCAGGGACCGCTCGCTCGATGTCACCGGAGAGGAACATAACCTCGTAGCAGAGGAGGGGCCACAGTACGAGCAGCAGCGGCCTGCCGGACATGAACGTCGTGCCAAGTAGGACGAGGGGGGTCGACGGCTGCTGCAGGGCCGCCTGAACAAAACCCATGGAGAAGCTGAAGCCCCCGGCGGTGCGCATGGCTCCGCGCACCGAGTGCCAGAGGTTCAGCAGCGTCCCAATGGCCAGCGAGCCGAGGAAGCACATCTGCCCGAGCCGGGCGTCGAAGACGAGCCCAGAGAGAAGGAACACCAGCGCGCACACGATGGCAGCCGCGCGCGCGGCCATGACGGCCATTTCGACGGTGCCCGCGGGCAGGGCCGGCGCAGAGGCGCCGCGAGGAGCGGGCGCAGGGCTGTCTTCGTCCGCCTCGGGGTCACCAAGCTCCCGAATGAGCTCCTTTGCGTTGGCGTTGGCCGGGTCCCTATCAAGCGCCGCCTGCGCGCTCGCGCGGGCGTCTGACACCTTGCCGAGGCGCAGCAGGGCCCTGGACTTCGTGTTCAGGTGCTTGACGAACTCGCGAGGGGCCACCATGTTGCAGGCGTCCGCGTCCTCCACCACGTCCTCGTACCTTCCGAGGGCCAGCCGAGCCGAGGCCCGGTTGGAGAAGCTCCGGTGGTCGGTGCCGTCCAGCTCGATGGCCTCGGTGTAGAAGAACACGGCCTTGGCGAAATCGCGAGCCTTGAAGGCCACATTGCCCTGCTCACGCTTGGCCTGCGACCCAGCGCAGCAGCGTGGCACGGGCGCAACAAATCCTCAGCATGGCAAGTCAGAAGCGCAGCGTTGAGGCGGCCGGGCGGGAGACGACCACGTGGCCCGCGCGCCACTCGCGCAGCGCCAGCCGCGCAAAAGCCTCCCTGGGCACTTCCGGTGGCTCGGCTATTCGGACCATGCACGGCCACCTCACGGTGCTGGATGGCGACTCGTCTGCCATGCTCCCGCGCGTGCAGCGGGCAGTCAGCAGACTCCGGCGCGGCAGAGCAAGGGTGCTGTGGAGGCAAAGCTTTGGGGCAGAGCACGGCCAGCTGCCGACGTCGCAACCAGCGCGCCGTGACTGGCGGGCGCGTTTCCCCCGCCTCACTTGGGGACGCACGGTTGCAACCGCCGGCGCCAGAGCACCATGGCCGACTTCATGCAGTCTGGCGACTTCCAGTTCATCCTTCGTGTTCTTAACACGAACGTGGACGGCCGGGAGAGTGAGGACAAGGCTCTGCTGCCGCTCAAGCCGGCCGGAATTGCGCCTCGGAGGCTTGCCGCTGCTGGGGGGACCGTGGCAGCCGTGCAGGGCACGCAGAGGGGCGGGGCGGGATCCCGTCTGGGGGATCTTGAGGGAAGTGCTGGCTGGACTGGCCGCGCAGGGTCTTGGGGTGTCGGGCCTCGGCCTTGGCTTGAGCTTGCTTTGCGCCTCTCGACCGAAGGCGGCCCAGCCCGCCGCCTGGGGGCCACTGCGCTCCCCTCACCCTCCCGTGTCTGCTTGCTCTGTTCGCTGTGCTGATTCCGCAGAGGTCGCGTACGCTCTGACCGCCATCGTCGGTATCGGGCGCCGCCTGTCTTTCCTCATCCTCAAGAAGGCCGGCATCAGCCCCAACCTCCGCGCCGGCCAGCTCTCTGCCGAGCAGATCGAGAAGGTGGTGGCCATCCTCAGCAACCCCCTCGACTACAAGATCCCCGAGTGGTTCCTTAACCGCCAGAAGGACTTCGTCGACGGCAAGTCGTTCCAGGTGTACTCCAACAACCTCTCCACCAAGCTGCGCGACGACCTCGAGCGCATGAAGAAGATGCGCCTGCACCGTGGTGTGCGCCACTACTGGGGCCTCAAGGTGCGCGGCCAGCGCACTTGCACCACCGGCCGCGGCGACACCAAGCTCATGCACCACTGAGTGGATGTGTAGAGCTGCCGCCTGATGCCAGTGTTGCTTGCAGCTCGCGGCAGGGTGTTCTCCTTCCCCCTCTGAAGGCTCGGTGTTGCGCCGGACTTCTCTCTGGGGTGCTGGTGTTGGTTTGCCTGCGCCTCGACACGGCACGCTTCGCCTGCGCCCCCTGGCCACAAAACCCTTGCTCCCCGGCTGTTTCGCGTCTGCTACACGCGCCCTCGCCACTCGCACACGCCACCGTCCAAGAGGTTGTCGGCAGGTGACACCGAATTCGAGGGGGAGGGGTCAGTACGCCCGGCACTGTTCAAGCGCGCCAGGTGCGTACACGGCGCCCAGGTGACACCGAATTCGAGGGGGAGGGGTCAGTACGCCCGGCACTGTTCAAGCGCGCCAGGTGCGTACACGGCGCCGCAACACACAAAAGCAGCAATGGCCGCAGCGGGCAGCCAGGAGGGCGACGGCGTTCGTGCGACGGACAGCATGGCTTGAACTGCGGGGAACCCGAAGAGCGACACCATCAGCGCCCAGCCCGGCACAAAGAGGCCCAGCTCGAAGGCGAGCCACGACGCGAAGAACGCCTCGCATAGGTGCGTCACCACCGCAGCTTGCAGCATCGCCCACAGCAGGTTCTGAACCGGGACCCTGCACACAGCCCCAAGTACGGAGACTTCCAGCCTGGCAGGCACCCACGGGGAGGCCCAGTCCAGAGCGGCCGTGAGCGCGCCGCCAAGGTCGAGGGCGAGCGCTGCAAGGGCGCCCATGCCCACGAGCACGACGGCCATGGCCGCGATGTTGGGACACACGACGCGCCCAGAGTATCCCTGGGCACGGTAGGCGGCCACAAGCTCGCGCATTCCCAGTGCCGGCGAAACAATTGGTCGCCATTTGAGCACGGTCTTGGCCTTGGACGAATCGAAGCAGTTGTGGAACCACAGCTTCCGGCAGTCGGCCGGGGTCAGGAAGGGCTCCAGCCGGATGGCTCCGGCAGTCAGCAGCTCCACAAGCCAGCATATGGCGACCATCGCATGCGCAGCAGCAACGAGAAGAGCGTGAGGCACTCCGACCCGGGGCTCGGCCACCTCCAGCACAGCCTTGGCCTCATCCTCGGCGCTCAGCTTAACGCCCTCGTCAAAGAAGCCGACGATTTCCTTGCCCGTGTCGGAGTTGGTGACCCGGTGGTGGAGTGGGGAGACGAAGCCCAGGCCAGCGAGCAGCGGAGAGAAGAAGCCCATGGTCGTCACGCGCCAGCCGTCCGTGATATAGAACGCCTGCCCGGCCACACGCTCTCGAGAGCAGCTGGGGTGTCTGCCCTCTAGCGCGCGCAGGGCGAGCAGAAACGCGTGCGCCAGGTTCTCGGCGTGCGTGAAGTCAGTGCGCCCTCGGTGCCCCATTGCCAGCGCCGTGCCCCCCAGCTGCGCGGCAAGCATCACCTTGGGGATGTGATGGGTCTCACCAGGCCCCCAGATACCTGCGAACGAGGCAGACTCTCACCTTGGGTGACAAATGGTGGTCATAGCTTCGCGGGCGCGGGCGCGGGCGCGCAGGGGTATCGAGGGCAGCCAGTCCGCTGGCGCGAGAGTGCGAGGCAGGCTCACCGTTGGGCCTGAGGGCGACGCACGCCAACTTGTCAGGCGAAGAGGCTGCGAGTACAACCTTCTCCGCGTCCGCCTTGGACTGCGAATACTCGTCGTTCAGAGGGCCGGCCGGGGTGACAGACTCGTCCGCCAGGTCCAAGTCGCTTTTTCCCGTGAACGCGACTCCTGACGAGGACGCAAAGACCAGATGCCGCACTGCTGAGTCTGAAGCAGCCTCTACAATGTTGCGCGTGCCCTCGACGTTCACTGCGCGCAGGAGCTCCGCGGACCCCGACCAAACCAGGTTGAACGGGACAATGGCCGCCGTGTGAAACACAGCGTGGAACGGGCCAGCCTTCTCAAACACCGCATAGACGTGATCTGCAGACGACACGTCGCAAGTCAAGTACAACGCCCTGCCCTCCAGGGCCTCGTTGCCGGCTGCGCGCGGCAGAATGTCGGCGCCAACAACCGTGTAGCCTGCGCCCAGCAGCGCCGCAACCAGCGTGCGGCCTGTCAGGCCGCAGCAGCCAGTGACGAGCACTTTCCGTTTGGCCAGCGGCATCTTTGCGCGTGTGGCTGCGCTGCGCAACTGGCAAGCGCGGCGTCAACGACGAGGCGACGACGGCCATGATGCTCTGCAAGCCACTGTGCAGCGCTATCCGTACTCGCGCAAAAGGCTCGCGATTGCGCGTTGGCCAGCAAGGTCTGCCAGCTCCACCTGCGGGTCGGGCGCAAGAGAGAGAGAGGGGAGGGACAGGAGGATCGGAGTCAGGGCGCAAGGAGGAGCAAAAGCGACGCGAAATCTGTGTGGGCCGGCGCCGATGACGTCACACGTCGGCTCACTGGAAGCAGCCCGCCACGGCCAGGAATCGATGGGTCGGCTCCCGCCTCCAAGAGAGCGCGAACACATGCCTCTGCATCCGCTGCAGAAGACACTGCAAGGGTCAGCGCGGTGTCGCCAGCGTGGTCCTGGGCATCGATCACGTCATCACCCCCCAACGCCACGATCTGGGGAATCATCGCGCTCCGAGACGCCGCCGCGAGGTGGTGGAACAACGTCCTCCCCAGAGCGTCCGTTGCTGTGACAGACACGTGGCCCGATGCTGCCAGCTCGAAAACCTTTTCCTGGTCGTTCCTCATTGCGGCCATGTGCATCGCAACGCCGCGCGCGACGGCCTGATGGCGCGCCCTTTGCGTCGACGAGCTCCGCCTGCTCCGCGACGGCGAGCGCCTCCCTGCCGCCGGCAGATCAGTGCGCCAGCCGGAGGCCGCCGCTTCGGTCTGCTGCCGCCGAAAGGGCGCTGGTCGAGTGGGCGAACCAGCCGGCACCTCCGCCCCGCCCCCGCTCAACGCCGGGGCCGCAGCAGCCGGGTCCCATGGCCATGCTCCTTGCATCGTTTCAACCATGCTGTCGCCGCGGTCCCGGTCCGCGCCTCCCCAAGGATCGACCTCGGTGTCGCCACGCTGAAACACCGTTTGGAAGTCGGCAGGCGCTGTCATTGGCCAGGCTGCTTCGACATCGTCCCTCGGCGATGACACGGCGAGCCCCAGCATAGGAGGCTGGAAGGAGGGCAGAGGCTTCTCTGCGTCAAGCCGTGCTGGCGCTTCTCCGGGCTGCGGCAGGGCGCGGGAGGCTGACCGCTCAGCTGCCTCAGCGCGCTTCGCCGCGACCAGGGCCCGCGCCTGCATGCCACGCGCGCGGCGCTGGATGGCGAGCGCGGCCGCCTCCCGCTCCGCCGCCTCCCGCTCCGCCGCCTCCCGCTCCGCCGCCTCCCGCTCCGCCGCCTCCCGCGTGGCGGCTGACCGCTCAGCTGCCTCAGCGCGCTTCGCCGCGACCAGGGCCCGCGCCTGCATGCCACGCGCGCGGCGCTGGATGGCGAGCGCGGCCGCCTCCCGCTCCGCCGCCTCCCGCTCCGCCGCCTCCCGCTCCGCCGCCTCCCGCTCCGCCGCCTCCCGCTCCGCCGCCTCCCGCTCCGCCGCCTCCCGCTCCGCCGCCTCCCGCGCGGCGGCTGACCGCTCAGCTGCCTCAGCGCGCCTCGCCGCTGCCAGGGCCCGCGCCTGCATGCCACGCGCGCGGCGCTGGATGGCGAGCGCGGCCGCCTCCCGCTCCGCCGCCTCCCGCTCCGCCGCCTCCCGCTCCGCCGCCTCCCGCTCCGCCGCCTCCCGCTCCGCCGCCTCCCGCTCCGCCGCCTCCCGCTCCGCCGCCTCCCGCTCCGCCGCCTCCCGCGTGGCGGCTGACCGCTCAGCTGCCTCAGCGCGCTTCGCCGCGACCAGGGCCCGCGCCTGCATGCCACGCGCGCGGCGCTGGATGGCGAGCGCGGCCGCCTCCCGCTCCGCCGCCTCCCGCTCCGCCGCCTCCCGCTCCGCCGCCTCCCGCTCCGCCGCCTCCCGCTCCGCCGCCTCCCGCTCCGCCGCCTCCCGCGTGGCGGCTGACCGCTCAGCTGCCTCAGCGCGCTTCGCCGCGACCAGGGCCCGCGCCTGCATGCCACGCGCGCGGCGCTGGATGGCGAGCGCGGCCGCCTCCCGCTCCGCCGCCTCCCGCTCCGCCGCCTCCCGCTCCGCCGCCTCCCGCTCCGCCGCCTCCCGCGCGGCGGCTGACCGCTCAGCTGCCTCAGCGCGCTTCGCTGCTGCCAGGGCCCGCGCCTGCATGCCACGCGCGCGGCGCTGGATGGCGAGCGCGGCCGCCTCCCGCTCCGCCGCCTCCCGCTCCGCCGCCTCCCGCTCCGCCGCCTCCCGCTCCGCCGCCTCCCGCTCCGCCGCCTCCCGCTCCGCCGCCTCCCGCTCCGCCGCCTCCCGCTCCGCCGCCTCCCGCGCGGCGGCTGACCGCTCAGCTGCCTCAGCGCGCTTCGCCGCTGCCAGGGCCCGCGCCTGCATGCCACGCGCGCGGCGCTGGATGGCGAGCGCGGCCGCCTGCTGCTCCCGCATCACCTCTGCCTCCGCTTGCTCGATCGCCCGTTCGCGCTCCCTGGCCGCCATGGCTGCCTGTCTTCGCTCCCAGACACGCTGACGCGCCATGGCCATGATATCCTCATTCGACCGCAAATGGGAGCTCGCAGACGCATCGGAGGGCGGTGGCCGCAGCGGCGGCAGCTGGGGCGGCCTACGCTGTGATCCATGTGACGATTGGTCCACCAGTCGAATCTGAGTTGCCACGTCACGGGCGAACGACTCGGCGCTGAACGAGGCGCCGCCCGAGTGGCTCGTTGGCGGGGGATAGACGACCACAACGGGCGGCGAGGCCCCGGAAGGGGAGCGACTGCGGTGTCGCCGTGGGTGGCTGGTGCGGGACCTGGAACGGCTTTGGTGGCGGCGGGACGAAGTGGGCGGGTCGTCGTCGTGGCTACTCGATGAGCTGGATTCGCTCCTGGGGGTGCGGTGGCGGCGGTGACGGCGGCGGTGATGGCGGCTGCGACTGCGGGAGCGGGGGCGGGAGCGAGAAGCGTGAGGGTCAACGCTGCCCAATGCACCAGCCGGGAGCGGAGTGGCGCGTGCGTCCCCGTCGGCGGCACTGAACACGCTGGGAGTGCCGAAAGCGGGCGCTCCTGCCAGTTCCGAACGCGCCATTGTAGGTCCACGCTGGGCATCGGAGTGATGATCCACCGTAGGGAAAGCGGCCTGTGGTGTGGCAAACCGCCGCAGGCCCACGCTGGTCGAGGAGGTCGGGGTGTGGCCCTCCCCCAACGAGCCGTGCGCTCCGTTCCACAAGCCCGTCGGGCTACTGGACGATGCTGGCTCAAGTCGCACTGCGGTGTCTCCCATCCCCACCTCAGCCAGAGACTCGTCGTCGCGGGGGCAGTCGCTACCTCTGGCCCTGTCCGACCCCTCCCCACCGGGCAGCGGCTCCAACGCCCCCAGCTTCCGCCGCTCTCCGTCGCTGCGCGGTGTCCGCGGCCGCTCGCGCGGGTGCTGGCGCGGGCCGGGGCGCTCGTCGACTGCCGTGTGCGCGTCGAGGCTGCGCAGCGCCTCCTGGCGCTCGGCCAGCTGTGCCCTCCGGCCGAGAGCCTCACCACCCGGGCGCAGCTCTGCCGCGGAGAGAGGCCGCCCGTGCATCGCCGGCAACTGGAGACCTGCGGCGGCGCTAGGGGGGAAGGCCAGCGTCCCTGCCAGTGCTGCGGAGAGCTTGCCGCGGGGGGCCCCCGACGACAAGACTTGCTCCACCTGCTGAGCGGCCCTGCGGTCTGCTGCCTGCGCCCTCCTGCTGGCCCGGGCTGGCAGCGGGGCCGGCTGCGCCGCGCTCCGGGAGCCGTCAAGACCATCGCCATCTGTCGGCGCGTCGCCCTCCCGGCGCCGGCCAGCCTTGGCAGCTCGTCCCCCTCGACCCGGCGCCGAGGCCGGCTGCCCGCCTGAGGACCTCGGTGTTGCGGGTCCCAGGTCTGCCATGCTGTCCACGGCCAAATCATCGGCCGGCGGGTGCAGGTCGCTTGCCCTGCCCTCCCACCCGGACGGCAGGGCATCCGCGGTGATGACGGCGTCGTCAGCTCGGAGGAGGCTCGCCACAGGACGAATAACGATGGCGAAATGATCGCTCAGCCCAGCGTCCAGCATGCTTGACCCAGCCTCGCCTGCAAGCCGAGGCGGCCGACCACGGGGCGTGGGGCCCCGTGGCGACGCCTCTCGACCAGATCGCTCCACTTCGGCAGCAGTGCGAAACCGCCGCTCATGTGCTGGTGCCGGCCTGACCCTGCTCATCCAGTCTCGGATGACGTCAGGAGAGGCAGGGTCAACGCACGCGGCGACGGGAGTGTCGGTCTCCAGCGACGAAGGCACCACGCTGCCTTCAGCAGAGCTCAGGATCCCAAAGTGGCGGGGCAGGAGCTGCCAAGAGGCGTGAGCCGCTGGGGACGGCGACGACTGACGCGCGGCAGCCGCTTTTCGAGCCAGCTCCTCAAGCTCAGCCCGGAGCAAGGACAGCGAGCGCTGCGGGTCCACGTTGCGGAGCGACACAGCGGTCACGAGCGACCCAGCCAGTGAGCGGGGCGTCTCAGCCGCCGCAGCGTCCCTGCCGCGAGTGCTTGCCAATTTGGTCCGTCGCGGGCTGTAGGCATCCCTCCCAGGGCTCCTGAAGCTACGAGGGGACCGCTCGCGAGCCTTGCGCCCGGGGACAGCTCCTGGCCCGATCAGCTCCACTTGCACGTGAAGGACTCCGAGGACCGGCCGAGACGTCGTCCGCTCGTGATTTTGCCACTGATTTTCCCTCCAAAGCACGTGGTCAGCAGCATCCGTGGCATCCGCAGCGGCGGCACGACGTCTCGATGTGGCCCGGCCGCGGTGCGTTGCAGTTGAGGGCCGAGCACGCCCGCGGTCTCGAGTTTTGCCGCTTGGGACGCGAACTGTGCCTCCGACAGGCCGCCCTCGGTGCCCAGCAGCGACCGCCGGCAGGAAGGTCCCGCTTGTCCCAGCCATGGTGTCGGTGCGGCCCCCGCTCGTCCTGGGTCGGACGCGCTGGCCGCCCGAGTCAAACGGCACGCTGGCCCGGTAAGCGGCGCCCTGTTGCATCGCCTCCCGCTGCCAGAGCGTCAGCAGCGACCTGGAAGCGTGAACAGGCGGGATCCAGCGGAGCAGCTGGAGCTTCAGAGCTGCTCGGATCGCTGCTGAGCAAGTCGGCGTCGCTGTGGGACGGTTTGCTGCGCGATCGAAGCAACTCTCGGCCCAGAATGAACTGCGCACTGCGCCGCGACGCCGGCGATGAATAGAGGCGGCTCCTGCAGCAGCCTCGCCGCACACAAGCGCAAAGCCAGTGCGGCTTGGTCGGCGTGAACCGTCGTCTCGCGGGGCTGGGACAGACACGCAGCAGAGCTGTCAAACTTTGCCCCAAGGCCAATATTCGAGCCGAGCGAGCGCCGCGGGATTGGCCTGCGAGGAGCGGGGCTTCACTGGCGAGGGGGCTTGTCAGCATGTCGAGCAAGCCGTCGCCTCGGGCTGGAATCCGGCTCTTCCAGGTGCGCGCAGTGCACTCGGAGGCGTTTGGCACGGGCCTTCGGCCGCTGGCGCGCGAAGGCGGACTTGCAACGCGGGGCAGCGCCGAACAAACGCAGTCGGGCGCGAACGCCGAGGAGGCGGCCCCACGCGAGCAGCCTGGCCATGTCACATGCCTGACAGAGGAGCGTTCAATCCTGCTGCCGGGGGGGAGCGCGGCTGTTTCGATGGCGGCCTCCACGAACGAGGCCTACGTTGTGACGGAAAAGGGAGCAGTGGTGCGGGTCGGATTGCAGGGCTTCAAGGCGCTGCGCTTCCGGTCGCCCATCGTGAGCGTGGCCTGCGGCCTGGAGCACTCTGCCTTTCTCAGCCGGGCTGGTGTGGTGTTCTGCGTCGGAAAGGACCGCGGCACCGGGGCCCTGGGGCTTCGCGACGGCGATTCCACTGAAGTCCCCGTGCCAGCGCGGCCTGTGCTTGGCCGCAAGGTTGCAGCAATCGCCGCTGGGCCGCGCTGCACGGTTGCGATTGCAAACAAGGAGGGCGGCAGCGGCGTGGTGTTCTGGGGCCGCGGAGAGGACAGCCGGCCATCGGTGCGCGAGTGGGGCGCTGGGCACTTTGAGGCGCATGACCCCCTGCGCAGCATCGCGGCCGGCGAGGGCCACATCGCTGTCTGCTCTGCTATGGGCCAGGCGTACTGGTGGGGCACCCACGACCCTGTGCGCGGGCGCGACGACGGCGAAGCAACCGACCCCAAGCACGTGACCGGCCCTCTGGCTGGCAACGCTGTCGTCCAGGTCGAGGCGCGCCGCGGCCTGACCCTGGCCCTCACTGCAACGGGCCAGATCTTCGCTTGGGGCCGCCTTCGCGGCATCACCGGAGTGCGTGCCTCCAGGGCCTCGAGCGTCGCGACCATGGCCCGCGCGGGCGTCCGAGTCGTGGACAAGGGGGACCGGTCCGGCGGCCACGCTGCTCCAGCGACAGCCGACATTGCCGCTTCAATGGGCCCCGTTGCCCCCACCCCGCCAACTTCTGGCGTGGCGTGGGTGGAGTCGAGCCTGCTGTCAGCAAGCCGTTTCATCTCCTGGAAGGAGCCAATCAGGATCGCATCGCACGCTCGGTGGACGGCGCTCATACCGGCGCGCTGGACCGACGACCCGGCGGACCCGCTTGACGCGCTGGGCATGAGCGACGACGGCGCCGACAAGATGCCTGACCTCGGTGGCGCAAGCGCGGACTCCGCGGGCGCGCGGCCAAACTTGCAGGTAAACAGCCGCTTGCAGTGGCTTCCTGCGGCCGCAGTTGTGTCGCCAGTCGTTGAGGCCTCGCCCTCGGACGGATCGGCAGCAGCTGACGTGGCGGCAGCTGCCCCTGCACCCACCCCATCTCCAGCAAGGCTCCCGCCAGCGCTCTCGGACGATATCCTGGCCATCGCCCAGGGCCACCGTCTCGGATGCGTTCTCCAGGTCGACGGGCGCCTCCTTGGCGGCCGCATGCTTGCTGACGGCGGCCGCCTTGCCACGCACGAGTCCGTGCCTGGCGAAGCGAGCGCGGCGGCCGGGGCGAGAGTGGCGCGACAGATTCCCATCGACGCCGGCGCTGGCGGCCAGGCCTCCGGCCCTTCCAGGGACCGCGCGTCGCTGGCGCCCTGGCCCCTCCGCCGCCAGGCGTCAGCCGCCTCCATCGCCGCAGCAGCGGGCTTTGCAAGCTCCATGAGCATGTCGAGCCGAGGCGCGTCTGCTGAGTCAGCTGGATCAATTGACGACGATGCAGCCGCGGCCACAAACCTGGCCCCTGTCGTGCCCGTCTTTGCGCCTGCCGCGTCCGCCCTCTCCCGTCTGGACTCTGGCAGCACCGCGGACATCGGCCTCTCTTCCCTTGTTGGCGGTGCCGTAGCGCCCGAGGGAAGCTGGCCGACGGCACCTCGCTCTGTCCCCGCCTCCGCTGCCCTCGCTCGGCTCTGGGTGCAGGGAGCGGCGTCGGCACGTGGCTTCCTCCTCGTGGCAGGTTGCGTTGACCCGCGCCTCGGCGGTGTTGCCCCAGTGACGGCCGGAGCACCGCCAACTGCTGGCCCGAAGCCCGCAATGCAGCGAGCAGTCTCAGCACCCCCAGTCAAGCCCACCCCGGGACAGGACCCATACCCCGCTCACGTGGGGGTGGGCGCTCGTGACTCTGTACCTCGTGCAGCGGCGTCCACCACAGCTGGAGCGGCCGCGGCCTCACCTGTCCGTGGAGCTGCTGCCGCCGCGGCTGCCGCCCGGGCGGCAGCCTCGGTCACGGTGCCTGCAGCCACGGGGCCGAGCCCGGCCTCCGCGCGGTCGGTCAACAGCGGATCGCACGACCTGGACCCGGTCGCCGCCAGCTCCCGCACCCGTTCCGAAACCCGCAGCGTCGGTGACACTTGTGACCCCGGAGCGCGTCCTGCCAGCGTTGCCAGTCAGGGCACCGCCAGCACCAACCTCAGCCTGCCGATGGGCGCGCCCATTTTGCCCCGAAGCGGCAAGCGCTCCCTCCGAGACGCAAGCACGATTGCGCACGCCCTCTCGCCGTCGGGGGGGGCAGCTGTGTGCGAGCGGGGCGGCGTGCCGGCTCTGGGCGGAATTCCGGGTCTGGTAGCCGCATGGGTCCCTGAGGATGTGGACTCCCTCGCTCGGCTGCGCAGCTCGGCTGCTGTGGCGCCAGAGACTGAGGGCGGCAGCGGGTACCCCGACGAGGCTGACAGGGAGCTGGCCTCTGCGCACGTGGAGCAGGGGGCGAGGGTGGCCGTGCGCCGTGCAGTTGGCGCCCTGTGGCGCACGCCCGCCTCCGCGGAGGAGCTCTTGGCCGGCGTGGCGCTCACTCACACCGCGCCGCGCCTGGCTGCGGCAGAGAGGGACCTGCCCGTCGTGGTGGGCTGGGCCGAGGAGGGGCCCGACCTCGCGCTCTGCGTCCGGGTGACGGACGCCAGCCACGCAGCGTCAGCTGCAGCGAGCTGCGACGCTGGCGCCGGTGGAGCGGCGGGCGGCAGCGGGGTCTCCCACCCAGGCGTGGTCGCGCTCGTCCACCGCTCGCTCGCCGCGGCCCACTCTGGGCCCATCCTGCGGCGGCTGTGCCGGGACGTCCGGCTCCGCACCGTGAGGGTGCCGTCTGCGGAGCAGGGCGTCGCCCGGGCCCTCCGTGTCGCGGGGGACATCGAGGGCAGAAGGATCGCTACGGCAGCCACGCTGGATGCCATGCGTGCGGAGCGCGAGGCAGCGCAAGCGCAAGCCGCGGAGGCAGCAGCGCTCGCTGCAGCCGCAGCCGCAGCCGGGGAGGGGGCGGAGGAGGCGGGGGCGAGGGCGGCCGCCCGTGCCGCGGGGCTCTCCGCGGCGGAGGCTGCGCTCGCGATGGTGCACGCGGCTGCGGCGCCTGGTGCGCCTGCCGAGGCGGAGCCGGCCGCCGACGGGGCGGCACGCGCTGCCGATGCCGGCGGCGCCGCCGGTGAGCTGGGCGCGCCTGCAGCTGTAGCTGAGGCTGAGGCGGCTGTGGCGGCTGCGCCGGCGGGTGTTGCGGAGCGCGCGGCGGCGGCGTTCGCTCGCATCCCCATGGCCGCGCTGGCGGCGGGTCTGACCCCGTCGGGGCTGTCGGCAGCTGTCGTGGCGGCGGACAAGGTTGCCACGGACGCGGCCGAGGCCGAGCACCAGCCGCCGCCGGCAGGCGCCGCGCCCGGAGCCGGAGCCGGATCGGGAGCTGGAGCCGAAGCCGCCGTCGGGGGCGGCCTCGTCGATCGCGCGCGGTTCGCCCGCACGGAGCAGTTCGCCCCGCTGCCCGCCGCGCGGCCCCTTGCCGACGTGGCGGCGCTGGACCTCACCACGCCCGTGCTCGCGGCGGTGGACGCTGCGGCCGAGGCCCTCGCGACGCCCCTGCACCCCGGTCTCGCGCCGCCTGATGCGGCGGGCGACGCGTCCGTCGCGGCGGTGTCCGTGTCCCGCGCCGCCGTGGCCGCGTCGGCCCTCGCTGCCGTGGCAGGCTTCATGTACACGGACACGCTTCCGGTCTCCGCCCTCCTGCCCCCGGCGTCCCTGGGCGCTCCCGCCCATGCCGCCACGCCCTCCGAGGCCGCGGCGTGGGCCCATGCCCGTGTGGTGGCGGCCGCCCTGGCGCCGCTGGCGGGCGATCTCGGGCTCCCGCGCCTGCGCCAGCTCGCGCTGCGGGTCTTCGACGCCCTCAGCTCGGCCAAGCCCGCGCCGGCGGCGTCCCCGGCCGAGCCCGGCCTGGCATCGTCCGGCTGCGTCCCCGTGCCCAGCGGCGGGGCGGCGTCAGAGGGGGAGGCGGTGGCGGGGCTCGTGGGCGCCAGCCGCCCGCCCGCTTGGCAGACAGCCGCGGCCTCGGCCACCGGCCTGGAGGACCCCGACGACGTGACGCGCCCCTGGGGGCTCCGCTCCGCGCTGGGCGTGCTGGTTGCGGCGGCGGAGCTGCGCCAGCGGCAGGGCCGGATCCGGGCCGCCTTCAACGAGGCCATGCTCGACTCCATGGCCCTCAAGGCGATCGACGCGGACGGCGTTGGCTTCCACGGCGCGGTGCTTGCTGCGGCGCGGGGCGGGCGGGGCCGTCCCGGGGAGGATGCCCTCGCGCCTGGCGCGGCCGACGCAGAGGCTCTGGCCGGCGCCGCGGGTGCTGCCGGCCAGCCTGCCGACGGCGCAGCCGCTGGTGGCGACGGAAGCGCCGCCAGTGACGCTAGTGACGACGACGACCGCGACGGCGACGGCGACGACAGTGACGGCGACGGCCAGGGCCGCTCGCGCCTCTCCCGCCAGGCCGACACGCTGCCGCCGGACGCGGCGACCCTCATCGCCCGGGGCAGGCTGGCGCTGCGCCGCCGGGCCAACGTCGTGGAGGCCCTCTTCCTGTCCGGCCTGGCCCCGCAGGACGCCCGGGACGGCGCCTGGGCGGCCGTGGCGGCGGCGGAGGAGGACGAGGACCTGGCCGCGGCCGCCGCCTCAGACAAGGCCCTCGGCGCGAACGAGACCCGGCGAACGTGGACCTCGAGGGTGGAGAAGCACCGCGCCGCCGTGGCCAGGGGGGACGCGCCGGGCGTGCACGCGGCGCAGAACCAGGCAGGCGCGACCAAGCTGCTGGCCAGCACCGAGGCGGCGGTGGCTGTGGTGTCGAGCTCCGTGAAGCGCAACCTGGGCTGGTGGGAGCGCTGGGAGGGCGACGAGGACGAGGCCGTGTCCGCTTCGGCGTCGGCGCCTGTGGCCCGCGGGGCGAGCTCGTGGCAGTTCAGCCTCGCCCGGCTGTGCGCCGAGTCGTACGGCGAGGGCCCGGCATGGCGGCAGAGCGTGTACGACGCGGCGATGGCGGCTGGCATCCACGTCGGCGACGCGGGGTCGGAGCGCTCCTCCGACCAGTCCTCGGTCGAGGGCGACGCGGCCGCGGCCCCCGTCGGCTCCCCGGCAGGCCCGCGCGGGCCGGGCTCCGGCGCCAAGCGGCGCACCCGCAACACCACCCGCAAGACCCGCGTGCGGCTGGCCATGGCCCAGGCTCGCCGCGCCGACGAGGAGGCCCAGCTCCGCCGCCGCCGCCGCGCCGAGGCCATGGCCAAGGCCCTCGAGGTGCTGCGCGGCGACTGCCGGGTCGTGGCGCCGGACGGCCGGGCGTGGGCGCTGCACGCCTACCTGCTGCGGAGCCGCTCTGCGCTCCTCGCCGACGTCGTGGGCCCGAGCCCCGTCGCCCGCGCCGAGCCGGGCGCGCTGCCCTTCCGGCTGCCCGGCCACGACGGCGAGTCCGGCGCAGAGGCGCTCACCTGGCTGCCAGGCCCCGCGATGGGCCGCGTGGCGCGCGACGCCCTGCGCCGGGGGGCGATCCCCGCTGCCGCCGACGCCGGCGCAGCACTGGCGCTGGGCCGCCTGGGCGCCGCTGCGCGCGCCGGGCCGCGCGCCGGGCCTGCTCTGGTGCGACGCGCGTCGCACGACGGCTTCTCGGACGCGGACAGCTCCAGCAGCGAGGAGGAGGAGGAGGAGGAGGAGGAGGAGGAGGAGGAGGAGGAGGAGGAGGAGGAGGAGGAGGGGCCAGGCGCCCGCGCCTGCGGCGCCTCCGAGACAGAAGACTGCCTCGCTGACCCCGCGAGCGCGGAGGGCGCGGACACCGCGGCGGTGGGCGCCGCGATCCGGGACGCGGTCCGGGACGCAGAGTCGGCCGGCGCGCCTGCTGGCAGCAGCGGCGGGGACGCCAGCCGCGCCTCTGCGGCGGACGCGGCGCTCGCTGCGTTGCGGCTGCGCGCGGCCTCCGGCCCGGCGCGGGGCGCGCACAGGCGCGTCCACCGCGAGCCCGCCCTCGCTGCGGCGGCCTGGCGCCTGCCTGGCATGCTCAGCCAGCGGGCCACGGACAGCCTGGTCTCGCACGTGTACAGCGGGTCCTGTCAGGTGTCCGGCTCGACCGTGATGCGCCTCGCGGCGGCGGCGCGGCAGCTCGGGCTGCCCCTGCTGCTGGCCCGGTGCGAGCAGCACCTGCTGCTGCGCTGCCGCGACGCGGCGGCCGCGGCGGACATGCACCTGGCCGCTGGGGAGCTGGGCCTTCCGCGCCTCAGCGCGTTCGCGAGCGTGACCCGGGCTGCGGCCGCGCGAGTCGCCACGTCGAGCGGCGCGTGGGAGGACGCCGCGGTGGTCACGGGCAGCGCCGCCGCCGGACCGCCAAGCGCCCCAGGCCGCGGCGGGACGGCCAGCCGCCGCGCGGGGGCCCGCACCCTCACGGACATCGCGAGCTCGCACGCGCACGGCCATGCCGCCGCGACCGGCGCGGGCGCCGTGCCCGAGAGCCCCATCATCGGCATGGCCGGCATGGAGATGCCCGACGTCCCCGACTTCACGCTGGACGGAGGCGGCGGCCTCGAGACGGTGCCCGCGGGACACAGCCGTGGCGACGGCGACGACACCGCGTCCGTTGCGTCATCGAGCCGCACGGGCGGGTCGCGCGGCCACGGGGTCGCGTTGGGAGCCGCCGGCCCGGGGCGGCGCGGGACGTCCGACCCGACGACGGCCGCAGCAGGGGCGGGCTCGGTGGCGGCCCCGGTGCAGCGGGCAGCGTGGGGCACCGGGGTGCGGCTGGCCAGCCGGTCGGGGTCCGCCTGGGCGGGAGCGGGCGGCTCCGCGGCCACGCCTCGCCTGGGCGGCGGGAGGCCGGCGGCCGCTGGAGCGCCAGCCGCGCTCTCGCTGGCGCAGCAGATCGAGCGGGCCAAGGCGGCCGAGCACAGGCGCCGGGGCGACGAGCGGATGGCGCAGTGGGTGCATCGGTCGGGAGCAGGCTGGGCTGCGGGCCTCGCCCAGGCCGGCTCGCCCCCTGCTCCCGCGGCCGCGCCTGCGAGTCGCGTCGCGCCGCCTCGCGTGCCCGCCGCTGCCGCGGCCCCTGCGACCGCCGCGCGTGGCGGGCCCGAGGAGGAGTCGGACAGCGACATCAGCGACGAGGACGACGACCCGTTCCCTTGAGCCGGCGGCCGTCGAGGCCGGTCTGCATTCCGCGGTGCTCGTGTGGATGGCGTGTGTGTTGCCTCCCGTGGGCTCCAGCTGCGTCTGTATTGGCCGCGCCCAGGTCGGCTGGGCTGGCTGGTGCTTCGCCCGGTCTAGTGCGTTAGTCGCAGGGCTTGCTTGGACGAACACAATCGCATTCGGGCACTCACACTCGCACCGAGAGGCGCGCGCACGCACACACCCGAGAGCGGTGGCGGCCCGAGGCCACGGTCTGGGTTGCTCGCGGCCGCTGCTCCGCTGCGCTGTTGTGTGTGTGTACGGAGGTGGGCTCAGGCCTCCGCGCGCGACTGCCAGCGTGCCGAGAGCGAGCTGTTTGGTCGCCTGCGCGGCACGTGCCAGCGCGCCGGCAGCTCAGCCGCGAGCTCCGAGGCGGCACGAGGCGCCGGACCTGTCGCTGAACCCTGGGCGAGTCGCCGCACGGTCGCGTGGGCATGGCCCGCCCGGCCCGTCACGGGCTCGCGGCGCCGTCGACGAGCGGGTTGCGATTGTGAGCGGAAGGATCCGCGGGACTGAGGCTCGCAGGCGACGACAGCGGGGCGAGCCCGGCGCCGGCGTGGGGCCCGGGCGGTCCTTGCGGGGCGGGCGCGCCGCGCTGGGCGTGCGGCGGCTGAGCTCCGGCCAGGTTGGCGGGGCGGATGGAGCGGAGCCCAACGAGCAGGCCCACGACGCACAGGGCCCCAGCAACGCCAGCGATGATGGGCAGGGTGCCGGAGGGCTGCGGTGCAGACGTCGGGGAGTCGAGCTGCGCGGAGAGCAGCGCCGATGGCGACGGCGGTGCTGTGGGTGTGGCTGTGGTCGATGGGGTGGCGTGTGCGGAGGGTGTGGTGGATGCCGATGGTGCAATGGTCGCCGAGGGCGATGCAGACATCGAGGGTGATGGGGATGGGGACGGCGATGCCGACACCGAGGGTGATGCCGACACCGAGGGTGATGCCGACACCGAGGGCGATGCCGACACCGAGGGGGATGCCGACACCGAGGGGGATGCCGACGCCGAGGGGGATGCCGACACCGAGGGCGATGCCGACACCGAGGGGGATGCCGACACCGAGGGGGATGCCGACACCGAGGGCGATGCCGACACCGAGGGGGATGCCGACACCGAGGGCGATGCCGACACCGAGGGCGATGCGGACACCGAGGGCGATGCGGACACCGAGGGCGATGCGGACACCGAGGGCGATGCGGACACCGAGGGCGATGCGGACACCGAGGGGGATGCCGACACCGAGGGGGATGCCGACACCGAGGGCGATGCCGACACCGAGGGGGATGCCGACACCGAGGGGGATGCCGACACCGAGGGGGATGCCGACACCGAGGGGGATGCCGACACCGAGGGGGATGCCGACACCGAGGGGGATGCCGACACCGAGGGGGATGCCGACACCGAGGGGGATGCCGACACCGAGGGCGATGCCGACACCGAGGGCGAGGCTGATACGGAGGGGGATGCCGACACCGAGGGGGATGCCGACACGGACGGCGATGCCGACACCGAGGGCGAGGCTGATACGGAGGGGGATGCCGACACCGAGGGGGATGCCGACACCGAGGGGGATGCCGACACCGAGGGCGATGCTGACACCGAGGGGGATGCTGACACCGAGGGAGATGCCGACACTGACGGCGATGGAGTGGACGATGGAGCGACCAGCGGCACAGCACCCTGGAGCGACGGCAAAGTGGCTTCCGTGTCGCCGACGCTGTCTGTGGAGCCGTACCCAAGCTTGCCCTCCGTTCCACTCCCAAATGCCAGGACTGAGCCGTCATCCAGGAGCACCAAGCTGTGAGTGCTGCCAGCGGCCGCGGCCACTGCAGTTCCACCCAGCGGCACGGAGCCCTTCTGCTCAGGAGTTCCGCTGGTGCCGACAGAGTCTGTGGAGCCGTACCCGAGTCGGCCAGCGGTCCCCGCCCCGAATGCCCGGACTGTGCCATTCGACAGCACCACCAGGCTAAATGAGCTGCCAGCAGCCACGGCCGTTGCATTGCCACCCAGCGGCACGGGGCTCTTCTGATCAGGCGTCGTGCTCTCCGTTTTGCCGACGCTGTCTGTGGAGCCGTATCCGAGCTCACCTCTGTCTCCGCTTCCGAATGCCCGAACTGAGCCATCCGCAAGCACCACTAGGCTATGGAGGAACCCAGCAGCCACGGCCGTTGCAGTCTCACCCAGCGGCACGGGGCCCTTCTCCTCCGGGGTATCGCTGATGCCAACGCCGTCCGTGGAGCCGTAGCCCAGCTGGCCATTGCCTCCCATTCCGAATGCCCGGGCTGTGCCGTCAGTCAGAAGCACCAAGCTATGATACGTCCCAGCAGCTATGGCCGTTGCAAGGCCTCCCAGTGGCACGAAGCCCTTGAGCATCGGCAGAGTGGCTGGTGTGTCGCCGACGTTGTCTCCAGACCCATATCCGAGCTGGCCGAACCTCCCCCAACCAAAAGCGAGGACCGAGCCGTTGACCAGCAGCACAAGACTGTGACCGTCTCCGGCGGACACAGCCGTTGCAGGTCCGCCCAGCGGCACAGCGTTCAGATTCGAAGGTGTGGTCTCGAGCGTGCCGCCCAGATTGTCTGTGTTGCCGTACCCAAGCCTGCCACTGCTCCCTTTTCCAAACGCCCGGACTGATCCGTCGCCCAGCACCACCAGGCTGAAGGAATTCCCAGCACTCACTGCCACGGCAGTGCCACCCAGCGGCACCGGGCCCGCTGCGCTCGGCAAGGTCTCAGGCGTGTCGCCCACGTTGGAGGTGGACCCGTACCCGAGCTGACCACTGCTGCCATCGCCGAAGGCCCGCAGCGAGCCGTCGTCCAGCAGCACCAAGCTGTGTGTATACCCTGCAGCCACCTGCATTGCTGCTGCCAAGAGCCGCCTGCTCACACGATCGTGGTAGGACACCGCAAGCGAGGCGTCGAGCGCAGACGGCTCCGACGCCTGCCAGGCCGACCGTTGTGTCGGTGGAAGTTTCGGCCGACCCTGCTGCCCTCGCCCGCAAAGCCTCCGCCGCGCCTCGGCCAGGGGCGATGTGCACGCTCCGGGTGGCTCGCGCGAGGCCCCGCCATCTCTCACACCCCCGCGCGGCTGCTTCTCTGTGTGGTCCGGGGAGCCGGGTGACTGGCGCCTCGACGCGCAGCGCGAAAGGGCATCGGCAGCGGCTCTCCTCTCTCGGCTCCTCCCCTGCTCTCCCAAGCCGGCCGCCAGCCTACTCTTCCAGCCCACCAGGCTCACAAGTGCAGCATGCCGATGTCGCATGCGCTGCTCCGCGAGACGCCCCGGCGTCGGCCACGTGCGATCGGGCTGCCCCGCGGCGAAAGGCCCTGTCGGGAGGCTCCATGGCATGAGCGCTGGGGCAGCACTGACAAGCGACCGCGGCGGACCGCGTCCGGCACGCCCGCATGCCGCATGTGCGGCGACGGTGCGCGCGCCCAGCGCACACGGGCTGCTTCCCGGCGCGAGCACCAGAGCGGAGCGGCTCGTTTGTCACACGCGACGCGCTCCAACGCTCGCCGTGTCGTGCTGCGCCCCGGCAAGCCGATTGCTGCGCGCGCCCACCGCCGCCCAGCGAGGCGGCATCGTGCTCCGCTGTCCTGGCGATGCATTGCAGGCGCCGACCCATCCGCGCTGCGCGCCCCTTGCGCCAGGCCGTGGGCAGCCGGAGCGCAGCGGCCGCGGTCGCACAGCCTCGGCCGCTGCGCTCCGTGACCTGGGTGCGTGTCTTCCCGGGCATGGGCGGCGCTGGCAAGGCTGGGCGGCTTCCAGGCCACGCCGAGAGCCTTGCGACTCGCTTGCGAAACACCTGCCGCGCCGCACACGAAACGAGCACACAAGCACACGGTGAGCCGCCAATGCAGGGTTCGCCCACCTTCCCACGGCTCATGCAGCCGCCTCCCGGACGAGGCCCTCGAGCTCGGACGTCCACCCAAGCTGCTCCGCGAGCTTGGCGCAGCTGCTGTCCAGGTCGCCGAGCACGACGGCGTCGCCTGGCAGGCTGCCGATCTCCCCGACGGGCTCCATGTTCAGGAGCAGGCGCCTGACGTCCTTGGGGAGCAGCTGCGGCACCGACGACACGGGGGCCACCTGCAGGCTGGTGCCCATGACGATGAGCGCGTCGATCGGGCCGTCGTCGCACGGGTCCGCATCCGGGTCGCCCGCGGGCGAGGGGTGCAGGAAGTCGTGGTGCAAGGTGCGGTAGAAGGACGGCGGCAGGTCCTCGCCAAAGAAGGTGATGTTCGGCTTGACGACGCCTCCGCACGCGGGGCAGTGCGGGATGACGACCGCGCCCGACGCGCCGCCGCCGCCCGGCGCAGCCATGCGAGCTGCGGTGGCCTGGATGGCGTCGTTGACCAGCGCGATGTCCGCCGGGCGCCCGCAGCCCGTGCATGTCGCTGCGGTCATGCCGCCGTGGCACTGCACCACGCGCGACTGGGGCACTCCTGCGGCCAGCTCGAGGCCATCGATGTTCTGCGTGAGCACGCGCCGCAGCAGGCCCTTCTCGTGCAGGAGGCGGAGGAAGAAGTGCGACGGGGTCGGCTTGGTTGCGTCCTTGGCGAAGAGCATCGCCGACGCTGCGTAGAAGGGCTCGGGGTTCTCCCTGAAGAATTCGATGCAGAAGAGGTCCTCGGGCCGCTCGAGCTCCGAGGCGTTCACCCCGAACTTGGCGAGGTTCTTGTAGATGCCCGCGCTGCTGCGGAAGTCCGGAATGCCCGCAGACACGCTCAGGCCGGCCCCCGCGAGCACCGCGATTCGCCGGATGCTGCCGTCGAGGATCCCGGCGACGAAGTCCTCGGTCCTGCTCGGGTCGCACGCCGCGGCCAGAGCGTCTGGCGCCACATCGTCGCCATGGCTGCTGTCGTCGCTGTCCGCTGCCTCGGCCGCTGCGCCGGCCGGCTCGCTCGGGGCGTCGCTCGCGGCTCCGGCTCCGGCGGCTGCTGTTGCGGCCTGGCCCGGCTCGGCGCTGATGGGTCCAGCCGGCTCACAGGGAGCATCCGCGCCCGGCTCGGCGCTGGGCCCCAGCTCGGGCGCCGCCATGGCTGGCCCGCCCGCGTCAGCGCGCTCGGACGCGTCGGGGCCGAACTTGGCGCGGCGCAGCGGGAGCAGCCAAGCGTTTGTGCTGGGACTGGAGCAGTACGAGTCGCACTCGAAGCACCACACGCTCAGGTCCGAGAAGCTGATCGCAACGCAGGGGTTGACAGCGGCTTCAGTTCCGGTCCCCGTGCCGTCCACCCCGCCAGTGCCCGCTGCTGCCGCGGAAGCCTTGGCTGCCATCACATGGTCGAGCATGTGGCCGCTCACGTACCGGCTGCACAGCACCTTGCCGTCCGCGACGTTGACCCAGTTCTCCCTGCAGTCGCCGCACTCGCCGCACGGCGCAGCGAGCAAGGCGCGGGCCAGGTCGTCAGTGGGCGGCGCCATCCTTGCGCACAGCGGCGGAATGTGAGGGCAGTCCGTCTTGACAGTGACAGCGAACCCGAAGCCGGGAATCTCCACGGCCGACATGGTGCGGAGCTCGGTCCAGGCCCTTGGTGGTTCCTCTATGCGTTCCGAGTGGTGGTGAGTGCTTTGCAGGAAAAAATTCGCCTTCCAAGCCTCGCAGCTCTGCTCACGGCCAAAAGCATGTGTTGGGCCACTAGCTTCGCCAAAGCGAGCCCAGCCCGACACTCAATAACCAGGCAGGTATCAGGCAGCAACGGCAATCACCACTCAGTGCTTCACTCGCAGTCTTCGGCAGCGGCAGCAGCTGCGGCAGCGCTGCGGAGCAGAGCAAGCAACTTTCACCACCCAGACGCGTCATCCGGCTGCCAGGCAGGCGCGTCAGCCGCAAGCCTCGCCAGTGGTCGCGCAACAGGTGCCTCCTTCACGGCCGGCGCCGTCCCGCTGGACCACGCGCCGCGCACGACCCGCACCGTGGCCGCTCCCTCGCCGCCGAGCCGCACCAGCACTGGGGCCGGGACTGGGGCAACGACATCAGCCGGCGCCTGCGAGGGCAAGGCACGGCGCTGCTGCTCCCACGGCGCAGCTACGGGGGAGACTGGGGGCGCAGCCGCGACGGGAACACGCGTGGCGGACGGCTTGGCCCATTGCTGCCCGCGTGCTTGCCGCGGCAAGGCGTCCCAACGGCCGGTAGGGCTGCCAGCGCCAGAGCTGTCGGCTTCTTCTTCCGCCACAAGGCGGGCCCACCCACCTCGGATCCCTGAGGGGACGATGTTGCCACTTGGAGTGGGCGTTTCGGCTGACGTGGCGGCCGCACGCGCCCGCTGCTGGGGAGCTGGGGCCGACAGCACTGTAGTTGGCACCGTGTCGCTGGGCCCCGAGCTACGGGGAGCCCCGGGCCCCCACCCCCGATTCGCAGGCGAATGCGCTGGGCCGGGATTCCCCAGCCTGGGCAGTGGAGCTGCGGGCGCCAGATCTTGCAGCGTGCTCGGAGCAGCCTCGGTTGGAGCAGCCGCGGCAGCCAAGAGAAGGGGCGTGGAACGAGGGCCGCGGGCGGCGCCTCGTGCGCCTTTGGCTTCTGCAGCCGCCGCTGGTGGGGCAGGGCGCGTTTTCGTCGAGTTCTTGCGCCTCGCGCCGGCGCTGCCGCCTTCCCGCGCACCTGAGGTCGCCACCGCAGGTTGCTGCCCCCCGCCAGAGGCCATCAATCGCCCACGAGCCTTCTTTGCGGGCGCTGGGGCAGCCGTCGTCGCGGTGGCTGCTGCTTTGGCCTTGAGCTGCGCCGTTGCGCGCTGCTTCTCAGCCATCCAGGCCGGCATCTGTGCAGCCTGCGACGCCCGGCTGCCTGCCGCGCCACGACCCTTCCTCCCACCGGCCCCGGTCCTGAACCCGGCCTGGGAGGGGGAAGGGCGGCGTCCCCCGCCGCCAGTCTTGCGAACACGAGTCCCGGCAGGCGTCACCGTCACCGGCAGCCCTGAGGCCGAAGCCGCGGGGGAGGTGGCTGCTTCGGTCACATCGGCAGTAGCAGCTGCTCCGGCAATGGCCGTGGAGGTAGAAGTAGCAGCAGCGGCGGCGGCAGTGGTGGTGGCGGCGGTGGCGGCGGCGGCAGGGTCGTCCCCTGCAGCTGCAGAGCCGGCCGCTCCTGCTGCCCCTGCCTCGCCAGGCTGAAGTGAGAGCGCCCCTGCAGCAGCCGCCCCTCCGGCAGAGGCTCCAATTCCAGCTCGCAACGTGGCCAGCACATCGTCGGCAAGGGAGGGCCCTGGGTCACCCGCCCCGGGTTGGCTCTCCTGCTGGCCCGCGAGCTCGAGGTCGTCGCCGTAGCTGTCGTACACAAAGCTGAAGCCGCGAAAGCGCGCTTCGGGAGGGCCAAGCGAGTCGGCAGCTTTCCCAGCTTCTTCGTCACACCCGGAGGCCGCCGCGTCCGGTCGCGGCGAAGGCGACGGTGAGAGGCTCGGCGAGCCTGCGCCGGACCTGCCGGCAGCTGCTTCCTTGGCCGCCCTGGCCGCGGCCCGCTTGGCCTTGGCTGCCCGCTCCTTGAGCTTGCGGGCTTCGCGCTCCTCGTCGGCGCGCCGCTCCTCCTCCCAGTCCCACGTGTCGTCCGCAGGGAGGGAGGTGAAGGACTCGTCGAACCAGTGCGTGTCAGCGTCGTGGGTGAGAGCCATGGCGGAGGGGGGCTCCACAGCGCGCTGCTCCATCGCGGCCCAGTCAACAGAGGCAAACCAAGGGTGCTGCTTGATGTCCTGCACGCCGTGGGACTCGAACATTGTCGACTGGCGGCAGCCCAGGCGAGCTTCCACGTTGCGCTCCAGCAGGCCCTTGAGCAGGGAGTGACCGTCCCTCGAGACGAAGCGGGGCATGCTGATGCGCTCGTGGAGGATCTTGGTCACCAGGCGGCGGCGGTCATTCGCGCGGAAAGGGGGCCGGCCCGTGAGCATTTCGTAGAGGAGCGCCCCGAGGGCCCACCAGTCCACGCTGGTGCCGTACGCGCGCCCGGATACCATTTCGGGCGCCATGTACTCCGTGGTACCGCACACCGTGCGGGTGCGGCCGGCTCCGTCCTCTTCGGCATCAGCAACTGCAGCCTCTGCGATGGCTGTCCTGATGGCCTCGCCTGGGGTGACCCGCTCAGTGGCTGCTGCAGAATCAGCCTCCTTTGCGTCTTCCTTGGCATCAGAGGAGGCAGCGCCCGCTGCCTCGGCGGACGCCTGCTTGCTCGCAGTGGCGGCGTGCTGCGCTGACAGGCGGGGGGGCTCCGCAGGGCGGCCGTTGCGCGGAGGCGAGGCCTCACCACCCCAGAGGCGCTTCGCCAGGCCATAGTCAGTGAGCCGAACATGCCCGTCCGAGTCCAACAAGACGTTCTCCGGCTGCGTGAGGCTGGCGTGGGGGGACAGCGAGCCTCCCGTGCCGGTGAGATCTGGCACAAGGCAGCAAGGCGAACGCCGACTGGCACGACAGCAAGGGACGCGCCACACCCTACCGCTGAAACAAGACAGAAGCGTGGCTCACCTTTAGATCGCGGTGCACGATGCCCAGAGAGTGCAGGTGCTCGAGCGCCAGCACCATTTCTGCGGCATAAAACCGCACCGCGTCCTCGAGCAGCGCGCCCTCGCGGTTCAGGTGAGCAAAGAGCTCTCCGCCTGCCATGTAGGGCATTACCAAGTACAGCTTGGTGTCGGTTTGGAACGCAAAACACAGCCCCACCAAGAAGGGGTGGTTCACTCCAGCCAAAATTTCGCGTTCCATCCTTGAGTAGCCCACGTGGTCCCTCATCTCCAAGAGACGCTTATGCATGATCTTCATGGCGTAAACACGCCTGGTTTTGGCATGCCGGACCAGCAGGACCTTGCCGAAGGCGCCCTGCGAGGCGAAGGAGAAGCCCGGCCATCGCGACGACTTTGCTGCACATTCAACTTGCGCCGCGTGAGCGGGAACACGAGCGCGCGCGCGGGCGCCCGTCCCAGCACCGCACCGCAGCTACACCACACGCGCGCTGGAGGCGTGGCGGGCCGCTAGCCGCGGCGAGCCTTGCGCGCAGCGCTCACCTTGCCGATAAGCCGGATGAGGGCAAAGTCGGCTGGGCCAACAGCGTGCTTTGCGCTGGAAGCCATGCTTCCGCCACCCGCCTGCCGGGCCCTGCCGCCAGGAGAGAGTGTCCTTCAGCGGATGGGGGGGCTTGGCCGCCTCGAGCCGCCGGCAGCCAGGCGTTGGGGGAGGCGGTGAGGGACTCGACCGGCCTTGCACAAGCAGGTCGCGACTCGGCGGCTTCCTGGTATGCTCTCGCGACGGCACTGGTGGGTGGAGTGCGAGTGGCGCGCGATCTGCTTCCGGGGCCCGGGACGCGAGTGCCGCTGAGGGGCCTAGCGGCCGGACGCGGCCAAGCTGTGCGCGCAGCGTCCGGCAGAGCGGCGGGCATGCTTTTTTTCGCAACAGCACGCGACGGCTGCCGCGCCTCGAGCCGGCGCACACCTTCGCCTGGGCCCCCGCATCCGAGCCCTCGGATTTCCTGCCTTGCCCCGCCCAGGCCTTGCCGGGTGCCCGCAACACCTCGCCAGCCAAAGGTCCCTGCCGCAGGGACTCTCTTGGGCGCGCAGCCCCTCCGCCAAGCCGTTGCCGCAGCCCCAGACCAATGCTGTCCGGCTCCCCCGCCGAGCGCGCGACGTACGCGCCGTACCAGGCTCTTGAAATTCCCGCGGCCGTATCCAACTCGGCTTCGTCCCACGTTCGGTGGGTCATCTGCCTCCGCGAGGACGCGCAGCCTTCCCGGGTCAGCGGCCTTCGCGAGCCCCTTTGGGGCCCGTCCGACCCCGACCGGGGTGACCCCCCACGGCCCGCCGTGAACGCCGCGCTCCCGGCCCGGGACTTGTTCCTGGACGTGATCTCCGAAGATGGGACGCCGCTTTCGCGGCCTGCGGTCCCCGGGGAGGGAGGGGAAACTCCCGCGCAGCTTGTCAGCCAACCTCGTGGAACAGCGCTTCTGGACGTGGGAGGCTGCGCCGTCATCGACATCGAAGCCGCATCGCTCCCCCTGTCCTCGGACTTTGGCGGAGGTGAGAGCCCAGCCGTTTTGCGTCTTGCTTTGCGTCCGAGGGCGTGCCGTGGGGCGGAGCGGCCGCGCGCGCGCCCTCGCGCTGATGCCAACGCAGCCGAGCAGTCACAGGGCCTTCGGTCTGGCTCGTGTCAGCCTCGCTCTGACCATTTTCCGCGCCAGCCGCCTCCCTCTGGCTCTTGCGCGTCCGGTTCTCCCGGTGTTGCCACATTGCCGCGCGCACCAAGGCAAGAGGCCGTGCCCCCGGCTGGTCCCTTGGGCCCCGCTCTCCGGCATCGCCCGTGCCGGACGGCAAAGCCCACGGTCCATGACACGCCATCTCGGCGCATCGCGCCCCGCTCCCCACCGGGTCCCCTGGTCATCGCGAGTCCCCGGCCCGCCCCACCAGCTCAGCGAGCGATGCGCGCGGGGGAAGAGAAGGGCCTGCTTGCTCCGCGGCGCAGGGCGCGCGAGCCGGGGAGCGCGAGCCAGGGCCCGCCCGATTGCGCCGGCCAAATGTTCGTTGCTGGCTCGGCCCGTCCGCCGACCAACGACGCCTCTCCTCCCCTCCCCCTCTCCTTTCCCCTTCCTGCTCCCGTTTCCGCAGCTTTGCGGCTCGTGGCTGTGTTCCAGGGCCGACGCGCTGCCATTTCCACGCCTCTGGTGGTCACTGCGGCCGCTGACACGCCCTCGTTTGCGCGCGCTGAAGCTGCGTCCGTGCCTCGCGACGGCTTTGCGAGCATGGTCCACGTTGGGATGTCCCTCGTGCACGCGCTTCGGAAGCGCCTCCGCGCCCAAGGGCGCGCAATCGGGCCCTCCATGGGGGGCGGCCCGCGCGGGTCGGCGCCGGGGGGCGGATCCGCTGGCGGGACCAGCGCATCTGCGAGCGCGAGGGCGGGCGAGGGCTCCGACGGCGTCGGCTCGGGCCTCGGCACTGGGCCTTCAGCTGCAGGGCAGCACCCGAATCCCTCCCACGCCGCTGTTGGGCATTGCAGCTCCGGGCACGCGGGCTTCCCCCCGCGCATGATTGAGGGCTCAGACAGCGTTGTCGAGGTTCTTGACTGGATTGCGGCGGCCGTCAAGGTGGCGGTCGCGAAGCGCGCGGCGGAGGCCATGGCCATGTCGTCCATCATGGACTTTGGAGGCGCTGAAACGGCCAGCGCTGCTGCCGCACCCTCCGCGCCCTCGCCCGCGTCGCCGTCCGCCATCGACAATCGCGCTCTTCGAGAAGGCTTTGGCCACGGCACGGCTGTGGAGGCTGCGGGCGCGTCCGGGCAGGCGCAAGGGTCGCACGCAAGCCCTGCTGGCGAAACGGCACGCGCCCCCCACTTGCAAGCCGCCCACGCTGTGGACCCGGTGCGAGCGGCTTCGACGATGGCAGTCGCGAAGTCACGCACGCCCTCGCCGGCGTCGCAGTGGCAAGTGATGCTCCAGGGGCCAGCAAGCCAGGCGCAAGGCCAGTCATCGCCCTCGCCGTCGGGACAGGACGCCTGTTCGCCCGACTCGTCTTCGTCAAAGCCGTCCGCCGGCTCTTCGTGGCGGCCAGACGCAACCCCGAACCCTGCCCGAGCTGTGCGAGGACCGAAGAACCCCATCGTGCCGCCCCAGGCGGTCCCGATGCCGCCCACAACGGGAGTCGAAACGTCGGACCGGGACGAAGCGTTTCTTGGCGGGGCTGTTTCGTCTGCGGGGTCGCTTCCCCGCGACCAATCCGCTCTCCAGGCCGGGTGGGTGCGCGGGCACGCTGCGCACACTCCAAGCCCTCATCTCGCTGCTGCTGGCGGTGCTCCTTATGCGTTCCAGGCCCGCTCGAGCGGGGACAGCAGTTTCGAAGACTACCCTTCAAGCCCTGACTCGTCCAGCTATTGGCACCGCCTGAGCTCTCGCGAGTACGTCAGCACAACTGTGGCCGCCCTCATCCAGGCGCTGGGCTTCGAGAGGTTCAAGACGGGCAACCTCGGCCGCGACCTTGCCCTCGTGTACTTGCACCTCAAGCCGACAGCGCAGGCGCGCACAGGCGCTCGGCTTGCTGGTCCTCGTGTCCTGTCGACAACGGTCCCGCGCCCAGACACGCCCAGCAGCCCTGGGGCCGCCGCACCAAGCAGCTTCACCGGGGACGCCCCGCCATCCTTGAACGCGGTTGCTCCGGAGGCAGCGACATTCGGCTGCGGGCAGGCCGACAGAGAGAGGGCCGGCGCGCCTCGAGTCCTGATCAGGCTCGCCAGCGTTGGAAAGCACAAGCTCGAGTCAGAGGCCGCCAAGCGGCTTCGCGCCCGCCTCATCAGCGGCTCTGTGGACCTCAGCGACCCGACTGTGATGACGCACAAGAGCGGAGCTGCGAAGCGCCGCCGGAGCGCGTTGCGCGCCCTCATCACCTCGGTCCTTGCTGCAGCCTTTGCGTGCGGCCTCATCGACGCGAGCGTTCTGAGCGCCCCGGCTGTTCGCCGCGCCTCCAGCACGCGCCGCCGCTCCGCCACGGTCTCCTCTGGAGACTACCCCGAGTTCGATTCTGACCGCGAGTCCAGCGCTCGAGCCAAGCATTCGGCAGGCGGTGCCGACCCCCATCTGCACCGCCTCCACCGAGGCGTGCCGCCCAGCCATGTCGGCCAGATGCACCCTGCCCCCAGCGCCATGCCGGCCATGCCGGGAGCAGTACAAGTTGTCTACGCCAACGACCCCAGGCTCGCTGTGGGCGGGCCGTGGGGCACTGCCTACGTGGTGGACCCATTCGCACAGTTCCCGCACGGCATGGCAGGCGGCGCGGGGCACCACGGCGGCATGTTCCAGCACCCTCAGCACGGAATGCCAGGGCCGGGCGCCGGCGAGGCGCTGGCGCAACACGCGTACGTCGGCATGCCTGCACACTCTGGCCCGGGCGCCATGATGTCCTCCGGCTCCGTGGCCAGCTCCATGCGCAGGGACATGTCCAAGCTGCAAGCTGCGGAGGCCCAGGCCATCGCCGAGCAGCAGGCCGCAGAGCTGGAGGCGTGCAAGTCAGCCGACGACGAGTTCAAGGTTGAGGCGCTCGACAGAAGCACATCCGCCGCCTACGCTGCCGCCGAGGCAGCGCGGCAAGCAGTCTTCGAGGACTCGGCCGACGCAGCTGCGCGCGCCCGGCCCTTGCACAGCGATTTCGCAATGGATCGCGGGCCCTCGTCCTGGCAGGTTCCGGAAGGGCGCGGCAGGAGCCAGACGCCAGTGGGCATCGGCCTCCCGAGCCGCGCGGCGTCCAAGCAGGCCGGTGGCGACTTCCATGACGGCCAGCGTGGGACGAGCGGTCGCGACGACAGCGCGTTCCGCTCTCACCGTCGCATCCTGCCTGGCGCTACGGGGCCCAAAATCCCGCCCCCGCCCTCGTTCATGGGGACCGCGATCGACAACGTTGGAGACGAAGACCGTGTCGCTAGTCGTTTGCTGCAGGAGCGTCCACGCCAGCAACTGGAGAGCGGCCTGCAGTTCCGCGGGGCGTCGACAGCCCATGCCCTGCCGTCAGCGCTGCCGCCCCAGTACCCCGGCGAACACTTTGCCTCTTCGTACGGCGCTGGGACCCGCCGCGCTGCGATGCCTTCCGTCGGGGTGCACCCGCGGGGTGTGCCCATGCAGCACCTGGCCGCCCAGCTTGCGGGGCGCATGCAGGGCGACGGCTACGGCTTCCCAGTGCCTCACGCGATGGGGGGCCACCAGCAGCACCAGCCCCTGGAGCAGCAGGAGCCCCCCGCCCTCCAGTTTCGCGGGGGGCACCGCGGCGGCATGACGGCACAACATTCGGCCCAAGCGCATCCTCCTGGGTCGGCGCCCATGGCCGGCTCAATGGCGTGGTTCGCGCACCCCAGCGAGATGCGCCGTCACCCGGCAGAGGCGATGATGGTCCACGCCCGCATGCCCTCTGCGATGCCTCCGCCGTCAAGCTTCCCGGAGTCATCGCACTTTGCGGCCGGCCCCAGCGCCATCTACGGCGGGCATGCCGGACGAGTCGCGCAGTCAGTCTCCGGAGCGTCGGCTAGCACCGGACTTCGGGCTCCCGAGATGGACTCGCCATGGGTCCGCCCGGCCATCGCACCCCCTTCGATTTATCACACCACCCTCCCCCAGCATGGCGGCGACAGCACGAATCATCGGTAGGATGACAACAGTCCCAGCTCTTTGGCCTCTGCCGCCCACTCGATCGCTTCGCCGCCAGCGACCCCCAAGCAACGCCCTGATTCCTTTACGTGACGAGGACCTCCGCCTCCCCCACGCCGGCGGTTCTCCGTGCATCTTGCAAGCGCATGCAGCCCCCACTTCTCGCTCTCTGTGACTCTTTCCCAGTCAACGTCAATAGTTCGTCCGGCCCTCGTGGCCCTTCCTGTTCCGTTTGCAACGCCTCAACACATCCCGCCTCCCGACGATGCCATGTCTGGCACAGGCTATTCAATGTCCATTGAGGCGCGTTGGGAAGTTCCGCCGTCGGTTTTCTCGGCGCACAATTCCAAGACTACAAGTGCCTTTGTGTCTGACGGCCACTGCCTCTTCTGTGCAGGGCCGCATCGACTGGCACGGCAGCGTCCTGACTCGATCGATTCGCAAGAGAGCTTGTAGCTTTTGCTTCGCCTCGCTTCCCGGAACTTGGTGCCGCTCACGCCAGGTCGCAGTCACTCGCCCACTTATCGCTCACACCCTCACACTCGCCAGCTCACTCACGCTCCCACTCGCTCGCTTGGTGTTGCAGTCTACAAGCTCTCATGCCTCGGCGACCAGGCACACGCGCCCGTCCACGCCGACACCCACCACAGCCCTCCCGCACACGTCCCGCGGGCCGAGGCACAACAAGCCGCGGTCCGAATCCGTCCCCTCGACAAGCCGCACCCGGCCGCCTTCGAGGGGTTCTATCGCCCCGTTGAGCCGTTTTCCAGGAACGGCGCTCAGCACGAGCACGCGGCCGCAGCTTCCAAGGCATGCCACACGCGGCAGCGTCCGTCTGGGGTCCAGAGTGGCGTGCCCGGTGAGAACCCGGATGGAGCGGTGGCTTCGCGGGCAGAGCTCGATCAAGGCGTCCCCGGACAGCGACAGGACGATGCTCGGCTCCCCAGCGCCGCCGCAGTCACCATCGTTGGCGCCGCTACTAGTGCAGGCACCAGCGCACATGTCAACCACAGCACGTCCCCCGACGTCGGGCAGAGCCACCCAGCGCAGCTCCAGAGGCGGCGCTCCTGCAGCCGGCATAGCGGGAACTCTCCCGTACCCAAGCGAGTCCGATCCAGCCAGCGCGACCACCAGTGTGGCCGGCCCGCTCTTGGCTGAAGGTAAGCAGAGCGCTGCAGAGACGTCGACGGTTGAGCCGGTGGGCGGCGCGAGCGAGAAGACGCCAGCCTGCAGAGTTGCAGGAGGCCCGTGGTCATCCCCAGCCCCCGCCCCAGGCGCACCGCGCCTACTTGCGTCTTCTTCCGATGCTGGGAGCAATAGGACCGTCCCATTGTCCAACACCACCACTGCGCGACCCGCCGCCCCGAACGGAAGGCTGGCCGAGCGAGGCAGCCCGCCCTGCAGCGGGGCCTCCGATACCACCCGCCCCCGCTCCCAGAGGACCGCTGAGCCCCCGACCCCGCACGCCACAACGGTCGCGCCCGCCTCTGACCCCGCGACAGCAACGGCTGCCACAGGCCCGCGCGCGCCGCTGGGCAGCCGCACCCAGGCCGGGGCCGACGCCGCGACGGACCCGGGCCGCAGCCATACGCTTCCATCAGCGCAACCGGTCACAATGGCGCCCGTTGTGCTGCACATGCTGGCGTTGGTGACCCGTGCGGCACCCGCGGGCAACCCGACCCACCGGCTGACCAAGGGGGGGAACGGGTCGTCCGCAGCAGCAGCCTCCCCGCTGCCCACAGCAGCCGCGGCAGCAGCAGGTTCTGTTCCGTCGCGAGGCAACAACACGATGCCGCCATCCGATGCGTCGTCGCTGTCGCGGTCATGGTCCGCAGCAGAAAGCGGCAGCGCGGCTTGGTCGCCTCCGCTTGGCACGGCCTCCAGGCGAGCCCGGAGGCCTGCGTTCTCCTCCTCGAGAGATACAAGCTTCTTGTGCATGTCCAGGAGCTGCGCGCGCGCCGCTGCTCTCTCAGTCTTGCGCCGCTGCTCTGAAGCCTTCAACGCCGCTTCCAGCCGCGCGACCTCTTCGGCCCTTCCACAACAAGCGTCTGACATGGCGAGCGACCCGCCCTCCCCCCGTGCGACCCCTGACGGGCAAGCGCTAGGTCGGCGCGCCTGTCCCAAGCGCCGCCGCGGACCGTGCGGCGGCAGCGGTCAAAGGCAAGTTCCCATCTCAGCTCTGCCAGCACTGGTTTGAACCGCGACGCAAGACGCGATGCCACTAGGGCTTCGGCGCGGACAGGCAGCCGCGCGGGTGCTTGGGCGTGCAATGTCTGCAGTCCTGGATGCTCTGTTCACAGGGTGAGGCTGTTTGAGCAGGGCGTCCGCTGGAGCGGTGGTCCAGGGCGTGCTCGGCGCCAGCCACAGCAGCAAACAATGGTCCACGTCGAACCCTGCTGCTCCGGCTGTGCGCGCTTCCCGAACCCCTTGCAGCAGCAGCGGACATGCTGGAACGTCAGACCTTGTGCGTGCGAGCGCGAGCTACGCGGCGATGAACCAGCGATTCCGCATCAAGCACGCGAGCTTCAGGCAGCAGTTCAACCAAATGTACGTCAGCCGCATCGCCAAGCTGCGGCCCCGCGCTCTGGCAGCTGCCAGGAAGGCATGGGGCGCAGTATCGGAGTCGGAGGCGTCGTCCCGGCGAGGGTCGCCTGTTGTGGCCGAAAAGGTGAGCAGCTTGTATCGCTCTGGCACCGCTCCCCCTGCGTCCCGCGGGGGCCAGGCCACCCAGCTGTCATTCAGGACAAGTTGAGCGCCCCACCACCCGCCTCGCTGGGGCTCTGCGTGCTGGCTGCCATGGCTCCTTCCATCGCGCGCGCCACCGCTTGCTGACGCGTCCACTTGCCGTCTCGCCAACGTCGCCCGCAGATTGTGCGGCTGCGAGTCGGGCAGGAGCGCGTCGTCGTGGGCACCGTGTTCAAGGACATGCCCTCTCGCCCATCTGTCGTGGAGGAGTTCGCCGGAGCCGTGAGCCGCCCGCCGCGCCGCGCCCTTGGCCTGCTCGCGGGCCTTGGCAGCATGCTCGCGACTCCGTCCCCGTCGCAGGTCGCAGCAGCTCTCACCCCCCATATCCCCGGCCTCGTGTCTCGCCCTGCCGGACCCCGGATCTCGTGTCCGTCGCCCCGCAGTACACGACCAAGGCGCTCGACACTCGCATCGTCGTCTCCTCGGCGGAGGACACGCTCTCGCTCGAGGACGAGAGCGGTCGCGTGGTGCTCACCGCCCCAGCAGGCGCGCCCTACGCGGCCCTCCCCGTGGGGTCCTTCGTCACCGGGGTGGTCATGGCAGCACGTGGCGTCGTCCTGGCGGACGGGTCGCTGCAAGTTCACGGCTTCTGCTTCCCGGAGCTGGTCCTGCCCGCGGCTCTGCCAGCGGCGCACGGCCGCCCTCACGATTCCTCCTCGTCGCAGTCGCAGTCGCAGTCGTCATCGTCGTCGCCGTCGCTGTCTGGCGCAGCAGCAGGCGCGGCGGCCCGCCCGTCGTCGCTGGTGCTGCTCGTGTCAGACCTAGGCTACGGCGGTGAGACCAGCACCCGCCGCGCAGCGACCCCTCCATGTTATGGCCGCCGCAAGCTGCAAGCCGCAAGCTGCAAGCCGCAAGCTGCAAGCCGCAACAGCGACGGCGTCCCCGCAAACGTCGACCGCTGCCAGCCGCAAGAGCTTGGTCGAACTGCGCACCCGCCCGTGCGCACGACTCGCGGCTGGCCCACCCTCGTCTCCCCCCGCCCTTGCCTTCGCAGAGCCCAAGCGAACCATGGCGCGGCAGATGCTCTGGGACTTTGTTGCGGGGGCGTCGGGCGCTGTCATCTCCCGCGTGGTGGTGGCCGGCGGCCTCGTGGCTGCCAAGCCCATTGAGCTTGGTTCCAAGTTCCTCTCCGGCCAGGAGCAGGAGGCCCTCGCTGAGCCCATATCCGAGGCCGACGCGGCGCTCTCCGCCATCGCCCCTTCGGTTCCGTTCGATGTGATGCCCGGCGCCAACGACCCCGGCACCGCTCTGCTCCCCCAGCAGCCGCTGCACGGCGTGCTGCTGCCGCTGAGCCAGAGGTACACAAGCTTCCGCCGCGGGTCCAACCCTCACCACTTCGAAGTGGGCGGAGTCTCGTTCCTGGGACACAGCGGGCAGCCCCTGGACGCAGTGCTGGCGAACGCGGAGGCGAGCGTCCTGCCGCTGGACCCGAGCCTGCTCGCCGACACGGCGGCCGGCGGAGGCGGCGATGACGACGCGGATGAGGAGGACGACGTCGAGGAGGACGGGGAGGCCACGGGCAGCTGCTCGTCCTCCTCAGCTGGCCCGGCAGTACCGGCCACGGCAGCATCCTCTGCCGAGTCGACTCTGCCACCCGGTGACGCCGGAGCGGCCACCGAAGACGCCGCCGCGGCGGCGAGCCGCGACTTCGCCGCCGACCTCCCTGACGGCTCCACGCCCCGTCTCAACGCGCTGGCCAACTGTCTGCGGTGGCAGCACCTGGCGCCGAACACGCCCGACGGCCTCGCTTGCTACCCGTTCGTGAGCGATGACCCGTTCGTGGTGGACCCGGAAGACGCCCCGCACGTGCTGTTTGCGGGATGCCAACCCACCTTCGGGACCACGGTCGTGCGGCCGGCGGGATCGGCCGAGGGATCGCAGGGGGTGAGGGTGATCCTCGTGCCGTCGTTTGCGGAGACGGGCGAGGCGGTGCTTGTGGATCTCGCGACGTTGGAGGCGACTTCCATCGCCTTCAGCTGCGACATTGGGGACGACGGCGCCACTGCCCCGGGCAGGCTGGCGGGTGTGGACGAGGCAGCGCGCGCGCAGGAAAAGGCCGTTGCGGGAATCAGGCTCCGCAAAACGCCCACCACAGCGAGGCGGGCCAAGGCGCCGGCCGCTGCTCTGGCTGGCGTTGGCGCCTCCAAGGCGGCCGGGGCACCCGGGGCGGAGGAGGGGGAGGAGGACGACGACGCGCCTCCGCCCAACGTCGAGGACGTGGACGAGGACGACGAGGTGGACAACGACAGCTTTGCCGGGGACGAGGACGACGAGTGAGCAACCCCGCTCAAGCTGCGCACGTTGCTGCTCCAGGCGCGAGGCTGTCTCGGCGCAGCTTACGCGCAGCGTGAGACTGTCGTGCGTGCCCAGCCGTCGAATTTGCGTCTGCACTGCGTGTGTTTGCCAGCGCAACTAACGGCCGCTTGCATCAGTTCACAGCCACTGTTGGGAGCGCACGCCAAAGCCTAGTCCTGGCAGCCTTCACAATCCATCATGTTTTCACAGTGCAGCTTCAGCGGGGAGGGGTGCAACGCTCACGGCCAGCAACGGCTCCTTGATCGCCCCCCCCCCCTCCCCCTCAAAGAAGCCCTCCCCCTCCAGCTGAAGCCGGCGGGTTGAGTCAATTCCACGGCCCCGCGGTTGAGTGGAACCCGACAGCCACGCGGAAGCCTGCGCCGCATCGCCATGGCGCCTAAAGCAGCGCCTCGCCACATCACCAGGGCACCTTCGCGCAACGGCACACGCCCAGGGACCCAGGCAGGGGCAGAGCCTCTGCGGGCTCCCGTGCTCCGGCGCCTGGCAACCGGGAGGGCTCCACCTGGGCTCGCCAACGCAGCCTCTGTCCCGCCGTGGGCACCGCGCATCAGCCCCACGCGTGTGGCCTCAGCCTTGCGTCGGCATCATCGCCCCGTACTTGTAGAAGAGGTGGGCTGGGAAGCCGAGCGCGACGACCCCCAGGCCCAGCATGATCCCGTTGGGGATGTCGAAGCTGACGGGGGACTGCTCCAGGGCCACGGCCAGCAGCGGGTACTGGAGGAAGCTGGCGCAGCCGCCCACGATGGAGATGGCGCCGAGCAGGCGGCCCACGCTGGGGAACCCGAACCGCTCCGCGATGTAGGTGGTCGCGAAGGAGAAGAGGAACGCCCTGTAGGCGGCGAAGCAGAAGAATGTGAGGTACTGGACGTTTGCGTCGGGGACCATGGAGAGGCCGTTGACGAGCAGAGCAAGGACGGAGAGGCAGGCGCAGGCGGTGGAGATGCCGAAGCGGTCGATGATGGCCCCTGCCGCCAGCACGGTGAGGGCACCCGCAGGCAGGATGATCCCGAAGGCCGCCAAATAGGGCCCTGAGTCGTCGGTGATTGACTTGAGAAGGGAGTCCACGGTTCCCAGATAGGTGTTGAAGCGCACGAAGCTCTGCGCCATGTACAGCGTGAGCAGCACGAACTCGAGGGAGGCGGCCTGCTGCAGGATGGTGCGGCCGATGTGGGGAGAGGAGGGGGAGGGGGAGGGGGAGGACGAGGCTGCCTTGGGCGACGCGGCGACGGCCCCGTCAGCAGTTCCCGACGAAGCCGCGCCGTCGGCGGCAGCCGGGGCGGGCGTCGCATCGGCGGAGGCGGCGCCGGCGTCCTTGCCGGATGGGCGCGTTGCGTCCGCGCTGCCGCCCGCTGTCATGCCCGTGAGCTCGATGCCAGTCTCTGACGCGGCCTCAGACTCGCGCCTTCCTGTGCTGTTGGGGGCAGCCTTGGCCTCCTCGTCGCCCGTTGCGGCTTCCAGGTCCTCCGGGGCAGTCCCGGCCGCCTTACCAGTGGCCGTGTCGGTGGTGGAGTCGCCTCGCGCGTGCGCTTCCGACTCGGCCTCAGCCACAGCCTTCTCCTGGGACTTGAAGGGGCGCGGCGGCCAGAGGAAGGCGGCCAGGAGGAGGATGAGGAGCACGGGGCCGCATAGGTACATAATCAGGACGGTGGTCAGCGGCAGCCCTGCCCGCTCGATCCCAGCGATGATGAGAAAGACGACGGCGCTGGCGTCGAAGCAGCCGTTCAGGATGGAGAGGACCGTGCCCGGGAACTCCGGGAAGAGCGCCGCGATGGAGAAGGAGGGGTGGAGGAGCATGGTGCCGACGCTGGCAATGATGATGAACCCAGCCATGTACAGGTTCTGGCCCGTGGCGACGGCGGCCAAGATGACGGAGATGCCGATTGCGAACAGCGAGCTGCCGATGCGGGTGGCAACGCGCGGCCCGTAGTGGTCCAGGATGGTGCCTGCGAGGCGGGAGACGGCGATGGTTGTTGGCAGGGGGCGAGCGAGATGGAGAGCGCGCATTGCAAGCGGCGCAACGCAGGCGCGCCATGCGCCACGAAGCACGCGCGCGCGCGCACACCCACAAACAAAAGCGCACGCTCGCGCGCTCGTGGTACGCCATCGCCGACGTGACCAGCACAGGACGGCCTCTGCCTCCCTCACCGGTGATGACGGGCATGATGAACGTCAAGGAGCTGGCCACGGTGAAGATGAGGCCCAGCTCCAGCGTTTGCTCCGTATCGTCCATGGAGGCGAAGGGTTCCCTGGCAGCGAGCAGCGGGACGATGGAGGCCCATCCGTAAAACGCGGCACCTGCGGAGCGTCCGGCGAAGGCAGCAATGAGCAACCGAGCGCAAGCCGTGTCAATCAGCGACACGTCGGCGCGAGGCCGCGGCTGGTGAGCACGGGGCCAGCGCCGCTGGAGAAACACCAGCAGTGCATGCCGATCAGCAAGGCCGGTGGTTCAAGGCGCGGCGCCTCACCTGTGCTCATTGCTTGCACCATGGCCAAAACGAGCGCGACCCACCGCAGCGTCGGGGAGCGCTCGACTGCGCGCCAGCACGAGCAGTCGGGCATGGACGACGCAGGCTCTCCGCCTTGCTCGGGCATGCCTGCACGCGCGCAGCACGAGTGAGAACGGTCGGCTGGGTCGCGTGGTTGATGTGAAGATGTGCAAGCGCCGGCAGAGCATCGCATTGCCGCCTCGGACGAAATCGACTCGCAATCAGCGCTGCTCGGGGGCAGCCTTGGGGCGTCCAGCCGCCGCAACGCGAAACACACGCGCGCTTGCACAGCAGGAGGCGCGGGGCGGGGCCCGGCCCATAAAGGCGGGCCTACCGCATGTTGATCGAGCCCGCAGCGGCACTCTCGCGACTGTCGCGACGGCCCGCCGGCGGGGGCAGCACCAACCCCGAGAGGCCGGCAGCGTCCCCGGGGCGGCCGGACTTGGACGCGGGGCTGAGCCCGGCGCCGCCCTGAAACAAGCCGTGCAGGGCCTTGCGAACGATATCAACGTTGCAGTCAACAATCCCCAGGCGCGAGCCCGAGGCCACGTCCGGCGTAGCGGACACGGCCACAAGTGCCATGTACGGGCCAACGGAGCGCAGCACCATGGTGTGCCCGTCCTGCAGTGTGATGACGGACTCGGTCAGCTCGTCGAACTGGAAGGTGTCGTCCACCTCGGGGTCGCCTTCGGCGGGCTCCGCCCCCTCCTCGGCCTCCTCGCCTGCGGCGCTGGCTTGGGCGCCGGCCCCGTCCGCCGCCTCCTGCGTCCCCTCCGTCCCCTCCTGCCCCGCCGCGCCTCGCGAGGTGTAGATGCAAGCCACGTCCACGACCACGTCCAGCGTGTCCCCCACCAGGTCGGCAGTACCCTCACCGCGCGCGAACGAGTCCCTGGCCAGGTGAATCTTTGACACCACGTCGTAGATTGCTGCGGACTCGAAGCCGCACACGGTCACGAAGCTGTCCAGCATCTGGGTCATGGCCGCCCGCTGCGGCAGGAGCCGCTGGACCACCTTGCTCACGGCCTCGTACACGGAGCCGTCGTAAACAGACGACGCGTGGAAGGCGACGGGCAGGCCCCCCAGCCCGCAGTCGCGAAGGGCGCGGCCCAGGGTGATCTGGACGTCAGCTTGCGCCTCCAGCCGCGCCTCGGGGCTCTGCAGGGCGTCGCCGTCGATCTTGTGAATGAGGACGTCGACGGCCAGGCCGGGAGCGTGAGCTGCGACGCGCCTGCCAATGTCCCGCAGGAGCTCGGCCGCGTCGTCGTCCACGCCCTCCTGGGCGTCCACGACGAAGAGCAGGGCGCCGCAGCGGCGCAGGGCGTCCTCGGTGGTGTACGTGCTCCCGTCGTCGAGGCGGATCTCGCCCGTGAGGGCGTAGTCTCCGGGGAGGTCCCACACCTCGAACTGGAAAAGCTCGTTGTGGCTGATGAGCTCGGGGATGGCGGCCGCCGTGGAGCCGAGGAACATGGTCTCGTGAGGGGACAGCTTGTGGAAGACGACGTGGTGGATGGAGGTCTTGCCCGAGCGACGAGGCCCCGCGATGAGGATGATCGGGCGGCGGGAGCTGTCCGCGCTCGTGGCATCCCAACCCGGCGAGGAGAAGGCCGCCGCAGCGCTCACCGGCGGCGAGTCGGTAAGGATGCTGCGGGGAGCACGCAGCGACGCAAGCGACGAGGCGGGATGGGCGGGGAGAAGGCGGGTGAGCCTTGGCCTGAACGCATTTCACAGCCCGGGGGCAAGGACGTGCCTGAGTGGCGGGGGCGCGCATGGCACCGGCAACGACGCTGCGGGCAGGGGTTTTGCCGCCCAGAGGCCAAGGCCAAGGCCAGCGCCACGCCGGGCCTGGAATGACCGGCGCACATGACGCTAGCGCAGCGGGGTGGCGCAGCTGGAGGCGAGCGCTCAGCCTTGCCGCGCGGAACTTGCGCTGCGTGCCGCCTCACCTGGCGTCAAAGTCGGGCGCATCGTCCCCGAGACCGCCGTGGGGCATGCCTGCGAGCAAAAGCACAGCACGTACATGCTAGCCTGGCGCCGGAAGGATAGCAACACACCGCGGGCCGATACACTTTCCCGCCTTGGAGGCCCCAGGGGCCGATTGCGGGTGAGCCGCGAAGCAACTATTCTGCAAACTCGGCTCCGACCTCGACGAGAGGCAGGCGCGCGCCGCTGCGCCACGCACACGCAAACCGACAGGGCAAAACGCCAACACATCCTTGCCTGGGCTGAAAACGCCGCCCCAGGGGGCGCAGTGGGCGGCAGTGCTCACCGTCGCCGTGGCCGCCATACCCGCCTCCCGAGAGCTCCCGGTCAAGCAACGGCCTCTGAAGCCCGGATCCGTGGGCCATGGCCGTGTCTGCGCGGACTCCTGCGACTGTGCCGGACGCCCGTGTGCTCAGCGCTGGGCGGCCCACCCCGTCTGCGCCAGCGTTGAAGCTGGGAAGGAAACCTGCCCGAGTTGGCAGAGCCGCGGCCCTCGCAAGTCTCGCGGCAATTCTCGCACCTGCGGGATCAATGGCGGCAGCCTCGGCTGCGTCGTTTCCCGGCGCCACTGAGCACTGGTTCGACTACTGCGGTGCGTCAGTATACCAGGCCGACGTGGACCTGCTTCGCCCCGGGCAGTGGCTCAACGACATCGTGATTACCTTTGCAGTTGACTATGTGTCGCACGAGCTGGCGCCAGACCGCACGAGCTGGCGGTTCTGCCACCCGCCGTGAGTGGATGGCTGGCCCGAGGGGGAGCTCCCCGGGTCCTTCTTGGGACTCGGACTGCGGACGGCCCGCGGTGGGCGGGGGCCTCACGGTGCGGGCTTGAGTCACTATCGGTCCTCAAGCCGACTCCCTGTTCCTGCGCTCTCTGCGCCACGCAGAGTGTCCGCCATTGCTCGGTTCGAGGACGACCCGGAGGACCTTCGACACTCGCTTTTTAGCTTGCGGCTGGAGTCCCGCGATGTAGCGCTGTTCCCCGTCAACGACAACCCGTTTGGCCACGTTGCCGGCGGCACGCACTGGAGCCTCCTGGTGTTCCGCAGGCGGGACCCGGAGGGCCCTCGGTTCCTTCACTTCGACTCGCGAGCCGGCTCAAACGCCGCAGTTGCCAAGGACCTCGCCGGGCGGCTCGCGAAGATTGTGTGCCCGGATCGTTTTTCGCCGGTGTCGGTCGTGGAGGCCGCGTGCCCGCAGCAGAACAACTCGTCCGACTGCGGGGTGTTCACTGTGCTGGTGGCAGAGGCGCTTGGGACGGGCGCCACGGACGAGGCCATCGCCGCGATTCCGGGAACTGCGGGCGCGGCTCACAGGCGAACGCTGCTTGCGAGATGCGAGGAGATGCGGCGCAAGACGGCCGCGGCAAAGGACTAGCGTGTGTGCTGCGGGAAGCGCGCGTCGCGACGCCCGTGGGGCCCTTGACACAGCAAGGGGAGACGAAGCGGTTTCGCTGCACAAGGAAAGGTGCGCCCACTCAAGGGGGGGGCGCGACGCGGGAATCGATCGAGTCAAGGGAGGGGGAAGGGGGGAGCGCGTGCATCCGGCGGCAGCCGCGCGCACGACAGCGCACGCTCCCGGCGCCCGGCAAAGGCACGCCGCGTGACCGGCAGTGCTCCTGGCAGCGCCTCCCCCGCCCGGTCACGCGGAGCGGGGCCAGGACATCGAGGCGAGCAGCAGCCCGCCGACGGCCTCGCACATGAGAAAGACGGACAAGAACACGAGGTATCCGTTGGGCGTCGTGCTGGTGCCGAGGTCGAGGGCCGTCTCGGCCACCACGCCCGTGATGAGCACAGCCGACATGCACGCCCCTCCGAGCATGCCCAGCGTGGTCTGTCTCAGCGCCTCGTAGACCACGTCGAACGTGTCCGCCTCGAGCTCTGCAGGCCCGCCCGCAAGCGCGGACGAGGGCCCTGCCCAGTCCCGCCGCTCCCTCCGCGCGATGGGAGTGCAAAGCAGGTCCGTGGCGAGGCCACACGGCTGCAGCCAGCGGCAGCACCCGTCCGCGCAGCAGCGGCCGCAGCGGCCGGTGCCGGCGCCTGCCCTGTACGTTCGCAGCAGCGCCAGCATCCCCCACACAGCGCGGAACCCCGCCAGGGCCAGCCCGACGATCATAAGCGCCAGCAGCCCGTCCCCGATGTGGTACAGGATGAGGCCCTCCGTGTCGTCCGTGCTGAGCAGCGGAGACGCGACGGCCGTGAGAGCAACCTCCGCCACCAGCAGCAGCGCGCCCATCGCGTTCATTCCGCACCGGAACCGGAGGGACACTGCCACCCCCGACGCAGCGGCCGCAATGTCCTTCCACACCACGGCCATGAGCATAAACGCCCACGCCCAGAGGCACTGCGGCACCCTGAGCAGCATCACGTCCACCACGAGAAAGGCCATCGCGTCGTCGACGAGCACCCCCTGCCGCAGCAGCACCCAGAAGATGCGCAACAGCGACCCCACGGCGAGCGCCGCAGCCGCGACCTGGCGCTCCTGGCCCCGGGCGCAAGCCAGCAGATCGATCGGGAGCCAGCAGCACCAGCAAACGTCCCGGGTCGCGTCTCTCGAGGCGGCGCGAGAGGAGCAGGAGCGCTGCGTCTCGTACGCCCTGTCTGGAAAGCACAGGCCGCAGGCCGCCACCCGAGCCGCGTGGCCGCAGCAGGTGAGCACAGGCAGCCCGGCTGGCGGCGACGGCGACGAAAGCGGCATCAGCTCGTCGTCTTCCTCGCAGCTGCGCTCCTCCCTCGCCGACTGGCGCGCCCAGACGAACTGCTTGCGGCAGCCGGCAAGCACCGTAAGCACCACCGCGGCATGCATGGCTGCCGGGATCCAGATGGCAAGTCCCACGAGCAGCGGTCCAACATCAACCGCAAATGAGTCCGAGCAGTCCTCGCCAGACCACCATGTCAGGCATACGCACTTGCCCGAGTCGCTGCAGAAGCCTGCGAGGCAAAGCGAGCAACGGGCGAGGCGCGCTGGCGTTGCGGGCCGTCGCGGCACGGCTCGCCGCGTCAGATTCCGGCAGCAGCATGCTTGGCTCTGGCGGCAGCTGCAAGTTCGCCCTCACCGTGCGGCCCGCAGTCCGGGGTGCACATGCGCGCAGCGCAAACGCCTCCCTATGGTGCCCCGAACCGCGAGTCTGCGCGCGCGGGGAGGGGATGCTCCGCTGCCGAGTGTTGCTGGGGGGGCGGTTGCGACCAGAGTGGGCAGCGAACGGGGAGATCAGCAACCCGCGCAAATACTTGTCTCAGATTCGGTTGGCTGGTTCGGCCACGACGTGGCATTTGCGCGCCCACAGAAAACGCACGACGCACTCGCTTGCAGTCAAAGCATCGCCAGAGGCCAAGGGCCAGCGGCCGGCGCCGCGGCCGGCTGGCCTGGTCACAAAAGCACATGAAGCGGGAATCGTCTGCGGGAGTCGTGGCGCCTGACGCTCACCAGTTGAGGCTGTCGACCTCGCTGCCCTCGCGCAGGTACGACCTGTCTTCGTCAGTGTCGGGGCCTGGGGTGGACCGCGGGGAGGGGCTCGCAGCCGTGCGCGGCCAAGTCATGAACGCGAGCAGCGCGCTCCCCGCGCACTCGCACGCCAAGTACACGGCCAGGTAGACTGCGTAGCCAACCGGGGTCTTGTTCGTGGACAGAGGAAGCCCGGCCTCCAGCCCCACCGCCACGATGAGCGCGATGGAAAGAACGATGCCGCCGAACATGCCGATGGTGGTTTGCCGCAGCGCCTCGTAGACGGCAGCAAAGGTGGCGGCTTCAGCGCCCTCAACCGTCGCAGCCCCGTGGGAGCCCCCCCCTATACGAATGGGCGTGCACAGCGCCGCGCAGGTCCGGGGCGCGCAGCTGCAGCACAGCCGGCCGTGCTCGAACCCGCCGGGCGCCTCCGCGATGAGCTGGGCCCGGTACCTGTGCAGGACGCCGAGCACACGCCACACTGTCACCATCCCGCCCACAACCAGCACCCCGATCACCAGGGCCAGGGCACCGTCCCCGACGTGGTACATGACGAGGCCCAGGGCCTCGTCTGTGCTGAGCAGCGGCGCTCCGACCAGCGTCACCGTCAGGACGGTTGCCGTCAGGGTGGCGCCGAGCGCATTCATGCCGCAGCGAAAGCGCTCGGTGGCGCTGCCCCCCGACGCAGCGGCCGCAATGTCCTTCCACACCACGGCCATGAGCATAAACGCCCACGCCCAGAGGCACTGCGGCACCCTGAGCAGCATCACGTCCACCACGAGAAAGGCAAAGTCGTCCATGACACCGACCCCTCGGCGCTCGGCAATCCATGCCACGCGCACCGTGGAGGCGACGGCCAGGACGCCCGCGGCAACAGCCCGCTCCCTGCCGTGGCAACAGCCGCGGCAGTCGAGAGGGATCCAGCAGCACCGGCACACGCCCTCGGGAACGTCGAACGAGGCCAGCCCCGAGGGCTTGCAGCACGTGCCCCCCATGGGCTTGGGCTGCACCGCGCGCTCGGGGCAGCACAGGCCGCAAGTGACAGTGAGGGATGCAGACCTGCAACTCAGAGGCGCCCTTGCGGGCAATAACTCAGCCGCAATGGGGCTGCGCGACGCCTCATGAAGCAGGCTTGGCCCCGAGGCATGCTTGCTGCGAAGGCATTGGAGCCCCCAGCTCGCCAGAACCATCAGTATCGCAATGCCGTGAATGGCGGCCGCGGTCCACATGATTGCATCCAGCTGCCACTCGCCCACGGCCCCGCTGAAGGAGACTTCGCAGCCGTCACCCGACCACCACGGCATGCAAACGCACTTGCCCTGCCCCCCGCAAAAGCCTGCGGTCGCGTGTCGGGACGAGCGGCCCAACGAAAACCTTGGCGCGAGTGCGGCAGAGAATACCCGCGACGCCGCGCTCGCAGCCGGGGCGCGCTCACCGTGGTCCCCGCAGGCCACGGGGCAGGTGGCCGCACCCGCGGGCGCTGGGCCCGGGCCAAGCGGCATGGTCCTCTCGTGGCGAGGGTGCGCCATGTTGAGTTTTGGCGATCGCGCGGGCTGGGCTGTCCGCAGAGCTTTCGAGACACGGCGCGCGCCTCGGGAAGTTCGGCCGGAACCTGCTCTCGCAACGTGCGCGAACGGCGCGGCACTGGCAACCAAAGTTCGCGCCAAACAAATCCGCGCCCGAGCGAAGCTTGGGCTGGCGGCGCCGCGCTGTCACTCAACCCAGGCAAGCTTGCCTCCGCCTTCCGATTCGCTCCCCGAGCTGCGCCCGGATTCGCCATCGGACTCCTGCGTCGCGCGGGATTCGTCGTCCGAGCTGGCCGCGTCGCCGGCCGCGCGGGGCGGCTCAAGCGGCACCTTGGCGCCGCCAGCGGTGGTGATGTGCCGCGTCCCGGACGAGGACGCGCTCACTCGGAACGACAAGCCGCTGGCAGGCACTCCAGCTCCCACCGCAGTCTCCCACGGCTCGGCAGCGTCGCCCGTGCGCGCACCAAACGCGGCTGCAACCCCACCGCCTGCTGCAGCAACGCCGCTTGTCGCCCCAGCCGCGGCAGCCTCCCGTGCCGCAAGCTCGGCGAGCGTTGGGGCGTGGACCGAGCTGGCGCCCGCCGCGGCCCGAGCCCTTGCTTTGGCGCCCTTCATGCCACCGCGGCCGTCGTTCCGGCGACCTCCAGTTGTCGCGGATGCAGCACTTGCAGCGGCGGCGGCACCGGCAGCGGATGACGATGACGGTGCTGAAGACGCCCCGAGCGCGCCACGCCCGCCGCCGGTGGTCTCGCCGGCCACTCTCGCGCCAAGCGCCACCAGCCGGATCCCGCCCCCCGTTCGGCGCGCCTCTGCCGAGCACACGCACGCGGCGGCAGCGCCCCCCATAGCCCACAGCGCCGCGTCCATGGAGAGAACACCGCTGGATGCGCACAGCGCCGCCACGTCCATGGGGCCTCGGGCGTCGAGCACAGACAGGGGGTCGCTGCGGGCCAGTAGCGGAGCAAAAAGGGGGGGGCGGGGCGAACAGCGGGCGAGGCGTTCGGCCTCGGGGCTCGTTCGGCGACGGCTGCATGAGGCGCGGGGCACGCCGGGCCGCGAGGCGAGCGTCGGCATTCGCGGGCGGAGCGTCGGCCCAGGCGGGGAGCAAGATGACATCAGTCGGGGAGAGCGCCGCCTCCTCCCCCCGCCAGGAATTGCTGCCCGCCCCAAAACCACGGCGGGGCCGGGGCCGGGGTCGCGTGCCGGTGCGGCGTTGGCAGTGCGGCGTCTCACGTGCTAACGATCAGTCGCTTGCCCCCGCGGGTGCACCGCCACGCCCGCTCGAGGAGGGCGAAGAAGTGCCGGCGGGCCGAGCGGTCCCGCAGGGCCGGCCCCACCGACAGCTCGAGGAACGCGCCAGCGGCTTCCAGCTGGGAGAACTGCGGCGGCGGAGAGCGGGCGGGAGCGGGCGAGCGGGGGGGACGGGCTGAAGCAAGCGGCGCGTGACGGCGACCGCAGCAGCTCTGCGCCTCGGAAGAGGGCCGCCAGGGGGCCCCGAACGGCCGAGCTCTCGAGGGGCCCGAGGCCCGTGGGCTGCCAGGGCGGTTTCGCGGCGGGGCGCCGCTGCGCGTTCTCACCAGCGACGGGCGGAGGGCGAGGTCCGACCGAGCGGCACAGTCGATGGAGATGATGTCCACGCGGCCCGTGGCAAGGCAAGCGGCCAGGGCTGCCTCCGAGGCGGGGCAGGCAGCGACGAGGTCGTACGTGCCGGGCTCCGGCCGGTTGAGCGCCTCCGCGAGACGGGCCGCGCCGCCGTCGCGGTCACCATCGCAGGTGAGCGTGATGCGAGACAGCTGCCGGGGCGGGCGCACGCCGGTCTCGGCGGCCTGCTCCGGGCGGAACGGGCTCACGAGCGGCTGCAGAGCGCGCTTCGGTCCCTGGATGGCAGCCCGGCGACCGCCGGCCCCTGCCGGCTCGGGGTCGGGCTCGTGAGGCAAGACCACTGCCAGACCATCGCCAAAGCGGTTCGCGTCGCGCGCCTTGAGCGGAACCGGGACGAGGTTGTTCACCGCCAGGACCGAGTAGCCGGCTGCGAGTGGACGGGGCGCAGCGTGGCGCGAGAAAAACGAGAGGAGAGCGCAGTGTTGCCCCGCCCCCACGCACCTGGCGCTCGTTCACCGGGCGCTTGGGCCCCTGGCACCGGCTGGAGCCCCAGACCTCACCAGTTGCTGCGGCTCCGAGGGTGCGCGAGATGGACGCCCGGTCCAGCTTCCCGGAGTCGTACGGGACCGACAGGTTGTGGTACACAGGCTTGGCACGCCTGGCGCACGAGTCGCGCTTGATGGTCAGCCGGCCGTCCATGCCGGCGCCGGCGCAGCTGTGAACGACGACGGCAACAGTGCAGCCCGAGGCTCTGCCGGCAGTCCCGACACGCACGTGCTCGACGCCACACGGACGAGCGGGGACGACGATGGCAGATTCCGGTGGCGCGGCTGCGAAGGCGCTGCGCCAGGTGCGGCCCATGCCGGCGCCGTGGGGCGAGCGGTGCTGCTGCGTCGTCGTGGAGGCCGGCGACGCCGCTGCTGTCGCAACTGCGCAGGCCGTCGTGCGCGAAATGGGGGCAGCAATCCTGGCAGTGGGCTGTGACATGGACAGCTTCCAGGGGTTCAGCGACGAGGTAGCGGGCCTGCCGGGCAAGTACGACACTGCTGTGGGCGGGCGGCTGCTGCTTTGCATGGAGGGCGCTGCCGGGGACTGGGAGCGGTCAAGTGCGGTGCCCGAGGAGCGCTGCTTGGGGTGCATCGCGCTCCGCAACGTGGCCGGCGAAGCTGGCTGCGCCGAGATCAAGCGCCTCTTCGCCCGCGAGGGCCGTGCCCGTGGACAGCGCCTGGGCCAAGGCTTGACGATTGCCATCGCGCGAGAGGCCGAGCGTCTGGGCTACGACCGGCTCGTCCTCGACACACTGGAGCGCCTTCCCCACGCCGTGCGGCTGTACGAGTCCCTGGGCTTTCGGCGGCGTGACGCATACGTTCACAATCCGGAGGCAGACGCGGTGTTTTTCGAAATCGATCTGGCTACGCTGCTGGCAAGCGTGGGGGGCGAGGCCAGTGCCGCGGAGGGCGCGGCGACGGCGGCCGCTGGATCAGGTTGACGTTCTTGGCTGGCGCTGAGGCATGCATGCATGCGTGCGTCAAGTTCGATGCGTGAAATCGAAGTCAAATGCGTGGCCTGCGGAGAGGCAAGATGGCGGCACACCGATCAGCTGCACTTCATCGTTCGAAAACAAGCTCAGTCGACGCAGCGCGCGGAACTCATCGCGGTGCAGGTTGCCAGGAGCGCGCGTGGCGAGCTGGCGGCTGCCGTGGGTACAAGCGAGGGAAGGCGGGCCCGGCCGGACGGCCGGACGCGTCCCAGCGCAGACACGCCACCCAGCTCAGGCCACGCGAGCAGCTGACCAACAAGCAAAGTGGTCCGGGGCGATGGGGGAGAGGGAGAACTGGTCGGCACACTCAAGCAGGCAGGGGGAGCACGATGGGTTGCAGGCAGAGGAAGCCATCAAACATTGCATGCGCCGGCTGCCACGCGGTGCTGCTGCCGCCCCCACAACGCAAAAAAGGGGAGGTGCAGGGCACGCGCGGGCACCGGCGCCAAGGTCTTCCAGAGGTCGAGGGTCGGGGACAGATGGGATGCGGCTGCGGCGGGGCGGGGTATGTCCCCTCCGGGCAGGCACAAGCAAGGTGTCAAGGGGTCAGTTGCTGGGGCGGACGGACGGTCCAGTCTGTCGCCAGGAACAAGAGAAGATCGGCGACTTGAGGGGGGAGTGTGTGGGGGGGGGGTGGGGGGGCACTAGTTCCTTGTGCTTGAGAGAGAACAAAAGAAGGCAAACACCTCATCGCGCGGGGCGCAGGCCCCGGGCCGGCAGCGTGGCCCACGGAGACCGAACTCCGAGCCTGGGGACGCTGGATACCGCGGGAGCCAGCAAGGCTGCTGCGCAAGAGCCGAGAGGAAGGGGGGTGGGGAAGGCGGTCGCGACTCCCCGGCACGACATGCAGCGGCCTGTTCTCTGGGATTCACGAGCGGCTCATTAGCTGGGACGCCGTGGCGTGGCGGCCGGAAGACGGGCTGGACGCGCTGAGGCCGAGCTTGCCCGACCGCCGAAGGCTGGCCCCGCTGCCAGAGGACCCTACCCGGTAGAGGGCGCGGGACCCCGACGCGGGCTTGTCGGAGTTGAAGCGGCCGGCGGAAGGGGAGCCGCCGCCCAGAGCCGTCGTCGCCGCTGCCGCCGCGGCGATGGCGGCCGCCTCGCTTCTGGAGGGGGTGCCGCGCCGGGGCGGGTTGCCGGTGAGCGTCGTGAAGGCGGCAGAGCGCATGCCCGACCCCGGAGTCGAGCGGCGGCTGGGCGAGAGGGAGGACACGGAAGAGCCCCGGGTCCGAGAGCCAGGCGTGCTGGTGGAGGACCGGAGGTCGCTCACTGTCTCGGCGCGGGCCCGCGTGGCCGCACGGCTGCTTCCGCGGTGGAACGCGTGGCCTTGCTGCACCTGGGAGGAGACCGGCGTCGCGGACGACCCCATGGAGGCGGCCGCGTCAGGCTGGGACGAGGTGGACGCGGCGGAGCCGTTGCTGGGCGCGCGGGCTGGCGCTGCTGTCCGCCCGGCCTCGGGGATGGAGCCGAGGCCGTCGCCAATGCGGCCGGCCGAGCGCGAGAAGCCGCGGTGCGTGTCTCCGAGCCGCGGGTGGCGCGGCGGGGACGGCCCTCCGGCGGAGGGCTGCCGCGATCCGGAGGGATCGTGGGGGGGTCCGGCCCCGGGAACGGGCGAGGAGGCATCGGCTCCAGCGCCTGACGCGGAAAGCTCGGACGCTCCGCCGTGGGTGCCACTGCACGTGCTGCTGGCGCTCGACTGGGAGAGAAAGGCCGGCGCAGAGGAGGCCACCGTGCCCGAGGGCCGGGGGCGGTCGGCTGCGTACCGCCCCCGCCCTCCAGGCGGCGCAGACGAAAAGATGGCCACGGTGGGGGACGCGTCGCCCCGCGACGACGCGGGGGACCGGGCGCCTCCGGGCGACGAGGCGCCGGCGAGCGCCGCCTCCGCCTGTGCGTTCTCGAACTGCTGGGCGGCCTCGACGGCCAGCGTGATGGCCGCCCACTCCCGGTCCACGCTGTCGCGGTGCATCGCCACAGCGAGGCGCTCCCGCTCCTGAGCAGCGGCCTGCGCCAGCATCCGTCGGCACTGGCGAAGGATCCACCGCACGGCGTCCTCCTGCTGGCGAACCACGCCCGCAACGGCCTCGAAGAAGCGGTCGCGCACGCCAGCCGCCGAGGAGCCCGTTCCCGCAATGCGGGAGGAGCGGGCGTCGGGGGCGAGCACCGGGGCCGTGTGAATCAGGGTTTCTTGCTTGGCCTTGGACAGCCAGTTCCGCTCGCCTGATGCCACCTCGCTCCCCGCAATGCCCTCGAAGTCGCTGGCCGGAGGGTCCGAGCCAGTCACGATGCGGTACTCTCGGGAATACTCCTGCGGCCGACCAGCAGGGCGATGGGGGCGCGCGGGGCTTGCACGCGGGGAGAATTCAGGCGCCGCCAATCAAGACGGAGTCGGATCAAGGCACCGTTTGCCATTCGAACAAAAAATGGCCCGCGCGTCGCGGGAGCGCGAAGGTCAGAGCACGCGCGCGCGCAGCGGGGAGGGCGGGGGAGGCATGCTGGCCGAACGGTCAGGCATGGCCGGGCCGGGCCCCAGCGGGGGGGGGGGGGGGGGGGGGGGGGGGCAGCACGGACTGCAACCAGCGAGACGTCTCTCGCGGCCACATTCGCCGGTCGGCAAACTTGCAGCCGGCGCGTGCGCTGGCGGCCAGCGCCCGTTGCGGGCCATCCAGGTGTCTCACGTCGCGGAGCTGCTGCACGTGGTCAGACCACTCGGTCTGCACGCGGCGCACTTGCTGCCGGAATGCGGTCAAGAGGCTGTAGCGCTCAGACTTGAGCCAGTTCGCCGATGCCTCGCGAAGCGCCTGCGCTTCCGCGTCCGAGAAGCGGGCGCTGCTGCCCTTGGAGGGGACGGCCCGCAAAGCCTCCGCACCGGCGACCGCGTCGGCCGCGCCGTGCTTGGCGGCGTGCCTGGCCACGGAGCGCCGAAGCTTCGACCGCTCGGCGGCGTGCCGGGCCCACACGTCCTTTCGCTGCTTGGTGTGCAGGTCCACGATGTAGTTGAGCGCGGCGCGGCACTCGGATGCAATCTGCGCGGTGGGCGGACGCGGCACGCAGCGCGAGCGCGCGGGTTGCGGCGATGCGGGGCGGAGCCGCTGGGCGTGGGGGGAGCGCGAACGAAAGTTGCGAACGGAGAGCGCCGCACGTCAACAGCTGAAGCGGCCGCGCCGGCATCGCCACCACCCAGGGCGGAGACCGCGCCTGCTGCGCCCGCGAGGCACGGCCGCGCTCCCAGTGCACGTGCCTGCGCGGGAGCTGCTGGCGCGGGGGGCAAGGCCGGGGCAGGCGCAGCCGTCACGCACCTGGGAGTCGATTCGTGACGTTAGCTGACGCCTTCGCGCGACACTGCCAGCTCTTGACGCCGACTCTTCCATCCGCATCATCTCCACGACCTGGGCCGAAAGCTGGGGCTCCAACTGCGGGGAGGCACGGGCGCAGGCCGAAGGCGGGTCCGAGGCCGGTCGTCATGCCGTGCAGCACGCGCCGAGCTGCGTCGCCCCGCCCTCAACCGCGACGGACGAGGGCGGCCGGCCGACTCCGGCTTCGCGGGCCGCGCGCGGGCCCTTCCGCTCGCCCGCGGGAGACCAGGCCTCGGCAGGGCACGGGCAAGCCCAGTACCCGACGGCCTGCAGGGGCAGGCCGGCGGTTGGCGGCCGCCCGCCCCCGCCAGCGCAAGGCAAGCCCGAGCAGCACCCGCAGGTCAGTGGCCGCTGAGCTGACAAGCGCGGGACCTCGGGCACCTCCCCCGCGCTCCCACCCCTGCGGCATGCACTCACGGGGTGGCTGTCGATCTCATGCTCCACCTCGGCATCCTCCTTGTGCTGCGCAGCCTGCGGCGCGGGGAACGCGACGGAGGGGCGCACGATGCCAGGCGAGCTTGCGGATCATGGGACTGCCTCCCCAACTCGGTTGAACCTTGCTTGCCCGCGGCCCGGGCGACCATTCCCAGAGCGGCGCGTGCTGGCAGGCCGGCCGCGCATGATCGGAGCCCGCCTCACCTGGAGGTCGCGGCACTTGGCCTTGAGCCGCCGCACCCAGCTCATGGCGGGCGAGTGCAATCGCGGAATGAGTGACGCGGTTGCAGCCTGCCGCATCATGGCCGCGACCTAATATCGGCTGGCCGGCGGCGAATCCTCGCGGCACACCCAATACTGGCGGCGCGAGCGCTGCGCCTGCCCGAAGCTCCCCGTGCCCGCGCCCCAGCGGCCGCAGCGCGCCCGGAACACCGGGGGCGGCTGCCAGCATGTCTGGCGCGAGGGGCGATGCCAGCGGCACGATGGAGTTCAAGACCGTCGACGACCTGTTCGAGAGCCTGCCGATCTCCAGGATCAGAGAGGCGCTGGACGAAACAAGGTGCGACGCGCTGCCACAAGCACCTGCAGCGCGCCTGGAGTCGGCGACTGGATGGGGCCGGGCAGGCATGCGCATCGGTCGCAGCTGCATTGGCGCTCGCAGCCGCCTTGTTTCGCCGCCGCTTCCTAGTTGGGCAGCGCGCCACCAGCTCCCTCCCCCCCCCCTCCTGCGCGCTCTCTCGTCGCCCCTGTCGCGAGCACCTCAGGCAGGAAGCCACTGCGGTTCAGAGCCGCCTGCAGGAGTCGCTAGGGAGCGGCTACCTGGAGCTGCTGGGCTCTGCTCACGAGGGCTGCGAGGTGGTATCTCGCATCGCAGGCGTTGGCGAGCGCTCCCAGCAGGCCGTCGAGGCGGCGGAGGCTAGCGTGGCGTCGCTCTCGGCCTGGCGCCTCGCAGCGCTCGCTGGTCGCCCTGCGCCAGGTGGGCAGGCCGGCCCGGCAAGCGCTGGGAGCGGCGCAGCCTCGGAGGTCGCGAGCGCTGCGGCCGACCTCGTCGCGGCAGCAGGGTCCGCGGCAGCGGAGGCGCAGCCACTCGCGGCGGCCGCGGCGCTCCTTGCGGCGCGGGCCCTCGTCGTGTCGGGCCTGCTGCCGGACGGCGCATCTCTGCAGGCAGGTCAGTGGCTCGGGCGGGAGCGGGCCAAGGCCACGGCCGCGGCCAGGCGCGCCCTCCGAGGGCCTCCCTGCGCCGGCATGCCGCCCCCCACCTGCCCCACGGCCGCGAGGTGCCTCGCGTCCGGGGGTGTTCTCCTGCCTGCCGTGCCCCTGTGCTGCCTGCCGCCGGCACCCGGCCCTCCGAGCCTGTCAGCGGAGCCGAACGGGTGGAGCGCCGCCGCGGAGGCGGAGGTGGGGGCGGATGCGGATGCGGGGGCGCAGGCCGGGGCGGCGGCAGCCCTGCTGCTGCTGGGCCAGGTGTCTGATGCGGCACCTAGCTGGTGGCTCCCGCCGGAGGCGGCACACGCAGCCGCCGCCTCTGCTTCGCCTGACCAGCCCCGGCCAGGCGGGGGGTCGTCCATGCCGGACGAACTCTCTGCCGCGCTGCTGTGCTGCAGAGCCCTCGTCTTCCCCACGGCAAGGCCATCGCGCAGCGTCACGGGCCGTCTGGCCCGCACCGCCGCTGACGGCGCCCACGCTCGTCAGCCGACCGCCGGGCCAGCGACAGCCCCAGCAGGAGCGCCAGCAGCGGCAGCAGGCTCTCTGGACCCGGCAGCGCCGGCAGGTGTCCTGCTGGCAGCAGCAGCGGCCGCGGCGGCGGGCGAGGTCGTGCGTGCTGTCATCGCGGGGGGAACCACTGGGGGCCCGCGGGGCATGCAGCGCCGCTGCGGGCAGACGGCCCCAGTCGCCCTGCCGCTCGTCCTGTGGCTCCGCTCCCGCCTGCCGCGCCTGGCTCTGCGCTCCAAGGACGCCCCCTCGCCGGCCGGCCGGGCGGCGCTGGCAGCAGCGCTGGCGACCGTGCCGCTGGGCCTGGCGGGGCCCGTACCGACGGCACCGGAGGCTGCCGGGCCGCCGGCAACGCCTCCGTCCGATGCGGAGAAGGCGCCAACGGCAGCAGCGTCCCCGGTCAGCCCCTCGGCCGCCGCCGTGGCCGTCGCCGCCACGGAGCGTGCTCGCGAGGCTTGGGTCGGCGGCGTCGGGCGCGCGGCTGCGCTGGCAGTGGCGCAGCGGGCAGAGCTCTGGGCCAAGCGCCGCCCCACACACGCCAGCCACGGCCCCGACACCGCCGTTGCCGCCCCTGGCTCTCCGGGGCAGGCGGGCGAGGCGGGCGCCGCCGAGAGCCCAGGCACGCGCACGGACCGCGCAGCGTCCCTGGCTGCAGTCGCTGCGGCGTGGACCGCCACACTGCGCCTCGCCGCCAGGTGCGTGGCCCCTCAGGCGACCACCCCTCCGTCGTCCGTCGAGGCGGCGGTCGAGTCAGCCACGCGCGCTGTGTCCGCCAGGCTTGCCCGCGAGACGATGGCCGCCGTCGGGGGCGGCTGGCGCGCGCTGGTTGACGACGCTGCCACCAGCTGCCGCACCGCATTTGCGGCTGCGGTGAGTGCGCACGCCACAGTGCTTGTGGCCGTTGCAGCGGGGGGCGCCTCCTCCTCCTCCTCCTCCTCCTCCTTCTCCTCCGTCTCGGCACCTTCCGAGGCCGAGCATGTCCGCGCCGCGGAGGGGTCCCATGCCGGATCGCTTGCATCCTCAGCCCCCGCTTCCGGGCCGGCTCAAGGCGCCGGGAAGGTAGCCGCCCCGGGCACACCCGGCCACGGAGCAGGGACGGGAGAGAGGCCGGCCGCCGCGCCGCAGGCCCCTGAGCCCTCCGCTGCTGCCCCCTCGCCGCTCGATGCGCTCGACTCCATGTCAGCGGCGTTCACCCTGGCACCAGCAGGGCTGCTGCCCAGCGGCGGCCGCTCCAGCGGCGAGACAGCGCCTGCCCCTCCGGCCAGCGCGGCAGGCGCCGACGGGCTCCTCGACCTCCTTCTCCCCTGCGCCCCCTCCCAGCGGCGGCTGCAGACAGTCCTCCGCCGGTCGGCTTTGCGGCGCGGGCAGCTTCTGGCAGAGCTGGGCCACCATGCGGGCGCGGAGGCGTCTGCGGCGGGCCCCAACGCCCAAGCCCGGAAGCGCCCCGACGTGGCGGCTGGCAGTGCAAGTGGCCGTGGATCTGGCCGAGGCGGGGGCATGCATGGCGCGGGGACGACTGGTCACGGCGTGCTCCGGGCCGCGCCAGCCGACGAGGAGGACGATCTTGCCGCCGTGGCGCTCGACGGCGCGCACGACCATGACGAGGAGGGCAAGGACGCCGGAGGCGGCAGCTCCAGCGCACTGGACGCCGCTGCTCTGGCGGCCGGCCTGGACTCCGACTCGGACGATGACGCAGCCAGGGGCGCCGCCGCCCATGATGACGACGACGACGACGACGACGACGACGACGGAGCCGCCGCCGCCGCTGGCTCCGCCGCCCCCGGCAGCGCAGGACAGGGTTCGCGGCTGGTCGGTCCCTCAGCTGATGGCAGGGCCCACAGCGGCGCCGGCCGAGCAATGGGGCAGAGCCGGCGCTCTGCCCTGTCGTCGCCGGGCCGGGCTGCCTGGGAGGCGCTGGGCGCCGTCGTGGCGATCCTGGCGCGAGAGACCGCCGCGGCTGCGCTGCAGCGCATCGCCCGCATTGCACAGAGCGTGACCAGAGTGGCGGCCGCGGCGTCGAGCCCCGAGGAGGCGCCGGACGCGGGTCGGCTCGCTGCGGGCGCGCTGGCGTCGGGGTGCGCGGCGGAGCTGGCGGCCGTGCTCGCCTCGCAGGCTGGGGCGCAGGGACCGGAGACAGGGGGCACCCCGGCCGGACGCGGGCCTCTTGAGCGAGCCGTGGTTGCGTCGTACGCATCGCAAGTGGCTGCCCGGCTTGCCGCGGGCGTGGCGGCGCTGGCAGCATCGCAGCTGTCGGCCAGCGTGGCGGCGCCGTCTGCCGCCTCGCCCGACGCGGCGGAGCGCTCCAGTGGCTCCGACAGCGTCGTTGCGGCTGCAGCCGAGCTCTCACGTGTGTCAGCTGGCGCAGTGGCGACGGCCGCGTGGGCCGGTGCGGCCGTCCTGGTCGGCGCTGACGGCGGCCCGGGCGGCTCCTCGCTGGGTCGCGCTCTCTCAGCTGTGCTGACTCAGCCGGCTGCGGCCAGCGATGGCGCCTGGCGCCAGTCTTGTGGGGGGTGGGTTGCCTCTACCGTCGCACCGCGCGGCGGCAGCGCCGCCGCTGGGCCGCCGGGGGGCGCGGGGTCCGATTCGGCTGGCTCTGCCAAGCTTGTCCCGACCGCGCCGCTGCCTCCGCTGCTGCTGGTCGCCGCGGCGCTGCCAGCTGTCGCCTCTGCACTGGCGTCGCCGTTTGCGGCTGAGAGCGCGGATGCGGGCGCTGCCGCCTCCCCCGCCCTGCACACGGCAGTGTCCGCCGCAGACGCGGCAGTGGCCTTCACAACGGACATGCTGGCCTCGGCACTGCCGACAGCCCTCTGGGCGCAAACCCGGACCGCTCTGCTGCAGGCAGCCGCCGTGGCGGGCCCGCCGTCCCGAGGCGCCGCCCCACGGCGCCCCGACGCCGCCGGGGCTGGCGGCTCGCCTAGCTCAGCTGCACGGGTGCACCTCGTCGTGTCCGCTGTGTTTGCCGAGGCCCTCCTGCTGGCTCCCGCGGGCGGAGCCTCGGCGCGCAGGCAGCTCCCGCCCGCCTCGAGCGGCTCTGCCGCCCCTCTGTCGGACCTGTGCAGCTCTGTGGTGCTCGGCCAGCCGTCTCGGACGATGCGGCTGCCCGCCGCCGCTGCAGGAGGCGGCGGCGGCGATGGCAGCGATGGCGGCGGCGATGGCGGCAGCGGCGGCGATGAGTGGAACGCCGACGCGCTGGCGCTTGTATCTCTCAGTGCCGCTGGTGGCGATGCGGCAGCCGCGCTGTGCGGCACGTCCGAGGGCGCGGAGCGGCTGGCACGCCTGCTCCGTGCTTCGCGATCCGGATCTGCAGCGCACCCGCGGGCGCCTGGCCACAGCGCGGCACCCAGCGGCTTTGCGGCGTCGGCCGCCGGCGAAAGCAGCGTGGTCAGGCGCAGCGTGCCCCCTTGCGGGTCGGTAGCGGCGCTGCTGGCAGCGTCGCCGGCAGCCCCCGCAGAGGCGCTGGGCGGCGCGGACGCTGCTTCCGTGGCCGCCCCGGTGGTCGCGGAGCTCGCTGCGGCAGTGGCGGACCCCGTGGACTGGGCCATTGTGGAGCAGAGCGGTGTCGCCGCGGGCCATGCTGCGGCGCTGCGCGTCGCGGTGTCGAGCCGGCCGCCGCACGCAAGGCTCGTGCTGCCCGCTCCCGGCTTGCTGGGAAGGGCGGCTGCACAGGGCGCCGCTCTCAACGCCGCGAGCACCGGCTCGGCAGCGAGCTGCCTCGGGCGGCAGGCGGAGTCGCTGCCGCAGCGCATCGCGGCGCTGCCCCTCACCGAGACGGGGGGAGCGCAGGCGGACGCGGCAGCACTGGCCGCCGCCGCGCGCGTGCGACTGGGTGCCAAAGCGGGCCAGACCGCGCCGGGGCTGGCCGGTCGCGGAGCACCTGCTGACTCCAGAGCGGCGTGGTCCACTGGCCGCGGGGCTGGCCAAGGTTCGGGGGGGGGCACGAACGCCAGCTCGGCGGCCGGGCTGTGGGGCAACGTTGTGGGGCAAGGCAACACACTGCTTTCGGGCCTGCTGCGCCGGTGACGGCTGTTTTGCGCGAAGGGGCGGGCGATTGGCATTCGGGGTGTGGGGCTGCGTGTGCGAGCATGCGCATGGCCAGGGCGGCGCTGCCGGTGCGAGCGTGTGATGCAGGGGGCAGCAGCTCGAACACCCCGACTGCGGCTTGGACGCCGCTCCGAGGCATGGGCACGCACTCACACCGCGCTCGGTGCCTACCATGCCCCGCCATGCGCAGCGCCATCGGAAGCGGCGGAGCGGGCCTTCTCCTGCACGGTCTCGGTCTGCGCGGAGGCGAAGGTGGGGACGCGAGCAGCACAAACAAACGCGACATCGCACGACGCGCGGCAGTCTAACGCCCGAGCGCAAGCTGCCGTGTCCGCAACGAAACATGCTGGCGCTATTAGGCGTGCTCACGGCAACCTGGAAGACGGAGAAGTAGGCGCCGGTGCACGCGGACAGGCACATCTGCTTGCCGTGGTCGAGCTTGCCGCCGGAGGGCACGGTGGGCACGCACCTCTCGAAGCACGTGTCAAACGCGCTCTGCGGTGGCAGCGGGAGCGCACGCGGCGAAGCGCGCGACGGCAGTGAGCCAGGCGCGGGAACACTCAGCCAGCAGGGGCGCCGCTCGCTTGCGAACGCGAGCGTCCGCGGCGTTTCCTCACCTGGGCAATCTTCATGCCAGCCTGCATCTGCACGGTCTGGAGGGCCTGCGATTCGCAGAAAGGGCACCCGAATCACGGGTTGGGGGGAAGGGGGCCGTCGAGCGAGGGGCGAGCAAGCGAGCCGCGCTGCGGGGACTGGCTGCTCGCTGAAGGGCGACCGCCCCGACGCGCCGCTGCCGCCTGCCTGTGCACGCCTGCCGGTCGCGCACGGCTCGCGCTCGCTATCTGCGCACCTGGGCCGCTGCCTGCTGCATGTCAGAGCTGCTCGGGCCGTCCATTGCTGCCTCTTCTGCTCGCGGGGGAGTGCTGCGTGCTTGCCGCCCGCTGCAGAGCTCGAGCCGCTGCTGCTGCTGCTGCTGCATTGTCCTCGCCGGCCGCTGGCGCCGAGCCAGCCCCGCGCACCCGCGGGCACAGCGCCGCAAGCCGACCCCGTGCTTGGGGCGACTTGGGCCGTCTGCACGGGAGCCACCCGTCCCGTGAGCGCGGTCCACGCGTGCCCAGCGGGCGAGGGCCGCGCCGCTTCCCACTGGTCGAGATGCCAAGCGCCCGGCTCACGCTCGCCCCTCTGCCCCCCTCGCCCTGACGTGTGGACTCAATGCGCCCTGCAGACCTCTCTCTCTCTCGCCTCCGTCGGCAGGGCCTCCGAGCGGAGCCGCTTTCACGATGGCTTGGGTGAGACTTTTTGGCTGCGGCCGCAGTTCCGCCCCGAGTGCTGCCGCTCCTCCCCCCACCCTCGCCCGACTCGACGACATTTTGCCGTTGCTTGTTGCTGCCACGTCCCCTCGTCGCAGGGCACGGCTGCCACGAACCCTGTGAGCGACTTGGCGCCGCAAGCTGCAAGCGCGCGATGCGCTCGCCAGTTGCCTGCAAGCGCGCCAGCCCTTGACAGCCGCCTCAGCGCGGAGCTGCGAACGTCCGTGCCAGACGTTCTTCTGTGCCGCCTTCGCAGTTCGCAACGGCGGCGACGACCAACCCAGTGAGCGCTGGCGGGTGTGGGATGTGCCTGAATGGGAGCGCCGTCAACCCCCACGCAGCGGGTCGTCAGCGCGGCACGCCCCGAGGCAGCCTTGCACCTGACCCCTTCCCGGCGCCTCCTTGCGTGTGCCGCCCCGTTTGCTCGCGCAGTTTGCTCCGGCTGGGGCCACGGCAACCAACCCTGTGAGCCAGCCTGGAGCGGCGTCCGCCTGCCGCTTTCGCTGCCAAGCGCCGCTGCCCCATCCCCAGCGCGGACCGGCGAGCCCACGCTCGCCCCGGTGCTGGGCGTCCCCTTGTCTCACCCGTGGCGATGCCCCCTCCTCCTCGTCTCGCGCAGTTTGCCGCGCCCACCAGCGCCGGCAATGCCTTTGCGCCGGCTCAGCCAGCCGCGCAGCCTGCGCGCGCGACGGCAATCGCTAGCCTGGCCTTCCGCGACACACGCATGGCAGACCTGCAGAAGGAGAGCCCCTACGACTACTTTCGCTTCCTGAAGCTCGGGTGAGAGACGCGCTCCTGCTTGAGCAGGCGGCCGGCGCGACCGTGCCTGGGGTTGCGGCGCGCGCGCCTGCGTCGTCGCCGTGCCATCGTCCGGAGCTCTGCGGCTGCTTTGGCGCCCCCGCCGCGCAGTCTGGACATCGAGGAGCAGGAGCGCGCCCGCAGCCTGCTCCCCTCCAGCTGGGGACTGAGGGCCCCGATCGACCAGGCCCGCAAAGCGCTCGACCGGCTCAGCGCCACGCTTGCGACTGCAGAGTCGGAGCTCTCTGCGGTGCGCCAGCGCGTGGAGGCGCTCGAGGGCACGGCGCACCGCGACATGGACGAGGCGAGCCGGCTGCTGGCTGTGTGAGGACGCGTGTGTTGGCGCCCCGTCGCGATCGCGCTCAGGCGGCACTGTGTCACCTTGTCCGCACGCTGCTGTCGCGGGGGAGCTGCGGCTGCCCTCCGTTGCCGCCTCCTGCTTTCACGTGCCCGCTGTCGTATGCGGCCGCTGAGGCCAGCCGTCGGGCTTGCAGCCGCGCCAGCACGGCCCTGCGGCGCCAGCGTCCAACCTGCCCTCCCACCTCCCCTTCGCCCACCCTTTGGTGTCCGCGTGTCCCCGCAGCGTGACGAACGAGAGCTCGGAGATGTCGCTCCCCACGCGCCCGATGCGCCACTTCGTTGCCGAGATGGAGGAGGCGTGCGCGCAGCTGGCCCGCCGGGTGGAGGACCTCGATGGCACGCTCCGCTTTCAGGCGGACACCGGGCGGACCGCCGCCGGCGCCTCCAGCACGACGCTCGTTCCATACGGGGGAGCGGCCAGCGACGCGCGGGGCGCCGCTGCCGGCGGGGGCGCCTCGACCTCGAACGCGCTCGCGCTCGCCTCATCGGGGGCGGGCATGGGCGTCACCACCACCGCCTCCGCTGTGGCCTCCTCGTACGCCCGCGGAGGCACCGCGCTGGACATCTCTGGCGCCCTCGTGCCTGTCAGCGGGCCCCGTGGCCGCACCGTCGCGGCCCACGCCCCGCTGCCCAGCCACGGCCTCGCCCTCGCCAGCACGTCTGGTGCCGGGGCAGGGCTCTCTGCCCCAGGCCAGGGGCTGACCACCGCCATCCAGGCCCACCACCGGGCCATCCTCCGCGTTGCCGGGGGCAGCGTGGGGCGGCTCGTGGAGCGCATGGACGAGCTGAAGGACACGTTCCGAGCGGTGCGCCGCCAGCGCGAGAGCGCACGCCGCAGCCGTCACGGGACCTCTGCCGGCGGCCTCAGCGGCCGCGACTTGCAGGAGCTGGATGCCGACCCCTTTGACGCCCGCCGCCGCGCCAAGCGCGAGGAGATGAAGAGGCAGGCCGAAGACGAACGGCGCATCCTCTGCGGGGAGGACCCGTCCGCCGTTGAAGCAGCCGTCGCGCATGCATACGGGCCAGCTCCCACAGCCGCAGGCGGAGCAACGCAGCAGCCCGCCGGGCAAGCGCCCGCCGCCAACCCGGCGTCGGCCAACCCCTTTGCTGCACCAGCAACCAGTGCGGCCAACCCCTTCGCCACGGGCGCCACGGCCGCCAACCCCTTCGCCACGGGCGCCACGGCCGCCAACCCCTTCGCCACGGGTGCCACGGCCGCCAACCCATTCGCCGCTCCGGCCGCAACGGCCGCCAACCCCTTCGCCGCTCCGGCCGCAACGGCCGCCAACCCCTTCGCCGCTCCGGCCGCAACGGCCGCCAATCCTTTCGGCACCGCAGCGGCAGCGCCGGTTACCACCGTCAACGCCTTCGCCGCCCCTGCAGCCCCCGCCAACCCCTTTGGCGCGTTTTGAGTGCTTGCTCCACGCCGGGTTGCCCCAGCGGCGCTGGCCGGGCCGGGCTTGCCTTCGCACCGCTTGCGCCGCAACCTGGCTTCACAGGACCAGCCGCCACGGTCAGCCCAGCTCATGCCTGCGCTGAGGCGCCACTCGGGACGGTGCTTGGCGCCTATTGGACACTCACACGACACTCAGCGCACGCAAACCTCTGAGCGTGAATCCCGCCCCATCGCTGAAGCACGACGCAACGCCGACAGCTGGGGGCGGTCCGGCTACGTCGACGTCCTGCCCAGAGCGTCGGCAACCCTCGCGCTGTCGACCTGGATGTCGCGCGAGGTCGACCGGCGCAGCTGCACGAGAATTGTGCTGTCGCCTGCAGCCTCTGCAAGCCTCAGCAGAGTGGTCTCCAGGCTCTCCACCGCCCGAACCAGGGCGGGCATGGCCGACAGGATGCGCTTCGCGCGCCTCCTCGCCCCTGCCGGCCGCTTCGCGGGGCTCTCATCGTCGCTGCCATCGCCGCCAGACTCCCGGTTGGACAGGTCGAGCGCGAGGCGGTACACCTGCTGCGTCAGCCCGGTGCAGACCACGGTTGCCATCTCGCGAACGGCGTGTGGCAAGCCGCCATGCCACGAAGGCGGCAGCGCCCCTGCCAGGCTGGAGTAGAGCGCGGTCAAGAGGCCAAGCAGCTTGTCCGACGAAGCGGGGTCCAGGCGCCGGCCCATGAGTGGCATGATGGCTGCAGCGAGGACCGTTCCGCGCCGCAGCACGCGCAGCCGCAGCCCCACCTCGTGGTCGGTTATGGCGCCGCCCTCGGGGTCGAGCTCCACGTCCAGCGCACGCCGACTCTCGAGCCGCCCGCAGAGATCCGTGGCAGAAACCAAACTGCGGGCACGGCCACCTCACGCGGCAACCCAGTCGCCGTCGAAACCAGCTCGGCAGGTGGCGAGCAACACGTGCCCCAGCAAAAAGCAGCAGCAACTTCAGCAGCAATTGCAGCAGAAGCAGCAACGGGCCAAGCCGACAGCCTCACCCTGCAACCTCCAGGCGAAGTCGGTCCAGCACCGCTTGCACAGCGGCGGGAGCGTTGGGCACGTTAATCGATGCAAATGGCAGCTCGGACGGCGCGCCGACAAGCTCAGGGCACTCCGTCACCGCGGCGCTCTCAAACTCCACGAACGCGTCGCGCAGGAAGCGGGCCAGCTCTGCAGCGATGCCAACGTCCCTGAGGACTTTGTGCGGCGTCACGGACAGGCTGCCGGCGGAGTACCCAGCGGCCGGAGCGCGAGGGAGGTCGGCGTCGTCGTCTGCCCGCCCGTCGAGGCGCAGCGACCACTGCATCACGGCCGAGCACAGGCCGACGGGCATGGAGTCTGCCGCGACAAGCACGCGCAGGGCGGCGGCTCGGTGGAACGGGAGGTCGGTGGGCGGCAAAACCTGCGAGCGGCGACGGCGGGGCAAGGCCGCCAAAGGTGGCCACGCGCGGGCGCGGATCAGCGGCAGGGGCGGCGCGCGCGGGAAGCAACGCTTGAACTCCCCGTCGCGGCTTCGCCCGCGGTTGAGGCGCGCGACGGTGGCTCACCGATGTGACGAGCTTGAGGAGCGGGAGCATGGCCGTGGCCACACGGAACTCCTTCTTGTCGCAAAGGCGGCCGAAGCGGGAGTGGACCCACCTCGCCCCAGCGGCCAGAGGCTCGCCGAGGGCAAGGACCTCTTCAGGAGTCTGGACCGCCCCCGCAAACGACGCCTCTACAAGCATGGCGTTGAGCAGCAAGGCCGATGTCGCGGCCCGCGCCTCCGCCGTCGAGCGCAGGCAGCCGAGCTGCTGCTCGTGCCCCGTGGCGACCGCTTCGAGCAGCCTGCGCGTGAGCTCGCACACTGCGGCCGTGTCGGCGAGCCCCGTTCCGGCTGGGAGAGCCCGCGACTGCCGCACCAGCAGCGTCAGCCGGAGGGCGCACCCCAGCGCAGCGGGAAGTGAGTCTCCGATTGCCAGCACCAGCGGCCCTGTGTCGCATGCGGCCTCGGGCATGCCAGCAAAGGCCATTCCGACCGCCCGCACGAGGGCTCGCGACTGGGGCGGCGACGCTGCCTCCGGCCCGGCCAGCACCGCCGCCGCGTCCCCCGCGAGGGCGAGCGCGGCGAGCGGCCGGGAAGCAGGGTCCGCCTCCAGCGCTGAGGCCGCGCTTCCCACGGCAGCGGCGATGGACGCTGCAGCCCACTGCATGACCGAGAACCCCACCTGCGACCTGCGCGCGCGCTCCGCCGCGCTGGCCGGGTCGTCGTCCTGGGAGCCGATGAGCCGCCTTTCCAGCGAAGCAGGCTGCCCGGGGACGTCAACCTCGGCAAGAGCCGCGCAAACTGCGCTGCAGGCGGCGCGGCACGCCCCTGCTGCAGCTCGCGGCGCCATGAGCGCGGGGGCGGCGCCCTCGAGCAGGCTCGCCGCGCTGAGCTGTCCCAGCCACGCCTGAGACGCAGCCAGCCCCGAGAACCCGCCCGCCGCGCCGCTCCCTCCTGAGGCAAGGGAGGAGGCCGCTGGTGAGGCCGACGACGAAGCGCGGCCGCGCTTCGGCGCCCTGGCCGGGGCCGAATCGACGCTGGCCCCCATGGCCTTGACTGCCTCCAGGGCGGCCCCCCCGAGGCGCTCCTTGGCCTCCCACAGCTGCTGGAACAGCGCCCACGCCGCTGCCGAAGGCTCCGCCACGGGGCCCCTCTGCAAGCTCCACTCCGGCGCGCCAGCCTGCCGCTGCGCGATGGCGGCCTTGAGCCAGCCGCCGGCGGAGGCTCGTGCCGCCAGCGCCAGCGCCTCCCGCGTCCCGGACCCGCCCGTCTCGTCCATCAGGAGCACTGCCTCTGCGGCGCCGGTCAGGCACTGGTCCAGCGCCTCCGCCCTCCGCGCCACAACGCGCGCGCCGGCACTCCCCCCCGCGCCGGCGCCTCTGCGGGACTTGGAAGGGGCACGCACCGCCGCCGATACGGCGGGGGGCGCAATGCCGTACGCCTCCGGGTCCTCGCGGGCCAGCCGTCCGATGAGAGCCGCGATGGGCTTGGGGACGAGGCGGGGCGCGCTGTACGCGGAGACGATCGCCGACGCCTGGGAGGCCACGGGCCCGCCGTCGCCACCCGAGGCGAACGCGGGCGCTGCCTGCGACAGGCTCAGGCCAGGCGAGTCTGGCTGCGAGCCAACCTCCGCACTGCCACGGGAGGCATCCCCCCGGCCGGCCACCGGCATGCGTCCCGACGAGGCCGTCTGCATCGCCGTCGCCACCGCCGCCAGGATGGTGCGGCGGCCGTCCGAGGCCACAGGCCCTCCCCTTGCGGAACCCTCCGAGGACGCGCGGTCCAGCAGGAGGCACGCCTGCGCGGGGGCGTCCGCGTCGTCGGCCTGAGCCCCGGCAGACGCCGCGGCCGCCGGGTTCACCAGACGCACGAGCGCTGAGGCCACGAGGCCCCGCACGCCGGAACGCAGGTGCGCCACCGCCGCCACCAGCGGCGCTGGGGCGCTAGCGTGCGCCTTGGCGCGCGGGCAGGCGCACGGAAGCCGAGACAGGATCACCGGGCGAAGCGCTGCGTCAACCGAGAGACCCCGCCGCATCAGCTGAAGGACGTCGACCAACGCGCCGGCAGAGCTGCAACCAGCATCCGCAGCGGGAGGGGCCACTTCGATGGAGCGACACGCCGACGACACTGCCCGCAGAAGCACCGCTGCCGAGGCCACGCGGCCGGCGGCCTGCCGTTGGAACAGGCCCTTGCGGCCTGCAACCAGCAGCGAGCCGCGGAGGGGCGCAGAGGCGTCCAGATCGCGCCGTCGCCCCGCAAGCAGGTCCGTCACAGCCGGGTGTATCGCTGCCGCGGCGAGCTCCGCCAGGCCGACGGGCAGCGAGCCGAGCTGGTCGACCAGCTCGCGCGATGGCCCGTCCGATCCGGCCAGGGCCGCTTGGCCAAGGCTGCGCACTGCGCTCCCCAGAACAGCCAGGAGGGTGCTGGCGAGCGCGCCGCCCGCCCTGGCGTGCCGGCCAGACAGGCCCCCTGCCGGTCCCGCAGGCGACTCGGACACCGCGGCCTCCGCCACCGCCGCTGCCGTCAGGCTCGCGATGGACGGGCGAGCCAGCGGCACAGCGCGGAACAGGGCAAAAAGGACGTCGGCGGCGAGTGACTGGGCTCTGCCAGCAGGCCCAACCACTGCTGGGTGGGGCCCCGCTCGCTCGTCGGACCGCAGGCGCCCGTCCGCCCCGGCGGACGCGGCCTCGGCTGCCTCCAGGCCAGCGAGCGACCCCGCGCCGCTGCCCGTGGACGAGGAGGACCGGCGCCGGACGGCTGCCGCGCCGCCCTCGGCGTCCAGTCTGCCTGGACCCGCCGCTCCTCCGTCCGGGCCCGCCCTTGCGCCGCTGCGCGCTCCACGCCCGCGCCCGTCTGTGCCGGCGTTCCTACCGCCGCCCGCGCCCTCGTCCTCGTCCTCGTCCTCGTCCTCGTCCTCGTCCTCGCTGCTGACAATGTCGTCCCCGTCGGAGTCCCCAGCGGCCGCCTGGCAGCCCGACGCCGCGATGGCAGAGCGACGCACTGCTGGGGACGGGGTCTCCCCCATGACCAGTCCCGAAGCGGCAGGCGACTGGCCCGCGGCCGTCGCCGGAGCTGCGCGGCGGCGTGACTGCGTCGGAGAGGCAATCGCTGCCGCGCCCTGGCCCCGCGAGGCCGCCACGGACGCTGAGGAGGACGACGGTCCCGTGGCTCCCCGGCCCAGCCGCGCGCCGCCTCCTGCCGATGGGGCGGGTGCCGCGCCGGCACCGCCGGGCCCCGCGGACACGGCCTCGAAGTACGCTACCGGCTTCGCGCAGCATGCCTCCAGCGGCCCGGGGGCGGCATGCGCTTGCGAGATGACGCTCACGCAGAGCCGCACCAGCGCCTCGCCGAGGGGCTCCCACCCGCCGCGAGCACAGCGGTCCGCCATGCCGAGGGCGCCCCGGCGCACGCCCCCGGGCTGCCTGCCGGGCACCGACCGGGCGAAGCCCTCGAGCCAGCGGCACTCTGCCGCCTGGCCCTCGCGCTCAAACTCGGCCAGCAGCCTGCCCGCGAGCGATTCGCGCTTCTTCGCGCCCCCCGCGGGTGCTCCGGCCGCCGCGCCGCCGTCCGTGGCGAGCAGCCCGCACGCGAAGGCGAAGGGCGACGACAGGTCGTCCAAGGCGGCGACCACATCGCGCATGGCATGCGCCGTGGCGGTGTCCTGCCTGAAAATGGTCTCGAGGTGTCCGAGCACCGCTGCCTGCGCCCGCCAGAAGGACTGCGCGGCGGCGAAGCACGCTCTCGAGTCAGGCCCGCGCCCGCCGGCGGCGCTCGCCTTGAGAGCGACGTCGGTGCTCTCCTCGCGCGCGCGCATTGACTGCACAACGGCGTGGAGCGTCACAGCCCGTCTGTGGCGCGCCGCCGACGCGCTCATGGTGCCACCGCCGCCGCCCGCCCCTGGCGCCGGCGCAAGCGTCGTCACAGAGAGGGCTCTGTACACAAGCGCGGGGATATCGTCGCTGGGGCAGACGCACAGTGACTGCGTGATCCGGCGCAGCAGCGGCAGGGCGCACGCCGTTGCGCCCGGGAGGTCCTGGACGGCGGTGGCGAGCGGCAGCGCGCTACGGGACGGCCACGCGTGAAGCTGCAGCGCGGCGACCACGCGAAACCGCAGCTCTGCGCGACGAGGGCAGCGAAACGGCCAGCGAAGGTTGTGGGTGTGGCAGGAACGGCGGGGCGGGGTGGCGGGGTGACGAGACGAGACGAGACGAGGTGGGGCTCAGTCCGCGCGCCCTCACGGCTGGACGGCCGGGGCGGGAGCCAGGACTAGGCGCGCGAGCGGGAGCCAGGAGAGTCCTTCACATACCAATGCGAGGCGGAGGCCGCGCGCGCGAGCTCACCTGCGCCGCTGATCGTCTCCCCCTGCGCTGCTGCGGGCCCTGGGACTGCTGCGAGCGCGGCGTCCGGCACCCTCGCAACCGTGGGCCCCAGCCACTGCAGCACCACCCCAATGTCAACCCCAGCCAGGGCTGCAGCGTCGGCTGTGCCCTCGGAGTCCGTAGCGCTGCCGGTGGGGGCGCGGGACGACGTCGGCGGGGCCGCGGCGGCCGTCCGCTTACTCCGCTTGCTGCTGGTCAGGGCGGCCAGCTCCGCCGCGGCTGCCGCAACACTCGGATTCCCCAGAGCAGCCCCCGATCCAAAGACGCCCTGGAGCGTGGCGTCCGCGAACGCAGCTGCTGCGTCGTAGCCCAGCACCTCGGCGGCCGCGGCGGCGGCAACGCTTGCGTCCGAGTGCGTTGTGGCGCCGAGAGTGGCCGAGGCGCTCGACAACAGCAGCCGCACCGCGGCGCCAAGGAACTGCTCTGCCCCCGGCGTTCCTGATGGGACCGCGAGCAGCGCCAGGAGCGCCTTGGGGTCGGGGGCGTCGACGGCAGCGGCCGCAACCATTTCGAAATGGGCTGCATTGGCGCACTGCGCCCCGCCAAGCACGGATGCAGCAAGCTCGGCCCGGGCCGAGTCTGTGGGCGCTGACAGGAGCCTGGCGACCGCCTCCGCCCCGGGCGTGCCTGCCATCCGCAGCGGCGGGCAGGCCGGTGGCGGTTTGCTTGCCAGGCATTTGCTCAACTGTGGCTCTGCCCGAGCGCATATTTGCGTTCCGCCAAGGACTGCGGCGAAAGCCTTGCGGCGCTTGCTGCCAGGCCACGCAGCGTCCAAGCCGGCGGCCTGCTGGAGGCGCGCGGACTGGAGCCATGAGCGGCCCCGGCCGGGTCAACACGTTCTCGAGCATGCCCCCTCCGGTGAGCGAGCCACGCGCGCCGTGGGCAGCACAGTCCCGCTCTGGCCGGCTGCCGGCGCGCTCTCTCCGAGGCGTCCTGGCCGCGGCAAGCCCGCGACGGCACCCTGCTGTTCAAAGCTCCTCTGCGTGTTTCCCCGCAGGCATCCTATGTGGCCGGCCGGGGGCGGGGAGCCGCGGCTTTCACCACTGGCGCAGACGTTGGCAACTCGAGGCTCGGCGGGCCGGCCGCCGCGGCGCCTGGCTCCGTTCCAGGGTTCTCCGGGAAGCCCACGCCGGGCTATATTGCCGGTATTGGGCGTGGCGCCAAGGGCCTGGGCGACACGCGGAACCGCGGCACGTACGAGCAGTCGAAAGTGCAGCAGGACCGCGCAGAAGCTCGGCGCAAGGCCCTTGCCACGGCCACCGAAACGGCGTTCAAGCACGGGGGGTCCGGCACAGCGGAGGACGTGGAAGCCGACGCCATCTACGACATGGTGGACGAGCGCATCGCCAAGCGGCGGGCCCCGAAGGCGTCCAACGAGCGAGCAGCCAAGCGACCGGCGACGGCGGACATTTTTGCCGACGGGCGGCTCAAGCTGGCCGCCATGAAGTACGAGGACTGGGAGGCGATTCCGGACAGCGTGGCTGACATGTCGGGCCGAAACCGCCTGGACAAGAAGCAGTCGTGGTCGGTGAGCCGCGAGGGGCCCGTGAGCGATGCGATGCTGATGGAGGCGAGAGGCCCCGCCATGGGCAGCATCGACGCGAGCGGGGACGCCGGCACCAGCACCTCCCGGCTGGCAGGGTCTGGCGCGGCGACGGACCTGTCCGGCGTGGGCGCCGCGCGGAACAAGATGCTGGACATGCGGCTGACCCGGATGGAGGACTCGGTGACCGGCCAGACGGTGGTCGACCCGCAGGGCTTCGTGACGTCGCTGCAGGCGCAGCGCGCGGCCCAGCAGGTTGACGCCGGGGACGTGCGCAAGGGGCGGCTGCTGATGCGCTCGTTCGTGTCCACCAACCCGGGGCACCCTCACTCGTGGATCGCGGCGGCGCGGTTCGAGATCACGGCGCAGCAGCTCGGGGCCGCGCGGCGAATCATCAAGGAGGGCTGCGAGAAGTGCCCCAAGGCGGAGGAGGTGTGGCTCGAGGCCGCGGCCATCTGCCGGCCCGAGGAGGTCCGCGGGATCCTGGCCGCGGCGGTCAAGCACGTACCGACGAGCGTGGGCATCTGGATCAAGGCCGCCTCCCTCGAGGACAAGCTGGAGACGAAGCGCGCCGTCCTCCGGCGCGGCCTCGAGCTCATTCCCAAGAGCGTTCGCCTCTGGAAGGCAGCGGTTGAGATCGAGGACGAGGAGAACGCCAGGGTGATGCTCGCGCAGGCCGTGGTGCTGGTGCCGCAGAGCGTGGACCTGTGGCTGGCGCTTGCGCGCCTGGAGTCGTACGAGAACGCGCGCAAGGTCCTCAAGCAGGCGAACAAGCACCTCCCGCTGGAGCCCAAGGTGTTCGTCGCCGCGGCTCGCCTGGAGGAGCAGCGAGGCCAGGTGGCGCGCGTGGACCCCATCGTGAAACAGGCCGTCGCGAGGCTCCTCCGCGCCAGCGGAGAGGCGGCAGCCAAGACGGGCGCCTCCGCGGTTGACGCCGCGGCCGCCTCGTCGGGGACCGCCGCCGCCGCAGCGGCTGCCAGCAGCAGGCGGGCGGAAGGGGACGAAACCACGGCGCTGCCGAGCCTGCGGAACCGGGAGCAGTGGCTTGAGCTCGCCTTCGCCTCCGAGGCCGCCGGATTCCCGGCGACGGCTGGCGCCATTGTGAGGCACTCCCTGGGGATCGGCGTGGAGGCGACGGACGAGGTGGCGACGTGGCTCGCGGACGCGGCGCGCTTCGAAAAGGCGGGCCACCCTGCGTGCGCCAAGGCTGTGTTCGGCCTGCTGCTGGGCCGGCACATGGACCAGGCCTCCCTGTGGAGGCGGGCGGCAGAGCTGGAGAAGCGACACGGCACGCCGGAGGAGCTGGACGTGTTGCTGCGCACCGCGGTGAAGCACTGCCCTCGGGCGGAGGAGCTGTGGCTGCTCGGGGCCAGCCACCAGCGCGACCAGGGGGCGGTGGACGAGGCGCGCGCCGTGCTCGTCAAGGCCTTTGCGGTCAACTCCGACAGCGAGGCCATCCTGCTTGCCGCGGTGCGGCTGGAGCGCGACGCGGGCTGCGTGGAGGCCGCCCGGGCGCTGCTTGCCAAGGCCCGCGACAAGCCGGGCACGGAGCGCGTGTGGACGAAGAGCGCCGTGCTGGAGGCCGAGGAGGGCCGGCTGGACGAGGCGCAGGCGCTGCTCAAGGAGGCGCTGAAGCGCTTCCCCGACGGGCACAAGCTGTGGCTGGTGCTTGCCTGGGTGCTGCGAAGCAAGGGCGACGCCGAGCGGGCCCGCAAGGTGCTCCACGGGGCCATCAAGTACTGCCCCACCTCCGTGCCGCTGTGGCGGGCCGCCGCGCGGGCGGACGAGGAGGCCGAGGGCGCCTCCAAGGCGCGCAGCACGCTGGAGTTGGCCCGCGTCCGCAACAAGCGGTGCGCGCTGCTGTGGCTCGACGCAGTCCGGCTCGAGGACAGGTCGGGCAACGGGCCCGTGGCCGAGTCCGCGCTCGCGCAGGCCCTGCAGGAGTGCCCCAACAGCGCGCTGCTGTGGACCGAGCGCATCCAGAGGGCGCCCAAGGTGGAGCAGGCCGGCCTGGTGAAGCGTGTGGCGGCCAAGCTGACGGAGGACGGTGGCATCGCCATCGTGGTGGGCCGCCTGCTGTGGCGCACAGGCCGCTCGGGCAAGGCCCGCAGCTGGCTCTCTCGCGCAGTCAGCCTCTCGCCGCAGCTGGGGGACGCGTGGAGCAACCTTCTTCGCTTCGAGCAGGAGTGCGGCACCTCCGAGGCCCAGGTCGAGGTGCTCAAGGCAGCGGCCAGCGCCAGGCCCAAGTACGGCGAGCACTACGCCCCCATCGCGAAGCGGATGACCAACCGCACGCGAAGCTTCGAGCACGTCCTCCTCACCTGCGCTGCGGCTCTGCCGCCCGTCTCCGAGTCGCTCAGGACGCACGCGGTGTGGCCGATCGGCCGAGAGCCCGGCGTCGACGTGCCTGCCAGCGTGACCGTGCCTGTCGCTGGGTCGTCTGGGGGCGCGGGGGCAGCCGCATCCTCCGCAGAAGCTGCAGCTGCAGCTCCGGCCGCGGCGCCTCCGGCCGCCGCGGTTGGTTCCGACTCCGGGGCGCCGGCGCCGGCTGCAGCGGCAGAGTCGTCGAGCTCGTCCAGCAGCGCGGCTGGTGGCGCCTCGTGAGTGGCAATCGATTGGACCCCCGTCAACATTCACGCTGCGTGGCTTGGTTGCGCGCTTCGCTATGCGGCCAACTCTCGCTGCCTCCACACGCGGATGCGCTCACGCTTGCCCGGCTTGGACTGCGCGCTGCGCCTCTCTCACCCCCACTCCGTCACAACCTTGCCAGACGTCAGGCTGGCGGTGTCGACCCCCAGGCCAAGCAGGCTCTGGTCGGCTGCGACCGCCAGTCCGGCGGCGGACGCCACGGCGCTGGATCCCGATCCGAAGCTCTTCGCCTTGTGCTTCGGCACGAACCGGAACCCGTCGCGCACGGGCCCGAGGAACATCTCGCTGATGCGCACCCAGTCGGCAGACTCCCCGCTGGAGAGCAGCGTCTCGAGGTCGTCGCGCCCGCGGTACGCCTGGGGGCGCAGGTTCATTCGCTGCGGCGGCAGGGCCAGCAGGCCGAAGGGCACGTACCGGTGCGTGAAGGACAGGAGCTCGAGCAGGAAGCGGCGCGTGCGGTCCACGCCCAGCTGGTCCGTGCCCCAGTACTCGAGGCCGTAGCGGCAAAAGTCGCGGTACATGTCGAGGCGCTCCCTCGCGCTCTTGTCGATTGCCACGCCGGCCTTAATCTCCTCGCAGAGCCAGGGCTTGTACAGGATGCCGCGGCCGAGCATGCACGTCACCACGCCGGTGGCTGCGATGTGCGAATGAAAGTCGGAGGGGTCGAGGACGTCGCCGTTGCCGATGATCGGCAGCGCCGGAATGTCGGCTGCAAAGTCCTCGCCGTCGCCCGACAGCGCAGAGGATCCGGCCGCAGCGAGGCGCGCCTGGCCCTCCGCAGCGGCCTCGGCGGTCGCGATGCCAGCGTTTGGCATCCCACTCGCCATCGCCTCGGCAGCGGCCGCTGCAAGCGCGCTGCCTGCAGCCCCGCCAAACTTGGGCGCCGCCGCACCCCCCAGAGGGGCCCCCACGAGCGGGAGGGACACTTCGTCCACCACCCCCTTGATGTAGTCCCAGTCGGCGGTCTTGCTGTACCTGGCCGCGCGCGTGCGCCCGTGGATGGTCACTGCGGCAACGTCCCAAGTCTTGCGCGCCCTCACAGCGAGCCCCTCTGCCATCAGGCTCTGTGGCCCCAGCCCCGTCCTCATCTTGAGGGTGACTGGCCGGGACGTGCTCTTGGCCATGGCCCGGATCATGGGCTCGAACCGCTTTCCTGCGCACATCGTCTGCGCACCCATGCTCTTGTTGCAGACCATGTCTAGGGGACAGCCCATGTTGAGATCGACAAAGTCAAACGCCCCGCACTCCCGCTCCAGCACCTCGCAGGCGCGCGACAGCACGCCCTCGTTGCCGCCCGCAAGCTGCACGCCGAACGTGCGCTCGCTCGGGTGGCGGGCGAGCAGCGCGGTTTCGCCGCTCGCTCCCTTGAGCACTTCGCTGGCAATTGCCATCTCGCCGACGGTCACGTCGGCAGCCATGTCCGTGCACAGGCGGCGGAACGGGAGGTTGCCCACCGTGGTCAGTGGGGCGATGATTGCGGCGCCGGGCAGCCTCGACCGGAACGCCTCCACCTTGGCCCAGCGCTCGCGCGCCGAGGGCCTTGAGGCAAGGTATGCGGCTCTGCCGGCCTCGCCACGGAGGTCGGACATGGGCGGGGTGTCGCTGACGTCGACCTCGGGGCGAAGGTCGGGGTGTCGGGCAGGCACGGGCGCAGGCGCAGGCGCGGGCGCGGGGGCGCCACCCTGAGGCGCCTCGGCTGTCGATGCCTGGGAAGCAAGGCCTGGTGCAGAGGCCGTTGTGGCAGCACCGTCGCTGGCGCGAGACCGCTTTGCCTCGGCCTCGTCGTCGCCGGCATCCTCTCCGCTCGCTGCTCGGGGCCGCTTCTCAGCGCCAGAGGCTGCTGCGGCGCTGCTGCTGCTGCTGCTGCTGCTGCTGCTGCTGCTGCTGCTGCTGCTGCTGCCATGATCCGCGTCGTCTCCCGTCGGCGTGGCCGGTTCGTCGAGCCCGGCCCAACCGCCACCGCGACCGCGCCCGCGCCCACGCCCGCGCCCGCGCCCTCGGCCTCGGCCCCGGCCCCGGCCCCTTCCGCCCTCCCTGGCGTCCCATGCCCGAATGGGGTCTGCGACCACCACGGTGTACCTGTTCTTTCGCAGAAGCAGGCCAAGCAGCGGGTGCGGCTTGTTGATGCATGTCGCGGGCGGGTCGGCGCTTGCGTCCGGCTTGCGGAGCGACTTGCGGGCTGCAACGTCCAGGCAGGACGCGAAGCGGCAGTTGAGACCAGCAGGGCACTGTCCGAAGGCAGCGAACGCAGGGCATTCCTCAGCGATAGGGTCCGGCCTGCGAGCGAAGAACTGGTCCAGGTCGTGGATGCGGTGGCAGCGCGAGGCGTCCCCACCGGGGGCGCGGCACCGGCCTCCAAGCAAGGCTCCGCAGAGCATCAGCTCGCGTGTCTTGGCCCCCATGCCGATGTCAGCGTCCTGGTCCCCGGCGCGCTTCTGCTGGCGTCGAGAGCGCCGCCCTCCCCGCCCGCCTCGGCCAGTCGTGGAGCTCCCGCGGCCGGTCGATCCGGAAGCTACGCTTGCCGCATCGCCACCTTCCGTGTCCGCGGCAGTTGCATCGACTGCAGCCGCTGCGGCGGCTGCGTCCTTGCCCTCGGCCGCCTCGATCGCCTGCTCGACAACGCTCCGGTCGAGCACGAACCTGCACTCCTCAGCAACGATGCACGAGACTTGCGCGCGCAGTTTGATGGCGCAATCAACCCACACGGCCTAGTTTCGCGTGCCTAGCAGTGCCGCATGCGCCCGCCGCGCCGCGTTCGCCCTCTATCGGCAAGGCTGCAACCTCGCTGTCCAAGGTTCGCGCGCTTCGCTCACTCGGGTAGAATGGCCTGAATTCCCGCCGCTTGCATCTCCGCATACGACTGGTTGCGCCTGCCCTCCGGGACATCCCCCGCTGACGCCATAGCGCCTGTGTGCTCGCAACGAGGCGCGTGCTGCACCTAAGGCTTTGAGCCCTGGCAGAGCCGGCCGAACCGACTGGTTGTCTGCCGTCGCAACTGTTTCTCAGCATCATTGGGGAGGGGGACAAAACAAGCGGTTCACCACATTGGGATCATAGCCTCACCGAAATGAATCATGCACTATCCATCCCCGATGAATCACAAACCGCGCCAAACCCGCAATCCAATGTCCCAAGCGCAATCCCAGATCACTCCCATCACACTGCCACGAGTCGCCACTCAGCCGCCCCTGCTCACCGCATACGCTCCACCTGCTGTCGCAGGTACTGCGTCTGCCCGATCAGCTGGGTCGCCAGTCCCTTGGCGATGACCTCGTTCAGCCTCGACAGCCAGCGGAAGGCCCAGCGCGCACGCTCCCTCGGCCGGTCGCCGAAGGCCGTGTCCGCCACCTTCTTGAGGAAGGCGAAGGCCGCCGGTCCCATGCGTCCCGTGGTCGTGACGACGAAGGGCACAATGGAGCTCATGTTGTCCTTTGTAGCTGAGCTCTTCTTGTACTCCCCCATCTTGTCGTTCTCACGGCGCTCGAGAAAGGCGTCCATGCTCTGCAGGCCCTGCGTCACGTAGGACTTGCTCACCGCCGAGGTGATCTGCACGTCGACGAGACAGGTGGTCTCGAAGTCGACGTGCACCCACAAGTCCGGTCGCTTGCGCGCGGCCTCGCTGGACCCCGGCTGGGATCCGAAGCGCGCCTGCCCGTCCTGCCAGCTGGAGGGCTCCACGACCGACTGCAGCCCCGCCGAGCGCACCGCCGCGTGCAGGACGTCGCGAACGTCGTTGTGCGCCCGGATGGTGGAGCCCTTGCCGCAGCGGCAGCGCGCCAGGTGGTGCGCCACGCCGGAGACCCCGCCGATGTGGACGGTGCCTCTCGCGGTGGTGTCTCGCTGCATGCACGCGCAGTTGATCGACACGCCGTCCGGCACCACGTGGTCGGCCTCGGAGGCTCCGATGCGGTAGCGTTCCACCACCGCGAACTCCTCGTCCGTGAGCCCGCGGGGCCCCATCATCGTGTTGCGGAGCCAATAGTGCGTTCCCGGCACGCACGCCTCTCGGAACGCGACCAGGTCGCTCATGACGCGCAGCATGGCCGGGTCGTCGATGTTGGCGACGCGCTTCTCCGGCGTGCCCTTGGCCAGCGCCTCGGCCCTGCAGTGCGCTGTGCAAGCCCTGCGCGCCTTGGCCAGACGGCGCAGGAAGACGCACTCGTGCTTGATGCGCAGCATGTCGTCGTGGTGCAGCATCATCTTGCGCTGCCAGGGCGCCTCGACTTGCTCGTTCGCCAGCTTCACCACCCCGTCGCCGTACAGGCACTTGCGCAGCTTGGCCCGCAGCCACTCCGGCAGCTGATGCTTGGGGGCAGTGGCGCGGGCGATCGTGCTCCGCGATGTCTCGCATTGCCTGCCGATTCCAGGACGTGGTAGACCTCGTCACTTCTGCCCAGCTTGTTGACGCCTCCGGAAGAGCTGGATGCTTGCCTGCCCGCGCGCTGAATCGCCCTGCCGGGCAGGCCCGAATGCGCGCCAATCGCCAAGGCCGAAACACGAGACGACTCTCCCCAATCGCGACGCCACGCCGCGCGCAATTCCCACCCCGTGCCGCGGGGAAGCTTGTGCCTCTGCGTCCTCTGTGCGCAAGGCCAAGTCCCTTCCGCTCTCTGTCCATTGCAGGACGCGTGGGTCCTGGCAGCACGCCGAGTCGTCGACTCCAGCCAACTTCATTCATGAGCCTCCACCAGCCAATCCAATTCGTGCGTGCCTTCGGCCAGACATTGCTTGCCCACCTTCCTCGCAAACAAGTGTGGCTGGGGTGAGCCGCGAAGCAACGCCAAGGAGACGCAGCATCTCCCGCTCGCTGCCTTCTCGTCTGTTTCGCGGGGCGGCGGGCGAGCACCGCAAGCCGAGTGCTGGGTATAGACTGCACAGGTTCACGACAATGTGCTGATTGCCCACCCGAAACTCCTGGCCGCGACTCCCATGCTCAGGTGTGAGGCTTGCCGCGGCGTCGCCTCCGGCGGGGTTGCCTCCCCATCCAGAGCGATTTCAGGCCCCTGGTCGCCGGCATTTGCTTTGAGGCAGCACAGGTCTTGCATGTGAGGGGGTGTGGGGCTGGAGCGGTCCTGGGGCGGTTGAGGAGCATGCGCGACAGCGGCGGCAAGCAGCGTCTGTGCTTCGCAACGCCCGCCGAGCGCGCAAGCCACACTCGAGCACGACCACACCATGCACTATGCGCGTAAACAAGCCTGGCCAAATCTGCGGGTCGACTGGGCTATGGCGGACTGCAGGCGCGGCCCTTTTCGGCCGGCCGTGCGTTGTTGGTTTGCTTGCGGTTCTGCTGGCATAGTTGGCTCCCTGGGGCTCTGGAAGTACATAATCTTGACCTTACAGCCAAATACCGTTTTGTAAGGCTTAAATATTAGTGTTGACACAAGCGACTCGGATTCTGCTGCCGCAGCTGCAAGCTTTCGAGCTCTGCTGGGCAGCTCGAAATTTGAACGCAGTGCTGCTGGTCCCCCAGGAGCTTTGTCGGGCGAAAGCCGGCTGCAAGTAGCACGTGTGAACGATTTGACGCGATGGGCATGGGTGTGGCCGATGCGCCCGTGCCGAGGCGTGAGATCGTTGCGGATGCTGTCGAGTCCGCGCAAAGCACCGCATGGACCTCCGCAGCACTAAGGAGCCTTGCATCCATGTGGCGGGATGCATCAAGGAGAAGCTCATAGCACGGGTGGTCCGCGTCGCGCCGCGCGGCGACGATAAACTGAAGGAATGAGCAAGCCGAAGCACGGCTCGCGCCTTCCAGCCCGGCGCAAAGGCCATCCTCCACCGGCTCGTGGTCAGGCAGACTTGCCGAGACCCATGCTGCGGTTCGGGCGCGAAATCGTCACCCCAAGGCCATGCTAGGGCACGGGGAGCAGCCGTAAGGTATGCCGGCAGAAAAGCTTACAACGCCTGTCTGTAACCCTTACAGTGGCCGAAAAATTGTTAACTTTTGCTAACAAAAATTTGGACTCTGCCAGGCTTACAGAGGTCTCTGTAAGGGTTACAGATGCTCTGTAAGCCTTACAACCTTACCGTCAGGCTCTGTAACCCTTACAGAGCTTATGTACTTCCAAGCCCAGAACCGGGCAGAGCTGCAGGTCAGCACAGAAACACGTGACGACGGCGAACTTGCCGAGCACACTCGCCTTTGCTGCGCCCGCGGACTCCCAGGAGGCCGCCCGCGACGCTGAGAGGCCCACAGAGGGCAACCTTCTTCACATTTGCCGAGCTTGCCATGCTGGCGCGGGGCTTACGGGGCGCAGGGCCAGCTTCGCGGGCTGTAGTGTCCGCAAGCGCGCGGACAGCCGATGCGGTCAGGCAGCATTGCCTCAAGCCAGTCGCCGTCCTGAGCGGCGCAGGCGAGCCCCTGTGCCGCACGCTCTGGATCGCAGGTTCCTTGGTGCTTCACGACAGCACGGGCGGCGCGCGGCCCGTCCTGGTACGCCCTCTGAGCTCCGCGGCGTCGGAGACGGACTCCCTGGTATTGTCGACTGACGCCGAGCAGTGGGCTGCCGACCACCTGACCCAGGAGGAAGCTAGAACCGACGCCATCGATTTAGCCCTTGGGGTACTCTCGTTTTCCTTCGTCTCGCCGGAAGTCGCCCGCGCCCGGCTTGAGCTGGGGCAGGACTTTTTCAAGTCCATCACGAGACTGCGTGCCGCCAAGGGGCTCCGCTCTGCCGACAACGAGAACATCGTCGAGCTGCTTGGAAGGCTCGGCACCGCCAGCATGGAGCTCGCCCACTGCACCGACATCAACGCCGTGTTTCAGCATGCCAGGGTGACGCTGGCCATGCCCGGCGGCGAGGCGCAGCTGGCCAAGTGGCACCGGCTGGGCCACCTGCAGTCCGTGGCCGGAGGCTTCGCGGAGGTCATGGCCAAGCCGTCCGCCCTCGCCACAGTGGAAGGGCACGCCAAGAAGCTGCTTTTGGAGGCCAAGCGCGAGGCCGAGGAGCAGGCCGCGAAGGAAAAGCGCGAGGCCGAGGAGCAGGCCGCGAAGGAAAAGCGCGAGGCCGAGGAGCAGGCCGCGAAGGAAAAGCGCGAGGCCGAGGAGCAGGCCGCGAAGGAAAAGCGCGAGGCCGAGGAGCAGGCCGCGGCGCGAGAGTCCCGCCGAACGGTGCTGGGAATGCTTGACGCAGCCATTGGCGTTGTGCACAAGGACTTGCTGGAAGCAACGGCGGCCCAGCTTCCTGAACGAGGTGACCAATCGGTCGAGGACTTCGTGTTCGCACAGATGCAGCAGCCTGGCGGCCTCTCTGCTGCCGTCCGTATGGCTGCCAGCTCGCCAGAGGAGCTGTCTGTGGTGCCGCAAGCCGTGGAGCAGCCCTGGTGGTTGCTTTGGCCGGGTTCCGAGGCTCGAAAGTGGTTGGCGAGCAGGATGGCTGGGGATATCGCTGCGTTGACCCAGCCGACCAATCGACTTGGAGAGACGAATGGGCGCGCTGTGTTCGGCCCGCGCGGAGTTGGCAAGACGTCCATGCTTGCAGCCGGTGCTGTCGCTGCCGGCGTCTTCTCCAGAATCCCATCCCTCCCGGAAGGCAGCAGAATGATCGTGCCAGTGTATCTTAACATGGGGAGCGCGGCATACCTCTACGAGCGCCACGAGTCAGCGGCGGAGCACGGTGGTGCCTGGCTTAGGTGTGGGTCGCCGCTTATGATGCTCATGGACAGGGCCGTGCAGCTTGCAGGGTTCAAGCCGAGAATCGACGTCGACCCAGATGCGCGGAAGTGGGTCGGCAGCTCCTGGTGGTCGGGGCCATGGGAGGCAGGCAAGTTTCTGCAGGAGCACAATCTGTCCATGTTCCTGGTCATCGACGAAGCGGACGAGCCGTACAAGAGTGGTGGCCAGTTTGCGAAGGAGCTTCGAGCCTTTATTGACCAGAAGTGGAACATGTGCTACTACGTTTCGGGAAGTGCAGCCCGAATGAGGGACCTCCTTTATCGCCCGCGGAAGCTCGAAGGCAGCGGCATGTACCACTGGGAGGACTTCAAGCGCTGTGACATGCACTCCGATAAGCTAGCGGCTCAACCTGCGTTGCCGCCGATTCAACACTTGGACGAGTTCGCTGAGGCAATCAAGTGCATCGGGGCCGAGTTTGCCGCGCCAAAGCTATTTCGCGCGGCTTGCGAGTGGCGCTCCACGGAGACGACGAGGCTTCGGTTTGCAGAATTAGTTTTGCAGCATGGTGGAGTCTTGCGGTCGCTGGTGGCCGACAAAGAGGGCACGGGCACTAAGCTTCCCCTCTTCAAAATGCGCAGCGACATCAGCGTGGAGCCCGCGCGGCTCGACATCGCACGGATCTTCTATGATCGCTTGATTCGCGAATGGCCAGGGCTGAAGTCAGAGTCAGTGGTCGGCATGCTTGCGTCCGACAGCCTGGGCTCTGTGGCAGACGTGGGGATCGAGTTCGCGGAGCTTGTGGCGACCATCAATGAGCGCGTGGCTTCCAGCCATGGGCTACAGCGCGAAGTGGTAGCAGCCACAGAAGTTGAGAGCACACTCTCAACCCTGTCCGACACGGGAGTGCTGACCTTGAGCGGATCCTTCTGGGCGCCTGCGAGCTGGACAAGTGTGCTGGCCATCCTCTTGTCGGTGGAGGGCAAAGTGGAGCTGCCGTACGAGCAGCGCGTGCACCTGCGGTATCCGACCATCGGAAGCACCACCACGGAGCCTGCAATGGCAGACGCGTTCGTCAAGCGCGGGCAACAGTCCACGGTGTTCGTCAACGAAGCCGGACACCAGCCGAGCGCCGAGCTCCTGGCAAGCCTGTGGAAGTCTATGCGCGCCCTTGGCCGCACCGACTCGCAAGGGCTGCCCGCCATCGAGCAGGTCAAATGGCCCAAAAACGAGGAAGGGAACTTTGCCGACTGGAAGTTGGACAGCTTCCTGGGCCCCACGCCCGATAGTGGCGTCGACGTCGTGATTCTGACCACGACAGACTGCGAGCGCTCTCCGCCCATGCAGCATCTTGTGCTTTTGCAAGTCAAGACCAGCGCGGCTCGTGAAGACAAGACTATCCCGAATCTCGAGAAAGTGGGAAACATTGTGGACGGCTTCAGCAGGCAGCTAAAGAGCTGCCCAGGCCTCGTGAGTGGAATCAAGGGCCGATTCTCCGGCGATGCTGCCTTGGTCGTTTGGACGATCATTGTCACAAACCGAACAGTGACGGCAGCGACCATCCAAACGCTTCGAAAGGAGGCGCGTTCAAAGCGTGCCAGCCTCGTTGAGGCCCTGCGCCAAGGAGCTCCGGAGCCAGCCACCGGAGCAGCGAACCAGGAATCTCGCATGCCAGCATTCCATGGGCCTTTTGTTGGTGTCTCGAGCGGAGATGAGCTTCTGAAAGGGCTGAGCTCCGCGATCAAGCGCTGGGCAAGGAAATCGGACATGAAGGAATGGGGAGGAAAGCTTGAGTAAACCTCAGGTCCGCCTTGCCGCAAGCGCTGACGCATGCCTGCTGTCTTGTTTCTGGTTGGCAGAGTGGAGGCGTGATGAACATCGTTGGGGGGGGTCAAAACACTCGCGTTACCATGCCACACACTCGACCCACAGACTCATCAAACACCAATCTAGGAATTCCATCGCCAATGAAACACCAAACGCTCCAAAACCACAGATTGTCCACAGTCCCAAGCCCAATCCCAGATCACTCCCATCACGCTGCCTCGAGTCGCCACTCAGCCGCCCCTGCTCACCGCATACGCTCCACCTGCTGACGCAGGTACTGCGTCTGCCCGATCAGCTGGGTCGCCAGTCCCTTGGCGATGACCTCGTTCAGCCTCGACAGCCAGCGGAAGGCCCAGAGCGCACGCTCCCTCGGCCGGTCGCCGAAGGCCGTGTCCGCCACCTTCTTGAGGAAGGCGAACGCCTCTGGTCCCATGCGTCCCGTGGTCGTGACGACGAAGGGCACAATGGAGCTCATGTTGTCCTTTGAGGCCGACTCTCTGGCGCGAGTGTCGAAGCGGTGGTGGAACGGCCCTCTTGTCCCCTCGCGCTTCCCGTCGGGCAGCTACGATGCCCCCCTGTCTACTCGCACGGCGGCAGGGCTGGGTCCGGGGAGGCATCACGGCCTGCAGGTGGGCGACGGGCGCCTCTACCTGCGCCGCAGACAGTTGCGAGCTCTGCGGCCGATGCGTTGGGGGCTTGGGAACAGGACAGGGACGCGGCGGCAGGCAGAGGGCGGCGGAGCCAGAGCTGGGCAACTGAAGCGCGCTGCCTTCCACCAGTCTAGCGTCGGGCGAGCGCTTCGGCGGCTTCGGGGCTTGGCAGAGTCAAGTTCAAGACTGCGAATCACAGCTCGTGAGTTCCTACCACAGTCGAGCCCAACTACGATATTTGTTCGTCGCTCAAAAAACAACACTCGCTCACTCTCGCAGTGCCACCCCGCTCCGGAGAACCAAGTGAGTGGGGCGCCATGTGCTGCCTCATCGTATCGCAGGTCGTTTGCGCAGCCTCGGGGGCGCGCGTTGTGACTGGGGTGCGGGCTGTCGATGCGGTGCGCGCCGGCAGCCGGCCAAGCTCGATAGTTGCACCGCTTGCCACTTCCGCCCGTTCTCTCCCTCGCAGTGGCTGACCGCGGCGCGGGTGAGGGAAGCAGTACCGGTTCTACTGAAAGCGGCACGTTCGCCGCGGCAGGGGCGGTCGTGGCCCCGCAAACCGGCGCTGCGGAAGCGAGCAGATACGCAACTCCTGAGCCGGAGCGCTACGCCGACCTCGTCCCTGGCCATGCTGCGCGTGGCGACGCAGTACCTGTCGTCGCCGTTCCCGGATTCGACGTGCCGCCCCGGGTTGAACAGCCGGCCGCAGCCGGTGCGCCTCGCCCCGAGACCGTGGGCGACAAGGCCTCGCGCCTCCGCAACAAGCCCACGCTCACCGCCCACGACCACCTGGAGCGGCTAGAGGAGCTGGCGGGTGTGAGGCGGGCCTTCCAGCGCATCACCGAGGGCGCCGCTGACGCCATTGCTCGGGCCTTCCACGACGCCAAGCAGCGCAAGCGCTGCGGCGACGCCAGGACGCTGCAGGACATCACGCAGGAGTGCATGGGCCGCTTGCGGGGCGGCAAGACGCTCAAAGTGGTGGAAGGCGGCCTTGCGGGGGGCGTCAAGGTGGCCGACCCCAGCACGGGGGCCTTCTTCAAGATCGCCGACGAACCGGGGAATCTCTACGGGGGTTCCTCCGTGATGGCGGACAAGGCGGCCAAGCACGAGCTGGCCATGCTCACGCACCTCCACGAGGCGGATGCAGCGCGGCTGCTGACGGTGCCGCTGGCGTCGTGCGTGGACGTGACGGTGCGCGACGCGGCCGGTCGGCCGGAGCGGGTGTACCGCGTGCAAGGCTTCTCTCGCCACGCGGTCGGCAACGACACGCTGCGGGTGGGATCGGGCGACGGCGGGATCACGACACACGTGTGCGCGGAGCTGGACGGCGTGGCGGAGGAGCTGGCGGCGGGGCTGCACCTGTCAGAGAGCTGGCTTCTTCCCATCAAGGAAGTGTTCACCCGGCACGAGTACCGGAGGGTGCGGGGCGACAGGGACCCGGACGGCTTCCCGCGGCTGGGCCCAGCCACGGACGCGCTGCTGGAGAGCGTAGGTGCGGGGCGGCATGCTGCTGCTAGCTCGGGTGTGTGCGCGCAGGTGGAGGCGGAGCACGGCGTGGTGCTTGACCCGCTGCGGCCGGTGCACGCGGAGCACAGCGCCACTGTGGCCAGAGATGCCGGTGGCGTGCCGAGTCGTCTGCCGTTCGACGTGGAGCTGCACGCGCTGCCGTGGGGCGAGGTGGTGCTGCTGGACACTCACCGGCTCTGCATCCCTGACGTGACCGGCGGTGGTGCGGCGGCGGGTGGCCAGGTTGCGGTTGTGTGGGCCGCTGCGCCTGTGGCTCTGTCTGGAGCTGATGGTGGAGGTGGCAGGGCAGCTGTGGATACGTGGACGTCCTCGTCCGTGCTGCGAGTGGTGGGGCTGCCGGAGGGCGGCTCGAGCGACGCTGCCTTGGCCACACTGGCCGCTCGGGAGGCTGGGCTTCTGACTGTTGCTACCGCTCCGGTATGGAGCGTGGTTGAGCTGGGCCCGGTGGCGTCGTGCTGCGGGGTGGCGGTGCTGCAGTCGAGCGACGGGGCGATCCGAGTGCTCCTGCCGCGGCCCGAGCAGTACTGGCGCGCAGCATACCTAACGGCGCTGTTCCGTCCCGAGGCGGCGGCCGTTCTGCGGGAGGCGGGGGCGGAGCCGGTGTCACCGGACGCAGTGATGACAAGTGGCGGGGATGCCGCGGGTCACGCAGTGGACAGGCTTGTGGCGGCGGGCAGGGTGTTGCTAGGCGCCGACAACGTGGCCCGGGCGGCGGACGCGGTGCAGGAGCGCCTGGTCGCGTGCTTGCGAGCGGGGCAGGCCGATGACGTGGCGTCGATGCGGCGAGTGGTCAAGGTCGGCCTTCACTGCCGCGGGCTGGGGCTGCGGCACGCCTGGCGGGTGCTGGGCGCGGTGCTGGACCGCGAAAGGGGCGGTGTGGGGCTCCCTCCATCGGCGCTGCGCGCCGCTGTGGCGTGCGCCAGCCTGCCGAGCCCTGGGTCGAGCGGGGCAGCGGCGCTGGAGTGTCTGGTGGCAGAGGGAGCTGCCGGTGGCTCCGACGCTGATGCGGACTGGCTGCTGGCATGCTGCGTGGCCCGGGGCGTGGCGGCTAGGGGCCGCGGCGTGCCGATGGCGACAGCGGCGCTGGTGGGTCGGGCAGCGGCCGCTGCCGGGGGTGCCGTCGCGCAGGCGTGGGCGGCCGTGCAGCGGGGGAGCGGGCGGCGCGTGAAGGTGTCTGGGTCCGGCGCGCAAGGCGAGCGGCGAGGCGCTGCGCTGTCGTTCGGGGGCGACTCAGCAGATCTGGCAGAGCGCATGATTGCGTCGCAGCTGCGCGGTTTGCGGCTGAGCGAGCGGCTGAGCGGCGAGGCGTGGCGGCACCGTCGAGCCGACGCAGCACACTCGCTGTCGGAGACATGCGCACGGGCGTCTTCAGATGGCGGGTTGGAGATGTTGTGCTTGTTGGTGGCGGCGGGGTGGAGCTGGGACGCTGGTGAAAGGAATGCTGCGGGGATCAGGCTTCGGGCATGTGCTTTTCGCCTGATGGGTCGAGGCGAGTACGATGCGGCGCTGGATCTGCTGGAGCGGTGCAGGGACATCTACGCCTCGTCGGTGGGCGAGGAGCACCCGAGGTTCGCGGGCACGCTGTACACGATGGCCCAGTGCCGGATGGTCAAGGGGGAGCACGACACGGCGCTTGGCCTGCTGGAGCGGTGCAGGGGCATCCAGGCCTCGTCGGTAGGCGAGGAGCACCCGAGCTTCGCGGGCATGCTGTACACGATGGCGCAGTGTCGGCGTGCCAAGGGGGAGTACGATGCGGCGCTTGGCCTGCTGGAGCGGTGCAGGGACATCCAGGCCTCGCCGGTAGGCGAGGAGCACCCGACCTTCGCGAATACGCTGGCTTCGATGGCACAGTGCCAGATGGCCAGGAGCAAAAACGATGCGGCGCTGGATCTGCTGGAGCGGTGCAGGGACATCTACGCCTCGTCGCTGGGCGAGGAGCACCCGACCTTCGCGGGCACGCTGTACACGATGGCGCAGTGTCGGCGGGCCAAGGGGCAGTGCGATGCGGCGCTTGGCCTGCTGGAGCGGTGCAGGGACATCTACGCCTCGTCGCTGGGCGAGGAGCACCCGAGGTTCGCGGGCACGCTGTACACGATGGCGCAATGTCGGCAGGAGAAGGGGGAGCACGACACGGCGCTGGAGCTGCTGGAGCGGTGCAGGGGCATCCAGGCCTCGTCGGTGGGCGAGGAGCACCCGAGCTTCGCGAGCACGCTGTACACGATGGCGCTGTGTCGGCGTGACAAGGGGGAGTACGATGCGGCGCTGAAGCTACTGGAGCAGTGCAGGGACATCTACGTGTCGTCGCTGGGCAAGGTGCACCCGAGCTTCGCGAATACGCTGTGCACGATGGCGCAGTGTCGGATGCACAAGGGGGAGTACGATGCGGCGCTGGAGCTGCTGGAGCGGTGCAGGGACATCTACGTGTCGTCGGTGAGCGAGGCGCACCCGAGGGTCGCGAATACGCTGTGCACGATGGCCCAGTGCCGGATGCTCAAGGGGGACTACGATGCGGCGCTGGATCTGCTGGAGCGGTGCAGGGGCATCTACGTGTCGTCGCTGGGCGAGGTGCACCCGAGCTTCGCGAATACGCTGTGCACGATGGCGCAGTGTCGGATGCACAAGGGGGACTACGATGCGGCGCTGGATCTGCTGGAGCGGTGCAGGGGCATCTACGTGTCGTCGCTGGGCGAGGTGCACCCGAGCTTCGCGAATACGCTGTGCACGATGGCGCAGTGTCGGATGCACACGGGGGAGTACGATGCGGCGCTGGAGCTGCTGGAGCGGTGCAGGGGCATCCAGGCCTCGTCGGTGGGCGAGGAGCACCCGAGCTTCGCGAACACGCTGTATACGATGGCGCAATGTTGGATGGAGAAGGGGGAGCACGGCACGGCGCTAGATCTGCTCACTAGGTGCTCTGTGATCTTCGCGATGTCGTTCAGTGAAGAGCACCCCTACGTCTTGAATGCACGTCGAGCGATTGAAGCTTGCTTGCAGTAACTGGATTTCTCCAGTTTCCGCCCTGCTGAGACGTTGGGAGGCCGCCTGCCGGCGATGGCACGAGGCTGCTCAAGTGCTTTGAATCGGTGCGGCATTCGCTGTACGTGGTCTTCGTGCCTGTGCGACCCGATGAAGAGTCTTGCCCGCAAATTCGTCGCCGTTGACCACCAGTTTGAGCAGGACACGGAAAGCTTTGGTTCATCATTGGGGAGGGAGGGCTCAAAGTCCATGTCACCATTCCACATTCTCGATTCACCGCGACATCCAAACCAATCATGCGCAGTCCATCACCGCAGAGTCACAGATCATGCGAACCAGCATGCCTTACCAAAGTCTCGGCCGTCGCAATTACGTTGCCTGGGGGTGATTCGTGTCGCGTGCGCTCGCTGCGAGATTCGCCGCTTGACAGCGGGCATGCGCGAGCAGGCGCCTTGCGAGGGGACGGGGGCGCAGGACGGAGGGCACAACACGAAGGCAGCAGCACACTGCAAGCGCGCTGCCGCAAAAGCAGACCACGCATTCATACGTTCGCAGGCAGACAATCCTGATCAAGGGTCAGGCGCACCCCGCATGGCACGAGAAGGGCGGCTGGCAGGCCGGATTGTCACAGGCTGCATGGCGCTGTGCGCCCTACACCCTCTCGAGCGCGCCCGTGGAGGTGTCGACCTTGATGCCTTCCTCGCGCATGCGCTGGACAACCTTGTACTTGTCCCAGCGCTCCATGGCCACGAGCAAGGCGAACACGGGCAGGTTCGCGCGGGAAGCCGCGTTGCGGAGGAAGGGCAGCGCGGCCACGGCGGCCGACACTGCCGCGTTCTCCCAGGACCACTCGGAGAGAATTCCGAACTTGTCGAGCGCCGTCCCAGTCACCTGGTACACGCCGAAGAACCTGCAGGCCGACACAAACGCAATGGGCGGGGGAGCTTGTGATGCGCCTCCTCTCGTGCGACGCATTGTGTGTGCGCCAAGGGCGCCCGTGGGCGCGCCGGTGGCACAGCAACCAGTCTCACCCGGAGCAGGCAAGCGCCTTGGACGCGCAGCTGTTGACCAGGTGGCGCGGCACCCCTGCGTTCCCAACCTTCTGCGCAATCTTCCTGGCATTGACCAAGAACTCGGCTGCGACTCGCAAAACACGGCGAAAGGGGGCGCGAGTAAGGAGCTGTCAAAATTACGGACCACCTCCAGCGGCAGACCCAGCACGGCGCCGCTCGCAGGCTCACTCAGGCCCACCGCGGTGCCGATGAAGGAGCCTCCCACAAAGCCCATCACCACGGGCCTCCAGAAGTCGCTGTCCATCACGCTCTCGTTGCGGTCGGCCTGCTGCAGACGGATGGCCTTCATCTTGGCCCAGTGGGCGTCCACCTCCTCGCGCAGCTCCTCCATTGACGCCTCGTCCCGGGACGATGTGTCGCTCATGGCTGCGGCCCGGGCGAGTGGCCTGGCCGGGGCGCGCTCGTGTTGGGGTTGGTCGAGGCAGCACGGCTCTGCCGGCTTCTCGTCAGCGTCGCCGCGATTGCAAGTCCATCAGGGGCTCGGCGCCCCTTGTGGCGCCGCCACGCGCACTCGCTCCTCACCTCCCTGCAAATCCGGCAATCGAAATGCGCGCAGTGGCCAGGCTTGCCGTCTCGTCCCGCCGGGTGTGCGCCCCGGCGGCTGGCTGGTACCGCGGCTTTGCCGCCGCTGCCGCCGGCAAGGTGCCCGTGGCCAAGATCAAGGAGCTGCGCGAGGTCAGCGGCGCGCCCATGATGGACTGCAAGCGCGCGCTTGAGGACCCTGAGGTCGGCGGCGACCTGGAGAAGGCCTTCGACTGGCTGCGCAAGAAGGGTGCGGTGACCGCGACCAAGAAGAGCGGACGCCGCGCAGCCGAGGGCCTCGTGGCCGTGCGCCTGAGCGAGGACAACGAGCGCGCGGTGCTTGTAGAGGTAAGCGTCCGAGCTGCGCGCTGCTTCGAACCCGCCGGAGTGCTGCGGCCTCGACGTGCGCAAGCGCGCATTCTTATCACCGCCCTCATTTCTCGCTCCCCTCTCCTTCTGTTCCGCTGTATGCCCGCCGCCTCGCAGCTAAACTCGGAGACTGACTTTGTCGCCCGCAACGACGACTTCCAGGACGCCCTCGCCGCGTTTGCGGACGCGGCGCTGGCCGGGGAGGTTACGGAGCCCGTGAACGGCCCGCCCACCGGAACCGCCGACACTCTCAACGCCTTGCTGGACGCCTCGGTGTCCGTTGGAGGCGCCGGCGCTGTGCCCGTGCGCGACGCCGTGGTCGACCTGGTCGGCAAGATCCGCGAGAACCTCGTCCTCCGGCGCTCCACCGCCATCGCGGCGCCTGCCGGCGGTGTGGTCGTGCCGTACGTTCACAACAAGGCCCGCCCTGACATGGGGACCATCGGCGTGGCCGTGGCTCTCAGCGCCACTCCCGCCCCCGCCGCTGGCTCTGCAGGCTACCTCGCCCTCACGGAGGTCGGGAAGACTGTGGCTCTCCAGGTGGCGGCCGCTCAGCCGCTGGCCCTGGATCGCGACGGCGTGGACGCCTCCGAGCTGGAGCGTGAGCGCACAGTGCTGGCCGACCAGGCGCGCGCGAGTGGCAAGCCCGAGGACATCATCGAGCGCATGGTCAGCGGGCGCATGGGCAAGTTCTACGCGGAGAACTGCCTCCTGGAGCAGAAGTGCATGACCGTTGAGGGCGACAAGACCGTCAAGCAGGTGGTCGCGGACGCCAAGGCGGCCGTCGGCGGCGACGTGACCGTGCACGGCTTCCGCCTCCTCGTCGTGGGCGAGGGCGTTGAGGAGGGCGAGGAGGAGGAGTAGGCGCTGCCACCGCTACATGCACGGCAGAGCACATGCCAGCGGGCGTGTGGAGGCGGGCGGGTGCGAGGGGGGATGTGAGTGTGTGCGTGCGTGTGCAGGACGGTGGGTGTGCGCTTGTTTCACGCACCGCAAGAGCTCGTGGTCGCCGCGGCGGGGTCTCACACCGCCTGCCCAGCGGCGCCTCTGGTCGCGCTTGTCCATGCATTCTGCCATTCTGCATCACACGTCGCACGGTGCCCGTTTGGCGGCGCTGTGTTGGCCGCTGGAGCGCCAGCCAGACGGCCAAACCCGGCTGCTCACTCGTCGCCGCCGTCCGACGCGTCGTCGTCCTCCCCGCCCACTTCGTAGCTGTCCTCCGAGCCCAGGGAGAGCGCCCGCTCTTGCCGCCTGGGGCGCTGCGAGGACGACGAGCCGGGGCCAGACCACCGCACGTGGCCCACCGCGCGCTCGGCTCGCTTGGCCGCCGCCTCCTCCGCCTCCAGGCGTGCTGCCAGGAAGTCCTGGGGCCGGAACCAGTCGTCCGCGCCCTCGGGGTCCTCGCTGGCGTAGCTGAAGGCGATGAGGTCGCCGTGCTGCATGCCAAAGGGGGCGTCCTTCAGCGTTGGCTCCTTCTTCCCCCTGCCGCCCTTGCCGCCCTTGCTGCCCTTGCCGCCCTTGCCCTCGCGACGCCCGCCCTTCCCAGCGGGCGCCGTCCCCGCGGAGGCGCCCGCCGCCGAGGCGCCGTCGTGCAGCGGCACCCACGTCTTGCGGCCGGGGTGGTACCGGGCCAGCCGCAGGTCCGCTGCCACGGTGCCCGGCCGCGTGAGGCCCGAGCGCGCCAGCTGGTGCTTGAGAAGCGCCAGGGTCGGCTTGGAGCCCTTGGCGGGGTGGCCGCACTCGGCCGCTGCCTGCGCGCTGAAGTTGAACAAGAAGTCCTGCATCGGCCACTCGGGGGCGTTCACGCCGCTCACCCGCAGGATGCCGTCAGGAGCGCCCCCGGCAGCCTCCACGGCAGCCGCAGCGCGCGCAGCCTGCGTGTCCGTCTCGATCGGGTCGCTCCACGCTGGCACCTTGATCGCCCGCGCCTGGGCCGAGTCCCCGGCGGCTTCGACGAGCGCCTTGGCCTCGGCAGCCCGCTCGTCGCGGATGCGAATCAGGTCTCGCAGCGCCCCCCTGTTTGGGTACCGGCGCTGCACGTACAGCACCCACGCTGACGCGACGGTAAGCTCTGCCAGCGGGTCCGGCTCTGCCAGCACCTCCACCGCGTAGACGCGCCCCTGGTTCACGCGGTGGGTCTTGAGCGTGCGGCGGTCGCCGAGCAGAGGGCCCAGCGGGAGACGCTGGCCGCGCTGGAACTGGGTGACTCGGATACGGGGCGCCCAGTCTGTCGAGGGCGTGCCAGTGGACGCCAGGGTCAGGGCGGGGTCCGGGGGCGGGCACTGGCTGCTGGGAAGGGCGCTGGCAGCCGTGGCCTTGGGAGCCGGGGCGGCCTCTTTGCTCTCTGCTGCAGCCTCTGCGCTCGCTGCCACCGCCTCGGCAGCCGGATCGGCCGCATCAGCAGCCGGCTCGGCCGCGTCCGCAGCCGGCTCGGGCGCAGGGCCCACGCGAAAGCGCGAGCCCTTCGGATCCCATCGGGCGTCCTCGGACAGGTGCCAGCGGTATGCGGCGTAGACCTCGGGCGACTCCGCGATGGCCTGCTTCAGGTCCGCGAGGGTCGAGCCCTCGTCAGCGATGACAGTCCCCACGGGGAAGAGCGACGCGAAGCGGATGCGGAGCGCAAAGTCGTTGGCGTCGGCGATGCGGCCCTGGCCGTCTCCCGACGAGGACACCACGTAAACGGCGGAGGGCGGGGCACCCGCGGCGTCCGCGGCGTCCTCGGCGGCCGCAGCCTCCAGACCGGCGCGAGCCGCTGTCGCAGCCGCGTCCTGCGCGACGGCCAGAGCCGCGTCGTCGAGGCCGACGCTTCGCCCGTCGGCCTGCGCCTGCGCGGCCGCGTCGGCTGGCAGCGCCTCCCGGCGCTCGGCCCTGTCGAGGTCGGCCGGCGTGGCGACCGCGCCTCGCGGCAGGGCGTCCATCACCTGCTGGGCGAAGCGGGGGGTGAGCAGCGCCAGCTGCACCGGCACCTTGCCTGGCGTTGGGGGGGAGCCCTCCTCGATAAGAAGCCGGTCCTCGTGGCCGACCCCGGCTGCCTTGAGGGTAGCCGCCTCGTCGTGCAGCACGCCATCGGCGTTGGCCTCGCCAAAGCCGTTGGTGGTGCGGAGTCGGCGGTCCTTCGCGGCGCTGGCAACGTCCAGAGCGCGGCCGCCGCCGAGCGGGAGAAGGCCCACGGCGTCCGCAGCGACCCCCTTGACCAGGCAGGCAGCAGGGAACGGCCCCAGGTCGAGACCGGCCTCCGCCGCCGCCTCGAGCATGCGCACCTTGAGAGCAGCCACCGACGTCGCCCGGGGAAGCGTGAGCTCGATTGCCCGGGACACCGCGCCTCCGCCGCCCCGCGGGGTCCGCTTGTTGCCCACCACGACCGAGAAGCGGATGGTCACCTCCTTGGCGCTCAGCGGCGCCCCCGCCTCCACGCGCAGGCCGGAGGAGCGCAGGCCCTCGTCCTTGACCGTGCTGTCCTCGTCGGCAATGAGAGAGTCCACCTTGCGGCAGCGGCCGCCGCCGCCCGTCTTGGACACGTCGATGCGCAGAGCGTCCACAATCCTCGCCTTGAGCTCTGCCACCGTGGTCCCCGTGCGAGTCTCCACGGTGAACTCGCAGTGCTTGGGCGGGCTGAAGCGCTCCTCCTTGGCCACGAAGCCGGCTCGGGTGGCCAGGGCAAAGGCGTTACTCGGGAGGCCGCCGGCGCGCCACACGACGTCCACGCTGACCGTGGTTTCGAGGTCGCGGACGAGGTCGTGGACGAGGAAGCGTTGCTTGGCACCACCCTTGGACGTGCGGCCGTACTCCAGCAGCACCGTCGCGCCGTCGTACAGGCCCAGGGTGCCAATGGAAGGCTCGGCGCCCGAGGCTGCGTCGGCGGTGGCCACGACGCGCTCGGCCTTGCGGCGCGAGCTCGACACTTCGCTGACGAGGAACACGGCGTCGTCGACCACGTTCACGGCGGACACCAGCTCCTTGGCTCGCTGGCGCAGCTCCGTCAGGGTGGCGGAGCGAGACAGCGTCAGCTCAAAGGGAGTGCTGTCCGGCGCCCCGGAGGCGTCGGGCTTCACGTAGCTGCACTGCAGCGAGATGGCCTGGCCGGCCTCTCCGGGAACAACCTTGAAGCCGCCAACGTCCTTGCCGTTCCAGGCCACAATGGTGCAGTCGTGGCCGATGGCTCCCAGGCTCTCCTTGAGGGGGAGCTTGCCCAGCGCCTCGAGCGCGCCGCCCTCCAGGAGGACCGTCCCGGTCTCCTCGTGGCGCGGCACCGCCTCGAAGAAGTGCACGCCGCCGCTGGTCGGCCTCACGATGTGCATGCGCAGGGAGCCCAGATCCGCCGGCGTCTGCTCGTCCGCTGAAGCGGCCGCAAGCACGCGGCGGCACAGGTCCTCTGCCGGGCAGCGCACGTCCACCAGCAGGGGCACGCCCCCCAAGTCTTCCACGCTCAGGTCGGCGGTTGAGGAGGCGTCCCTGCCTGCGCCCGACGCCGCCTCCCCGCCCCCCCCCGCAGTACGCAGCGCGGGCACCTCCGCGGCTTTGAGAGCCTGCCCGAGGGCCTCGGAGCCCGGCTCCATGCCGGCCAGCGTGCGAAGGTCGAGCCCCGAGCGCACGATGCCCAACCCGTCCGGCGAGGGCACGTACATCGAGGGCGAGTGGACCCAGAGGCGCACCTGGTTCCGCTTCATCTCGTACCGGTCGCGCTGCCTGGCGAGGGCGTCGCTCTCGCGCGTGATGCGGCGCGACCAGTACTCGGGGGGCACCGGCTGGGCGATGGCGGGCGCGAGCGAGCCCGCGGCCGCAGGGCCTCGTGGAGGCGAATCCAGCGCAGCCGACGCAGCAGCTGAAGCTGGAGCGGCAGCGGCAGCGGCAGCGCCGCCAGCAGGGCCGGCCGCTGCGCCTTGAGAGGCCGCACCCTCTCCCCGGGAGGCTGCGGCAGTCTGCTCCACGGTGCGAGACCGGTACATGAGGAGATACGCGCACGACGAGCCCTCGAACCCGGACGCCACGTCGTGCAGGCCCACAGCAGAGACGCTGGAGTCGTTGAACGCAAACCAGTTGCCCCACTGCGCGGCCAGCTGCTCGTGGAGCTCCGACGCAGACGGCCCGGCCACGGACGAGCAGGCAGCAGCGGCAGAGGCAGCAGGCTTGGCGGCTGGCTTGGCCGCGGGCTTGGCCGCGGGCTTGGCGGCTGGCTTGGCGGCGGGCTTGGCAGAGGCCTCTGTCTTTGCCCCGGCCTTGGCTCGGCTCTTGCCGCCGCCGCGCTTGGGGGAGCCAGGCTCGCCGGCTGCCTTGGGCTTGGTTCCCTTGCCCGCCACCGTCCACTCCGCGCCGCTGGCCGAGCTGCTGCTGCTGCTGCTGCTGCTAGGCTTGGTCCCGCCACCGCCACCTCGCCTGCCGGCGGTGGAGTCGTCGTTGGAAAGGCTTCGCGCCAGCGCGGCGTCTGACTGAGCCTGGGCCGTGCGCTGCTCGGCCTCGGCCTCGTCCTCTGCAGCCAGGCGCCTGGCCATGTCGGCATCGCTCTCGACCGCCGGCTCGTCCGGCCTGGCACCCTCGGCGCCACCCGTCGCCGGGGCCGGGGGCTCTTGGCCCTCCATCAGCATCACCTCCTCCTCCACGAGCAGGGCGTAGCGTGACAGGCACAGCACCAGCGCTCGCAGCGGGCCCCATGTGGGGGCGTACGCGGTCGAGTAGGGGGCCTTGGCGTGCTTGCCGAGCGCCCGCTCCAAGTCGCGGAGGCTGAGCGTCTGCCCCGAAGCGCCCGACAGCGCCGCGCGGATCGGCCGGAGCGGGGACGCCGCGTCCTGCTCAGCGCACTCGCAAACGCGATCCTGCTCGGCGGCAGACATGCCCTCGCGCGCTGGCAGCCCCGACCAGCGCACGGGCTCCGGGGCCGGGGCTGCAGCGGGAGCGGGGCCGGCCGCAGCTGGCACGGCGTCGCCCCGCCGCTCCGCCTTTGCAAAGATGACCCCGGGGCCCTTGCCGTCCATGCGAAAGGGGGCGGTCGGCGGCTTCCACTGGCCCTCGCCCACAGTGTCTCGAATGAAGGCCGTGTAGTGGCCCGCTCCGGACGTGGAGCCGTGGTGGATGACCACGCCAAACAGGTCGTACACCTGCGAGAGGTCCTCCCGGGGAAGTGTGGCGAGCCGGGCCGACAGAGCCGCCGACGCCTCCCGGCCGGTGGCGCAGTCTAGCGCCGACAGCCACACGCAGCCGTCGCGGGCCTGCTTCTCCTTGTCCCTCACGTCCGCGGTGGCGGCGGCGACGGCCTCGGCGGCATCGGCCAGAGCCTTGCTGCCTCCGCCCGCCGCCTCCAGCAGCTCCCCGCACTGCGCCCGCTGCTCTCGCGATTCCTTTCCGGCGCACGCGGACAGCGCGTCCATCTCGTCGCGGCCCAGCCCCGCGGCCTCTCCGGCCGCGATGAGGGCCGCGTGGGCCACGCCCAGCCGCTCCTGCGCCGCGGCCACGGACCCGCCCGCCACAAAGGGCCTCGCGTCCAGAACCAGCGGGTACTCGAAGCGGTCCTTGATCTTCACGGGCTCGAACGTCCGCATGTCCAGCTCGTACCGGTTCGCAGTCACGACGAGCACCGCCGGCAGGTGGCTGATTACCGAGCCGCGGAGTGTCGGGGTCTTCATGTCGCAAGCCTCGCAGGTCACCGCATTGCTCCCGGCCATGACCTCCTTGGCCACGCTCCCGCTCATGGCGCCCACCAGGTCCGCGAAGCCCTTGACCTGCGAGCGCGGCGCAAGGGGGAGAGGGGGAAGCAGGAAGGGAGGAGGGTCGACACAGCCAGTACGGGAGGAACGCAGGGCAATCTGGGCGCACGGAAGGCGGCTGAACAGCCGGCCCTGCGCAACGCTCGGCCCGCCCGAACCCGCCCGGCCCGCTCCGCCCACTCGCGCGCGGCGCCGTGTGCCGGCTCTGCCGCGCCGCTCACCGTGACGATGACGTCGTACGCATCCTGCATGCTCTGCCGAGGCGCGGAGCACCGCATGCAGGTCATAGCGTTGCCGGTGACGCCCTTGTACAGGTCTCCCACGAGGCGGTCTCCGGGAAGGCGGGCGAGGCTCTTCTCGATACGCTCGTAGAGCTTCCGGTTGAGCTCTGCCACGTCGTGCTGGACGCTGCCCTGAGAGCCGGTCCACTTGAAACCGCGCTCCGTCAGCTCGTTGGTACCGATGGAACGGCGGTCCAGCAGCTGCAGGCGGGTGAAAAGCCGCTGCAGCTCCAGAGGCAGGACGCGGCAGCGCTTGCGAATGGCCTTCTCTTTGGCCGCGGCGGCGGAGGCCGGATCGTCCTCCCCCTCTGCCGTAGCGCTTGCGTCGTTGCCCCTGGCCGCGGCCTCCGCCTCAAGCTCCTCCAGCTCTTCCAGCTGCGGGTCGCCGGCAGCAGACGAGACGAGCGCTGGGGCCAGGCTCTTGCAGGCGATCCGTGCACTCAATCCAGTTCGAAGCAAGCCACTCGCGTTCTCTCACCCTCTTCACGTCCAAGGCGTCCGTAGACAGCGCGAAGATGGCGCTTCGCAGCTCGGGCGTCATGTACAAACACTGGAGCAGAGAGTTCATGTAGCAAGTCGCGCCCCTGCGAGCAAGGGAGTGCGGGCAGGAAAGGCATGCCGTCGAGGCTCCGCCAACGAGCGGCGCTGGGATGGCCGCGCCAGTCCGCGGCCCCACGGGCCGGGGTGCGACGCGGAAAGGGCCCTTACTGGTTGTCAAGGCCCACGAATTTGGATGCGGCCCTCGCGTCAGGCGGAACGTAAATGCCCTGCGGAAAGCGCGCGAGCGGAAATTGCCGGCAGGCTTGAGACGAAGATCCCGCGCTCCCAGGGTCCACGCCGCGCGGCCCCGGTCTCCCGTCGCATGCTGAACGTTCACAGGTCCGGGGCACGACCAGCAGGCGGACTGGGGGCGACCGACAACCGCGGGAGGGCGTACCTCTGCTGCCGCGGCGGTGACTCCAGCGCCGGCCCGGTGCGTTGGTGCCTCGTCGCTGTCGGTGTCCCGGGCGAACATGTTCCCAAACGCGCCCATGGGCGCATCCGAGTCGCTCATTGCTGCTGCAGCTGCGGGCAGGTCGGCCCCCGCCGTCGGAGTGCGTCGCCGTGTGATCTGCGATGCAGAGCCCTGAGCTCCGCCGCCAGGCATGGACGCACGCGGCACGCCAAGGGCCCAGGGCCATCAGAAACGGCGGCGCGGCTCAAGGGTGCACTTGGCGTTTGCTGCTGGGTGCTACCGGGATCCCACAGCTTCGATGCGCTACCGCCTCCCGACAACACGAGACCTCGTCGCGCGGTATCCGCGAAGCACACAGATGAAAGCGCTCTGTGTGTTTCGTCAACTGCGGAGCGTGTGCGTGCCTTCGGAGCCGACTGCGCGCTCCCTCGCCTCCGTCCCGACTAGCAGTGCACTTTATGACAAGAATGCGGTCACTGCTTCACACGTCCCCGCTGGCCTTGGCCGCCTTCCACTCCGCGCTGAGCGCGCGCATAACGTCAGCGTGCTTGGCTCTGGCCCCGAGCTGCTTCTTGACGTCGCGATAGCGCTCCCCTACGAAGGAACTGAATGCCGACGCCTTGCGCGGCTTGGCAGGCGTGCCGTCGGGCCGCCGCGGCTTGTACACGAGCGCGCCCCTGCACGCACCGCAGAGCTGCTTCTCCGGGTCGATGGACTTGGAGTGCCGCCCGAACTCGGACCCGCACTCGGTGCACTGCCAAGTGTGCTTGTACTCGATCTCGTAGGCATGGCAGGTCTGCACCGCGTAGTGGCTGTACGCCCTCGACGCCTTGGCAGCCCAGCGCTTGAACACGGGCCCGTGCGGCGGCTTGTTCACCCCGTCCACAAGCCACGCCGCCGCGTGGCACATTTCGTGCAGCAGCGTGGACCGGACGCGGTGCGCGTCCGTCAGCACCTTGGCCGCCAGCTCGATGCGCGCGCTGCGCACAACCTGGCCCCCGACGACACGCTTCGAGGTGTACGTCAGGCCAGCCGTGGTGCGCAGCCGCGAGTTCCACGAGACGGTCATGTCCTCGGGCAGAGCGCCCCCGAACACTGCGGCGTTGAACTCAGAGAAGCCCTTCGACACCGCCGCTCGCTTTCCCGCGGCCGTCAGCGGCTTCCGCACAGTGGCCACAGCGCTCAAGGTCCCAGCCGCGCGCGGCGGCGTTGCCGGTCCAGACGCACCCCCTCTGGCCAATTGGGAGCTGTTCCCGGACAAGGCGACGCTGTCAGCGTCGTCATCACTGTCGGATGCCTCGGCAGCGTCGTACTCGTCATCCCCGTCGCTGTCCCCCGAGCCATCGTCAACAATGAAGCTGCCCACGCTGCCTGACGCGCCGTCCTCGTGGCCACCACCAGCGGCGCAATCGCCATCGTCGTCGTCGCTTTCATCGTCTCGACGACGGGACGGGCGTGAATGCCGCGGCCGGGCCGCCCCGCGAGCGGCGGGCCCCCGGACTGCTCCTCGCCGCCCGGCCGGCACCACGAAGTCGTCACTCCCATCGGAGTCGCTCTCACTCTGGCTTTCGTCGCAGAAGAGCCCGTCCGCGTCCTCCTCCTGATACTCCTCGTCCTCTTCGCCCCCGTCGTCCTCCTCGCCCCCGGACGTCGGCGAGTCGGCCTCACCGCTCGACCCTCCTTGGTCCCTCGTCTCGCAGGTGAAAGAGGAGGCCATGCTCGCCTCCCCCTGCGTCTCGGAGCCCGACCCATCGCTCCCACCGAGGTCCAGCTGCCGCCGTCCAGCCGCTTTCCTCGCCCCCGCCCCGCTTCTGCGCGGCCTTCGCGCCCCCTTGGCGCTCGGCTTCGACCCCGCGTCCGCCTGCGCATCAGCCGCGGGTCCGCCTGCGGCCGGCGCCGATTCGCCAGCCGCCGCGCGCTGTGCCTCGCTCGCCTGGCAGCCGCCGGCGCCAGGAGAGCGGCCCTCAGACTCAGAGTCGGAGTGGTAGAGCCTCGTAGCCAGCTTGCTGGCGCTGGCCAGCGCAAGCCCGGACCTACCGCCGACAAGCCTGCCGGTAGCAGGGCGCGCAGCAGAGAGCCAGCCGGGTGTCGATACGGGGCGGATCAGACCGCCCAGAGGAGACTTGAGTCCGTCCTTGGCGTCCGCGCAGGCGTCTGGGGCCTTGGCCGCAGACTTGGCAGCAGCAGGTCGCTCGGAACTATCGTCATCATCGTTCTCAGCAGCAGCAGCAGCAGCAGCAGCAGCCTCACTTGCAGGCTCGGCGGCAGCGACAGTAGCGGGGCCGCCAGTGGCGTCGGCAGTGCTGTCGCAAGCGTCGGCAGCCGGAGCAAACGCCCCCAAAGGGGAATCGGGCCCCTCGTCCATCGTGCGGGGAGCAGTGCTTGACGGAGTCTCGCCAACGGCGTGGCCACGCTGGCCGGTGGTGCCGGAGGCCAGTTGCGAGCTCAGCCGAGACGCTCCAGCCGCCACTGCAGGCAGCACGGGCAGCCGCCGGCAGGGGCTGCCTGCCACGGGCTCGCCGGCCCTCGTCGGCTTTGTCGCTTGTGCTGGGGCGGCTGCAGAGTCGGCGCGGCGCCTGCGATCCCTGCCGACGCTCTCCGGGCTGCTCCGGCAAATCGCCGGGCCAGGAGCCCAGTCCGCGTCGGAGTCGCAGTCCTCGAGCTGCGGCCCCGTGGCGCCGCTGCCGTAGCTGTATCGCGCCGAGCCGGCTGGGCTTGCATCGCCCGGGGGAGACCAGGGGACCGATGGCGGCTCGATGGGAGACGCCCGTAAACAGCCGACGGGCCGGTCAGGCGATGCTTCCGCGCTGTCGCCTGGGGAACGGCACAGCGCCCCGGCGGCATCCAGCGCTGCCATGGCGTGCGGGCAGCCCGCCACCATGTCCTTCCACAGCTGGCGGGCGGCCGATGCGCGGCCGCGTCCGAGCTCCGGTGAATCGTCGACGTGGCCCCACTCCCATGCAGCGACGGGGTCGGCGACCTCTGGAGGGACGACTCTCTGCTCGCTCACGACCCTCGCGCGGGGTGCAACGATGGGGCTGATGCTGTCCAGCACAGGCAGCGCTGCTTCTGGCGATTCGGCATCTGGGAATCCGAGTGCAAGCGCGCATGCGACTGGAGTCACAGCCGAGCTCGCTCGCTGCCCTCGCCGCACGCCTGTGCGCCTGCGCGTTGTGACGAACGGGGTCTGAGTTGGGAAGCCCTTGGCCGGCGTGAGGCGCGAGGGCGTGCTGCCCTGCTTGCGAGGCTGCGACTGACTCAGCGTGTTGGCGGCTGGGGAGGCCAGCAGGGCTCGCCTCCCGCCCCAACTCGTCCCTGCAGCCGCTGCCATCCGCACAGACGGGCTCGCTGCGAAGATCGCGGCCGCTAATGCAGCGGGGCAGGCTGCCAGCTCCCTGTGCCGGGAAAACGTTCGCGAGCTGCTCCGGCAGAGCCAACGGGCCGCAACTCTCGCAAGTGTGCGTGTGGAATCGCATTGACGCCACGCAACGGGAAGGCCCTGACCGGCTGCGCGGCCCAAGGTCGCCACGGCCGAATGGCTACTCCTGTAGCGCGCGCTGCTGGCCGAGCCGGGGCTGAAGAAAAAGCTTCGCTGCGCAGGCACTCGCTGGTGGTCTCGGCCGCAGCCAGGACGAGCCAAATCGCCACAGACTGGACAGGTGGACCTAGGACGGCACTCTGCGCATGTGTGAAGGTGCCAGCCCGCAGCCGCCGGAGCGCTCGAGCAGAGGGACGCAACCAATTTTTCGGACCACACGCAGCTGCACGCACACAATCATGGAGACGGAACAAACGCTACGCTCTCACCCACACGCACCGAGGCACCCCGTGCAACGCCGCCCTGCAGCTCAGGGGCTGTCTCCCCTCCGCCGGATGTGAGGGCAGGCGTCTCGCAAAGTGTCCACCCAGCGAGCGCGCTCGTCCACGCTGGGCGCGCTGATGGTGTAGGAGCGATGGACGCTCTCCACGGCGTTGATCGGGCCGATCACGCGAGAGCGAGAGTCCCTGTCGGCCTCCATCGGCTCGATGCCGCCGCCGGCGCGAAGCCTCGCTGCCTTCTCCTCAGGGAGCTCAGCAGGGGCGCGGCCGTCTGTCACCTCGCCGAGCAGCACCGAGCGGGGAAAGCGAGTGCCCTTGAGCCGGGCAACGTGGAGCACAAACGTGCTCGGCGTGGGGCCCCTCGCAGGAACGTCCACGTCCACGATGCTCTCCAGCGGGATGGAGACGGACGACCCCACCGGGCAGTTGCCGAACCGGGTCTCGAGCACGCGGTGGTAGTACCGCAACTCTCGCACCGCACCCAGCAGCAGCACCATGTAGCGGGGCTGCAGGGGCGTGAGGAACCGCGTGTCTGCGCGCTTCATCACAAGGCCTGCGGGGAGCGCAACGCAGGCAACAGCGGCGAGCAGCCATTGCGCGCGAACGAAGCGACGCCCAGCCAGCGTCCCAGCGCTGCCGGGAGTGCTCCCCGGACCAGCCAGGCGCACGGCACCCTGCGGCGAAAGCCTGAATCGTTGCTCTCCCTGGCGTTCGTCGCACCGGTCCAAGCGCCGAGCCCCGCGCGTGCGTGTTGCAGCAACTCCCGCCTGCGTCCCCTTTCGGCGACACCGCAGCCGGCCGCCGACCGCTGCAACCGGCCCTCACCCTCCATGGCGATGTCCAAAAGCAGCGTCTTCACCGCAGGCTCCGGGCGGGGGCGACTGCGAGCCGCACGCGGAGGAAGGGCAATGCCGGCGAACGGAAGCCAGAGTGACTCTGCGCCCGTGTCTTGGCGCGCGTTTGCGGCCGGCGAGCCCCGCAAGCGCGAAAACTGCTCGACCGGGGTCGCAAGTCGCGCGCGGCCTCGCAAGCCGCTGCTGGGGACGCGGCCAACTGGCCGGGGGAGCGGGGACGAGGGGGAGCGCGCGGCGCCGGGCCTCACACAATGGCGCCGGGCGCGCCATCCGCGCCCTTGCGACGCTGCAGCTTCAGCGCAGACGGGAAGGGCTCCTCCGCCTTCTCCTCTGCAGGTCGCCTGCGCCGGCTGCCAGTGCTTGGCGTTCCTGTGGACATTGCCGGCGACGCGGGCGGGCAGTGGTGCCCTGCGCGCGGCGTTGCGCGAAGCCGGGCGCTTGCTGCCCGTTCGGCGCTGCTCTGCGCGCCGAATGTTGTGCGCCGCCCAAGCATTGGGCCCTGACAAGGCTGCGGCGACCCGATCTGGCTCTCGCACGCAAGCTGCATCGCCGGCCCGGAATGCGCCTCGCCGGCGCGACTGTGCTTCTGGCCTGCATAGCCTGCGCAGCGTGCCCCGGCCTGGCGGCGGCGGCCTTCGACGCCACATCGAGGAGCGAGGCAATCGAGAGTGAGCGCAACTGGCACGCGGGTCGCCGCGATGTTCGGCGGCACGCGGGCGGGCGGGCGGCGGCCGGTCGCTGGCTCGGGGCCGAGCGGTGCGCAACTCGCGGCCGTGCTCGTCCGGCGTCGGCTCTCCTCCGCAGGCCTGCTGTCCCGAGTTCCAGCAGTTCAACTCACCCGAAGCAAATTGTCTGCTTTGGCTGGCAAGCTGCGGCTTCTCGAGCAGCGCATTCTCAGCGAATCGGCGGAGCGGGAGACCGATATTCGGACGCGTATCGTCTCGAGCGTGCTGCGAGAGGAGCGCGTCGTCTCTGCGGCAAAGGCCGTGGACCGGGCCATCGACGACGCCGTGGGTCGCGTTCAGCTTGCGGAGCGCGCGGCCAGCGTCCGCATTCTGCGCATCTGGCCAGTCAGCGAGGCCATTCCACTGCTGCAGATGTGCCTGCTGATGACCATCCCGTTCGTCGCTGTGGCCCTCTGGAACGCCTACTCTGCATGGACGCACCCAGCCGCCATCGAGGCGGAAAAAGCCCGACGAGCCAGCATGTTCTCCTCCCAGGACCTGCGCATCCAGGCGCCCCCGACCAAGGCCCTGCTGCGCCACCGCAGCGGGAGCAGCTACAACCCCACGCCTGTCGGAGGCAGCGGCGGCAGCGGCTTCGCGGCTCGCCTTGCGCAGGTCAGCCCTCCGTTCTCAGCGGTTTCGCCGGCGTTTGGCTCCGACGGCGGCGGGGCCACACCGAAGACGCCGCGATTCGAGCTCTAGCCATTCGCCCCGGCCATGTCGTCTTCACCAGTCTGGCGAGTGTGGGGGGAGCGGGGGGCGCAGGGGGGTGCTGCCGGTCGCCAGTCGCCCGTCGCCAGTCTCCGGTCGCCGGGCACGCAGCACCGCACCCCACCGCACCGCACCCCCACTGCCACCACCACCACGCGGCAGGACTTGCTCTGCTGCGGACACCACCCGAGCCCCGCATCCGTTTGCGACTGCGCAAGCCGGACGCGGAGCCTGGGCGTTTCGCAAGTGCCAGCAGCCTCCTCCCCCGTGAAGGCCGCCCTTCGCCAAAACAGCGCCTCCCACGTTCCAGCCTTGAGTGAAGGCGCCCTCAACTATGTGCATGAGTCTGGTCGCCCTCCGGGGCCCAGTGGCCTTGGCTTGCCCCGCGCCCGCACTCTCGCTTTGTTTGCCGAGGCTGGTGGCAACGCCTTCACTCAGAGCGCGGCACAACAGGTGCCCTGCAACGCAATATGTCCCGCCACTCCCTGTCACGCAAAGTCCTCCAACAGGCCGCCAATCCCGTGCTCCCAGGCGGCCCGCTCCTGGTCGCGCTGCTGAATGTGCGCGCGCGGCTCCGCGCAGTACCTGCTGCTCGCAAAGCGTCGGCGAAGCTCCATCAGCTCCCTGGCCCGGCTGGCGCGGGCCGCCTCCGATTCCGCCTGCGCGGCGGCGTCGTAGCCCGCCGCGTCCGAGTCTCGGAAGCTGTGGACGTCCGACTCCCCGTCAGCGCTCTGCATCCGGCTCAGGTCGGGCGCCCCTCCCGTGCCCCTCTCGCCGGCATGCTCGTGCGTCAACCGCGGCTGACCGACCTGAGCTGAAGGGACGGGCGGGTGGCTCGCGGCCCCCTCGCTGACAGAGTCCGGTGCTGGGGGCGCCGCCGCAGGGGCCTCCGCAGCGTCCCCGGCCTCGGCAGGAGCAGAGGGCGTCGGCTCGCTCACAGCCGCGTTCCGGGCGGCTTCGTCCAGGGCTGCAGCCAGCGTGTCGGCGAGCTCATCCAGGACGCCAGCGTCGTTGCCGTCAAACGTCGATGCCACCGACATGAGCTGCTGAATGCCTTGGGTGAGAAGCGGGCCCGATGAGGCGATGATGTCATGCCTCACCTTGCCAAGCTTGGCCAGCGACGAGACCAGGAAGCGGCGCAGCGGCATCACGCGCTCTGCGTCGACCGCTTCCCGCACGTTAGAGCACCCGGATACGAAAATCGCGATAACTCGCGCCGTGCGCCACAGCTGAAGCGCAAGCTCGCCCGCTCCGAGATCAGTCGCTGCCCGCAGCGCGTGCCGCCGCACCCTGTCGCGGGCTGAAATTGCGGCAGCGTGATCGGCAGCGGGGGCTGCAGGAGCACTAGCAGCGCGCGACGGACGCGAAGCGTCGCTCCCCGAGCGAGTTCGGCCTGTGCCGCCAAAGGCACTGGCGTGCCCAAGCGCCGCCGCTCCGCTGAGGCCGGCCGACTCTGCCACCTGCTCCTCGGCATTGGATATGGCTTTGCTCAAGCTCTGCGACAAGAAACAGCATTCGAGGTCAACTCGAAACACCAACCACCCGCTCGTCGGCACGACCCTGGGCACAACCCGCGCCAGGGCACAGCCCGCCCCATTGCCGCACTTACCTCGTAGTAGGTTCGCAGGCGGGAGAGCAGCCCAACAGCTCGGGCAAGCGTGTGCAGCGCAAAGGGGCGGACGATGTGGTCCGGCACGTGCGCCACGATGGCCGTGATTCGCTCTCGCGGCTTGAGGGCCTTTTCGGCGATGAGCTGCAAGAGTGGGGTTGGGGGGCAGGGGGGTTGGAGCACCGAGAGCAACGCGGAGCGTCATACCGCGACTCGCTGCACCCTTTGCCTGGGCCGCGACTTGTGCAACCTTCCCGGCTTGCGGCCAAGCCGCGAGTCGACGCGCGATCGGGAGCCGGTGTCTCACCGTTTCTGCCATGTCGTGATACCGGAGCAACACCTCCAGCTGCAAGCCTCGAAGGGAGGCAATGGCCTCCCAGTTAAGCCGCCTGCTCGGAGATTCGCCGTCTGCGTCCAACGAGGTTTCATCGCCCCCGCCCGGCCACCTCTGAGTCCCCATCTCCCCCGGTGGGGCCACAGACGCTGCCGTGACGTCCTGCATGTCGCTCGTCGCCCTGCGGTGGCCCATGCGACGCTGTGCAACTGGATGCGCAACAGGTGACGCAGAATCGCTACTCAGCGTGGACGCACGTGCCTGCAGTTCCTTGCGGACGGGCCTGCCTCGCGCCGCGCGCCCCTCGATGGCTGGGCGGTCTGCTCCCTCCAACCAGCTTCCGGATTCGTCCTCCAGCGCTGGAAGCCGGCCGTCCCTTTCAAAGCGCGACGACTGCTGCGGCAGCGGACTGCGCTCCCCGCTCGACCCGCCCGAGCTGAACGCATCCAGCGCGTCGGCAGCGTGCGAAAGCACCGCCCGCTCAGCGTGCTGCTCCGCCTCGCGCGACAGCGTCTCCTCGCGCACCGTCACGGGCAGCGATAAGACGCCGAGCACTCGCACTCGCCCCTGCGCGTCAACCACCTGCCGCATGCTCGACTCCAGCCCGCCGAGCACGTCTACAACGGCCCTGGAACGGGCTGAAGCCGTCAGGCGCACGGGTGACGCAGTGCGCGCGAGGCTGGCCGCCTCCGGAGACGTCGGCCCGATTCCCGCCTGGGGCTCCGGGCTGACCGGTCCGGAGTTGCGCCCCCTCCTTTCTCGCCGCCGCGGCGGGCTGGCGGAGCGCCCATCGGCCGCATCCAGCGAACCGCGGGGGGCGTCGCCGCGGACACTGTCTCCGTCAGCGAACTCCACACGCTTTCCCGGCGCCTGCGGCGCCGTCTCAAGGCCTGCTGGGGCCTCGTCAGCAGCGGTATCGCCGCTCGAAGGGTCGTCGACGGGACCTGCAGGGTTGGACCTGTCCAGAGGACGCGCGTCGGCTGGCGCTGGGGTGGGCGAGCCCTGCTGCAGCGGGCTGCCGCGCGACCTGAGCGACCCAGGCGACGTCACGGCAGTGCGCTCCGACCGCCCGTCGGACCGCACGGTGCCCGGGCTCGCAGCCGATTGGCGGCGCACCGCGCCGCTTCCCCTCCTCCCGCGCCCGCCACGTGCCGCGCCCTCGCCCTCGCTCTCGCCCTCGCTGTCCTCGTCGTCGTCCGACGCAGCGCTTTCCCCAGAGCCGGATCGCAGAGAGCCCGGGGAGAGGGCGGCCGCGCGCCCCGAGCTGCTGGCCCTGCTGCTGCCCGCCGGCGACCTCAGGGGCGACGCGGGGCGGCTGCCGGCCAGGGCCTTCATTGCTTCCAGCGTCTCCCACGCCTGCAGGCCGACCTCCGTCTCGATTGGCTCCTCGTCCTCCCTGGCAAGCTTGCGATGTGCCCACTCCTGCCTCGCCCGCATCTGGGCCGACCGCACCCGCGCCGACGACGCCGACGCGCGCGGAGGCGGCGCAGCGGACCGTGGCTGCACCAGGGAGTTGCCCCAGCGCCTCGTCACGCCCGTTTCGTCCTCGACCCCCGGCGGCAGGATTCCAATCGGCACGGCCTGGCGGCGTCGCTCGTCCTCGGCGATGCGTCGCTCGGCCTGCGCGCGCTCCAGCAGCCGCTGGGCCGCAGAGCGCGACTGCCCGCGACTGCGGGACGCCGAGGCAGCCAGGGCGTCCGAGAACCCGCCCTCGCCGTGCTCGGCCCTGACCTTCCGGCTGCCCAGGGTGAACATGGCCCACGCGTGGATGGCCAGCTGGATCTTGCGCCGGCGCGCCCTGCTCTTGCTCTCGGCCAGCAAGGGCGACAGCTGGCCCACGCCGAACACCCCGGACGTGCGAGAGGAAGCCAGCACGCGTGCCACCGCTGACTTGGACACCGGCTGGGCTGGCCTTGCGCCGACTCCGCTGCTCCCGCCAAGAGTGTCGAGCTCGCCCCCGGCGGGCCGCACCGGTGACGCGGGGGGCGTCTCGCGCGTCGCGGCGCCTGTGGTGGACAGCCCTGGCGAGGCTGGCGCGCTGCCTGCGGCCCTGACGGCCTCGCTCCGCCAGCCCGCCGCGGCAGCAGCCCCGGCCTCGGCCTCCTCGTCCGCTCGCCGCCTCTGCGCGCCCTCGTGCGCCATGGAGAGGAGCCGCTTGGCGTCCAGCACCTCGTCGGACCGAAGGTCCATCAGCTCGCGAAACCGCGCCTCCGACCTGGCCTCCGCAAGCCGCACAGCCATGCCCGGCCGGCGCCTCGCCCGCTCCAGGCGAAAGGCTTCGGCGGCGCGCTGCTCGCGCTCAGCCTCGTCGCTGCCCGCCGAGGGGGCGGCGCCGGAGCTGCCCGCGTCGCTGCTGGTGACGCTCCCGCCCTCTCTGCTCTCACTGCGGCTGCGATGGCTCTGCCGGCGGCTGCGGAGGCTCTGCCGGCGGCTGCGGTCCTCCGTGAGGGCTCTGCCGTCCGCTGCGTCCGAGCTCGCTCGCCTGGCCGCCGCAGGGCGGGGCGCCGCCTCCCACCCGCCGCCGCGACGCTCCCAGCCGTCGGCCGGGCCGCCATCGGGCCCGAGGCCGGGGCGCCGGCCCCCCACGCTCCCCGCCTCCCGGGCTCTCCTCGCCTCCGCCTCCGCCTCCTCGCGGCGTCGCGCCTGGTCCCGGTAGTAGGCCGTGCCGGTTCGCCGCTCCCGCTGCCGGAAGGCGAAGAGACCAGTCTTGGCACGCACGAGCAGCGCCTTGGCCCGGCTCGTCCCCGCGCCGCCGCCTCCCCCAGGCGCCCGCGCCCGCCCCCCAGCCGCCCCCGTCGACGTCGCCCTTGCCCACCCTCCCGGAGTTGGCTCCGTCGCGAGCGGGCTGCGCCCCGAATCGAGGCCCCCGCTCCCCCCGCTGAGGCGGGCGAGGGACTCGCTGCCCCCGAGCCCCCCCTCCGCCGCGCGGTCTGCAGCCTCGATGGCGTCGCCGTAGCCGTAGAACCGCGACGGGTCGTCCGGATAGCGAGTCGCTCCCGTGGCCAGGGCCTGGCGAAACCGCTCGACTGCCGTCAAGGGCGGGAGAACCGGCCCGGCCGTGAGGGCGTCGCTCTCACGCCGGCTGGAAGAAGGGCTGGTCGAGCCGCTGCGTCCCGTGAAGCCGTCCGGCGCAAAGCCCGCTCGTGACGCGGTGCCCGTCGCGGCCGAAGCCTCCGAGGGCCGCCTCTGCATGGTGGGCGCTCGGTGCGCCCGCAGGGCAGCCAAGGCCTCCCGCCGAATGGCCCTGTCCGCCCGGAGCACGTCCACCGCGTAGCGCTCGGGCGGGCGGATGAGGCCGCACGCGGCCAGCGCCCCGCCTCGCGTCCGCCCCTGCTCAGCCAGGCACGCCTGCTGGTACGGGGTGAGGCGCGCGCCGCTGGCCAGCGCCCGCATGGGAAGGCCCTCGACGGAGTACACGCTTGCCTGCGGCTCCAGGCCGCCGCCCGGCGCGGGGGCCGACGACGTCGCCCTGGCCATCGCGGTCAGCTCTGCGTTGGAAGGGACGCTCCGCTCCAGGAGACCGTGCAGCTCGGACAGGCCGAAGGAGGCGCCGGCCTCGTCCAGCGCCGCCAGCTGCCGCAAGCCGCTGCCCTCGCCGTCGCCGTCGCCCAACTGCATCGAGCGGTGAAGGCCCTGGCTCGACGGCGGGGGCGCGCGGATATGCCCGGCGGAGGCCTGGCCGGCGAGCGCCCCCTTCCCCTCAACGGGCGGCAGCGTCTCGCCCACCCGGACAGGGGCCGGCGCCCTTCCGTCCCCGCGGCGCCACATCGGCGTCACCGTGGCCGAGGCCCTGGGCGCGGGGTAACCCAGCCGCATCGGCGCAAAGTCGGCCCGCCGAACCGGCTCCTTTCGCTCCGCGTCGTATCCGATCCGCGCGTCGTCCTCGCCCACGCCCACGCTGTAGGTGCCAAACGGGGTTGAGACCACCACTCTGGCGTCTCGCAATCCGGAGGTCTCGCTGCTGTGCGCGGCAGACATGCTCAGCGCCCGCGCCATCGGAGGAGCACCCCCGGCTCCCCAGCCCTCCGCGTCCTCCTGGCCCCGATCGCCAAAGCTGCCGGCGCCTTCGGCTTCGTTCCAGCCCCAGCCCGCCGCGTGGCGACCGCCTCCGGCGCTCGCGAGGCGGTGGTCTCCCGCCCCCTGCGCTCCGGCCCGCGGCCACCCCACGGCGAGCTTCCCTTCGCGGCCCGCCTCCGTCCTTGCCGCTCGCAGCGCCGCGTCGTGGGCCCGCCGCGCGCTGTCCACGTCCACTCTGAAGTACGTTGCCAGAAGCGACAGCTCGGCGGCCTCGTCCACGGTCTCGCCGGTGCCTAGCTCGCGCTCCAGCTGCAGCCGGAAGGACTGCGGCCCCCCCTGCCCGGCGCCTGCAACTGCCCGCCCGTGCCTGTACCGCGGGTCCCCTGGCACCACCGGCGTGACGCGGTGCTCCGACCCGCCCGTCCGCTCCCGCCGCTCGATCTCCTCCTGCAGGGCAAGGTGGTAAGCCTCCAGCACGCCGGGCACCCAGTACAGCGGAGTTGGGTCCTCCAGCAGCGCGGTGATGGCCCTCGCCATGGAGGCGGCGCCGCCCTGCGCCGGCCTGAACGCCTCAGCGCGCACAGGCGCCGGCAGAGCCTCGCTGGCGAAGAGCGCGGCGGACACGGCACGAAGCTCCGCCTGGGCGCACTTCGCAGCGTCATGGCTGCCACGGCGCCTGCAAGCGTGGCGCTCGAGGGCATCCGTTCGGCCGGCAAGGCTGCGAGGCAGCGGCGGAGGAATGTATCCCCGCAGCCAGGCGATGCGATGCTGTGCGTTCTGCAGCATGGCTGGCACCAGCCCGCCAGAGAGCATCACGCGCTTGATGCGGCGGTCGAACAGAGCGGCTTCGGCCATCGCACCCACGAGCTCTGCCCGCCGGAGGGCTGTCGCCGCCGCCGCCACAGACGCCTGGAACCGGCGCACGACCACGTCCGCTCGAGCCAGAGACCCAAAGTCGGTGTCATCCCGCAGAGCGGAGGGCTCCTCCTTGTCGTCATCGCCAACCGCCTCCCCGTCGCGCTCTCGCTCGCGACTCGACGCCGACGCGGACCGATCGCTGCCGGAGCCGGAAGCCCGGCGACCCCGGCTCCGTCCCCGGCCCGGCCGCTTGGGCGCGCTTCGCCTGCCCCGGACCCTGTCGCTCTGGCTCCAGCCGGCCGAGTCACCACTGGTGCCGCTGTCGCCGCTGTCGCTGCTGCCGCCGCTGTTGCTGCGGCTGCGCGAGGCAAAGCGGCTGCCTCCCGGCGCGCGCGGGCAAGTTTCCTGGTCCTGCAAGCGCGGCATGTGGTGCCCGCGCCCAATGTCCACACGCACGGCCAGCGGCAGCCCGCGGTGCGCCCGTTCCCACCCAGCGGCCCACGCCGAGGCCACGTGCGCTGCGAGCGCTCCGCCAGCATCGAATGCGTACACGTCCAGAGCGACCCCACCGGAGAGCCAGAGCTCGACATGGCGCGTTCCCTTCCTGTACCGCTCTTCGATGAATGCGGGAGACGTGGGCCGGGCGCGAACGCCAAGGACCTCGGTCCAGGGGCGTCGCAGGACTCGCTGCGCGCCGTTGGCAAACAGCGACGGCTCCACCAGGCAGAACGACACCTCGCTGACAGCCATTGCCATTAGCACTGCGGTGCCGCAAAGCCACACAGAAGCAATGGAAGTGGAGCCCGCGGCTCGCGCGGCCTCGCGGGCGGCCGTTTGAGGCTAGGCTCAGCAACTCGCCGCGCGTCGGCGTCATTCGCGCTCACTGGCGCCCACCCTGGCGTCCAGGGCGCGCTCGGCGGGAGTGGCAATGCTCACCAGGCACGAAGGCCGCCGCTTGCTCTGGCGGGGGGAGGTTCGCGAACACCATGCGGGCGTGCCTGAACGACTCCCTCTCCGGCTGAGTCATGCATGACCAGGCGACCCACTTGCCTTGCAAGCGATTCGACTGCATTGCCAAGCCTTTTTTGGTTCGTTCACGGCCCCACGCCCGGCAGGTCCCGGCGCCTTTGCCCTCCGGACGCCGGGCCAGGTGCTTGCGCAGCGGCAACGCCTTCAGCAGAGCTGCTGCTGTGGCTCGAGTGCCCCGGCTGCTCGGCTTCGACAACGAGGAGCTGGCGGCGCCGCCTCCTGTGATGACTCTCGACAATGGGCAAACTTCTGCATCTGCTAGGTCCGCCAGCACAACACTCATTCTGCGCCTTGGAGGCGCAATGCCCGCGGCGCCGCACACAACAACAAAACAACGGCTTGGTATCCAGAGCTGCCCAGGCCTCGGCAGGCGACGACTTGCGAGAGCAGTGGACACCGGGACGTCTGGTTGAGGTGGCCAGCGTGCAGACTGAGGTATTGAGCTTTTGAGCGTTTCCACCGCCTCCAACAGCCTCAGGGGACTTTGCAAACGACGTCGCTCACATGGCGGTGTCCCTGGGCAGCCATCACGACTCCACCCCTGCCTCAGTGGATGCCTCGCGTGCACGAGTCACGTCTCGAAGCTGCGATGTGATGTCCAGGCTGGCGGTGAACGACGTCAAGTGAACGCACAGCCTTGACGCAAACCTGTCCTTGCGGAGGTCAAGGTCCTTGAAGAACGTGCCAGCCACTGCGTCAAGCTCGGGCATGCTCGGCCGCGCCGCCTCCTCCCTGAGCCTCTTTAGGGCCAGCTCGGTCAATTTCAAAGCGGGGTGGCTCGGCCCCAGGCTTTGCTCCTCAATGCCCGCGCATCGAACTAAACACTGTTCGGCCTCGCCTCTATTCCCGTTCATGCGATGGCACCGTGCCAAAGTGAACAACACAGCTGCGTATGTTGGATGATCCTCACCCAGAGCTGCGCTGAAGATTGCTCGACAGTTCTCGATGATCTCCAGCGCCTCCCTCGGCTGGCCCAACTGCAAGCAGCACTGTGCCTTTCCCTTGAGCGTGTTCGCCAGGGCAGGGTGGTCCTTGCCAAGGGTCACGCCCTCGATAAGTGCGGTTTCGTCCAGCAAGCGCTTCGCCTCCTCAGGGCTCTCCAGCTCAAGATGGCAAAAGGCCATCAGATACAGCCCGCTTGCTCGCATTGGGTGGGCGTTGTCCAAGTGCTCGTGGTAGGCCTCCTCGTTGGCTTGCAGGAGCTTTAGTGCGCCCTGAAAGTCTCCTCCTGCCATGCGGCAAACTGCTTGCAGTCGCTGCGTGTTGGCCAGGCCAGGGTGAGACCTGCCCAGCGTGGCCACCTCAATTTTCGCGCACTCGCCAAGGAGCCGTTCCGCAATGGCAACACAGCCCAGGCAGAGCTGGCACTCGGCGGCTCTGAACATTGCCCCCGCCACCAAGAAGTGGCCTGGGCCCAGGGTTTTGGAGAATGCTTCCCTGCACTTGAGCAGGATGCGCAGCGCTGCCCGAAGGTGTCCTTGCGCCATCAGGCACAGCGCCAACTCCTTCCGGGTGCTGATGAATGCAGGGTGCTCCTTGCCCAGCCTGTGCATTTGAATTCCAGCACATTTGCCGAGCAAATGCCGTGCCTGGTCGTAGCGACCCAGCAGGCGTTCGCACTGCGCCATCATGTAGAGCGTGGCTGAGAAGTCTGGGTTGTCCTCTCCCGTCGTGGGGCTCTGGGCAGCCATGCAAGCCTTGAGAAGCTTCGCAGCATCCTTCAGCCGCCCTCTGACCATGCAGCACTTCGCTTCAATCCGCCAAGCACCGACCATTGCTAAGAGCTGGTCACCAGGAAGCTGCTCCTGGGCTTCCTTGAAGGACGACGGAATTTGCGCCGCCTCGGTAAACTCGCCCAGCTCGAGATGGCAAAGGGCCATGTTTGCCAGAGTCAGCGGTAACGAAGGGTGCTTGCAGTGCGCTTGCCCTTGCGTTCCCTCGAGGATGCGTCTGCACTCCTGCAGCAGGCCCAGGGCGATGCGAAAGTTCCCTCTGGCCATTTCGCACTGGGCCTGCATCCTCTTTGTGTTTGCAAGCCCCGGATGGTCAGGGCCAAGCGAGGAGGTCTCGATGTCGGCGCATACACAAAGCAGTTCCAGCGCCTTGGTGGTTTCGCCCTTGAGACGGTGGTATTGGGCCAGCGTGTACAGCGCAGCGGCATACAGGGGGTGCCGTGCCCCAAGAGTTTCCTCGTACACTCGCTTGCAGCTCTCCAAGTCGTTGAACGCGTCTTCGTAGAGCGCCACGGCCAACTTGCATTGTGCCTGCAACCGAAGCGTGTTGGCGTAGCCAGGGTGGTTCGGCCCCAACGCCTGAGCCTCAATTTCCCGGCACTGTTGCAGGCATCTGATTGCCGAAGAGTAGTCGCACTTGTCCAGGTGGCACTGGGCCATGGCATACAGAGTCCTGGCGTAGCTTGGATGCTTGCACCCTAGGGTCTCCTCTTGGACGTCCAAGCACTTCTGCAGCAACGCCAGGGCCTCGTCAAACTTCCGCTGGTGCCGAAAACACTGCGCCATTGCGCACAGCCTGCTAGCGACTCGAGGGTGTGCTGTATCGAGCTTCCACGCCTGGATCCGCTCGCAGCGCACGAGCAAATGCATGGCTTGGTCGAAGTCGCGCAGTGCAAGGGCACACTGGGCCATTCGGACCAGGTGCCGGCCAACCTGGATCGACTCAGGCCCAAACGACACGGCCAGCGTGCTGCAGCACCTTCCCAGTGCGTGAAGTGCATTGCCGTACTGCGCCAGCTCGATGTAGCACTGTGCTTGCTCTGCCAATGCCTCCGCGACCGCGGGGTTTGCGTGCCGCGTCGCCCTCGGCAGCACGTCCACCGCAAGCTTCGCCGACAGCAGACCCTCGGCGTATCTGCCCTGCTGCCTTTGGCAACGAGACTTGTTGGTGAGCACCTGGGAAGCTTGCGCGGTCCACGAGGCTCCCTGTTTTCGGCAGACGGACTCCACTTTGTCCAGCAGATCCAGCGCGAGAGCGTTGTCCCCCTGCAGCCGGTGGCAACGGGCAGAGAACATGCGCCATTCCGCAAGCTGGGCGCTGCTCACCTCCGAGGCTGAATGGCAGTCGTCGAGCAAGCTCGCTTCGTGCGTTTGGTCGAGCGCTTGCTGGTACTGACCCTTGCAGGCGAGGCACTCGGCCACTGCGAACGTTGCGGAAAGTCTCGAGCAGGGATCAGTCGCGGCCCCGAGCCACTCCCTGGCCAGATCCTCGGCGTTGCTGGGCTCTCCCAGAACACATAGCTGCCTGGAAAACGTGCGGCAGGCGGCCTGGCGCGTCGGAGAGCTGCACTTGGAGCACCGGGCGGCCAGCGCACGATTGCCTCTTTCGATAGCCTGTTTCGCGGCTCTGCGATTCCCCTGCTTGGCGTAGCACTGGGCCAGCTGGGTGTAGACCGCGGCAGGGAGAGACAGGACCGTTCCCAGCTCCAGCGGGTCGGTACAGCTGCGAGAGACGCTCGAGAACATTTCCAATGCAGCACAGCTGCGGTTTGTCTCCGCGTAGCATTGGGCTATGCAGAGCCGGGCAAACGTACTGTTGTGGGCAGCGCAGTGCCGCTGCAGCAGCTCGAGCGCCAGCGCAAAATTCCCTTGCTTCATGTGAATGCGTCCGAGCCTGAACCAGTCGGGTGTTGGCACAGATGACTCTGCTGATGAGTTACCTCCCTCGGCGACTCTGCGCAGGTGTGCCACCTGTGCGAGCTGCGGGTGGTCGTGTCCACCCGACTCCCTGAGTGTGTCTTCGCACTCTTTTAGGAGCCCCTCCGCGTCGGCGAGAGACCCCTCGTGCACTTTGCACTCTGCCAGCAGGAGCACCAAGTCCACGCAGTCGGGGTGCTTGGAGCCGACCACGGGTTCCAGACCCAGCTTGCATTTGTCGAGTAGCTCGGTTGCTTCACCCCAGCGACGGAGTGCCATGAGTTGCTCCGCCTCGAGGACTTGAATGCCAGCCCATTGCTGCTTTGTCAGACTCGGAAGCAGCGCCGCCATTTCCTTGCTGCGGCCCACCTGACTGAGGGCCAGCTCGTGCTTTCCTTGCAAGCTCAGGCAGTGGGCTTGCACAAGCGGGAGCCTTGGCTCAGAGCAACGCCAGCAACATCCAGCTTTGGCGCCGCAATCGGGGCTGCCGCGACGAATCCCCACGGGTCCAGGGTGAGCCGCGCTACCTTTGGGGGTCTGCGTTCCAGCCAGAAGGCCTGCTTCCTGAAGCTGCCGCAGGGCTTCCTCGGCGTGGCCGCAGTGGGCGAGGAACTCTGCATACCGCAGAACGGGATGAAGGGCCCCGCAAACCGTCGGGTCGGGTCCGTTCTGCAAACTCAGCTTGGCGAGCACGCCCCGGAGCTCATGCTCCTGCTCCAAGTCCTGGGGACGGGCAGTGAGTTGAGGGAGGATCTGCTCGATGCGCGAAATGAGGCCGACTTTGTTGCCCTCCTTGAAAGAAGCGTGCGCCAGCGCTAGGGTTTCCTCGCGAAACGCAGTCGCAGTGCTGCACGTGCCAAACTCTTTCGGGCTGAGAGAGAAGACTTGTCCAGGGGCCTTGACTCTGGAGCGGACGGTCAGTTGGTGGGACGCCCACACTTGGAGCACCGCTTCCCCTCGGTCGATGAGCAGCTCCCCAAGGCGCGCTGTTTGCGCACTTGTGAGGTAGCCGCCCTTGACTGCCATCGCTCTCGCTGCGGCGCAGGCCAAGGGCCAGCTCAAGTTCTCGGCCTCCTTGTCGAGCGCGTCGCCAGCACTTCTGATAAGCGCCTCAATCGCCGATGCAGCCGGCGACCCAGGGGAGGGGAAGCATGTGCACAGCAACGCAAGCTCAGCGCTGGGCGTCGGGACACGGCTGTCGCCCTTTCCAGAGTGCGATCGATCACCCAGTAGGTCGGATAGAACACGCGCGGAATGGCGAAGCCCGAGGCCGCACGAGTGAAGGGCCGCTTTGGCACTGTCCCGCACTCGTAGCACACAATCCGCTTGGCCAGGTGAACTCAAAGCAGAGGTGGCTGCCATGACGGACTTTCGCGCGAGGCCCAAGTTCTCAGATCCCAGTAGGCATTCGGTAGCCGCTTCCAGGGCTTTGCTTTCCTTGGCCTTGAAAGCGTCGTCGGGGGAGACACGAGCAGCCTCGACGCGCCTCAACACCTCTGCTGCTTCCGGGCGAAACGTCGCAGTTAAGTGAGGGTGTAGCCAGTAGTCCGAAGCGCGTGCCAGCAGGACCCGAACGCTCCCGCAAACAGACTCGACGAGAGTCACCCCAGTGCGGCCGCAGAAGGCCTTGGTGTCTGGGCGCCACTGGACCGATTCCATTGCAGGGAGAGCAGGGGGGAAGGCCACAGTCTCTGAGTCTGCTGTCGCATCCGTGCTGCCGGGCGACGGAGCAACTGCTTTGGACAGTGCCTCGCCAGCCCAAGTCAGCGCATTGGTGCCCGTCCCACCAGCCTCTGCGACGTCTGTACCCACATCGAGGTCCACAACCCTCAGTCTGCCCTTGCCGTCTTGGCACCGCATCCAGACAACAGCGGTAATGTGGTCTGTCCTGGCCTTGCCAGCTTCCGGAATGCAGAGACGTGCGGCGTCGAGCAGCAACAGTGAGCCATCGGGCAAGGCATGCAGCTCGACGTCGAAGGGCAAGGCTCGGCTCGCCGGACCGAGTTTGGAGTCTGGAACTTCTCTTTGGCTGTGGAAGTAGCCGCAGCGTAGCAGCTCCTTGCCCGCGCCCCTGGTGTAGTAGTGAGCCACATTTTTGATCGCGGGTCTTGTGCTTGGACTGAGGTGGAGCAGCTTCGCAACTTTCCCTGCAACTTCTTCTGCAGCTGCGCAGCTGTGCATCGTTTTGCCGCCGTCGCTCGAGCCCACCCTCAGCGAGTCGTCGCTGACTTGGTGGAACGGCTGGCACACCACGCGGACCACAGTGCCTGGCTCGCCATGTTCGCCCCCGACGGTTTCGTCGACGATGACAGCCGAGTGGGAGGAGAGGCATTCCAGGCCCTTTTGTTGACTGAGCCAGGCCACCATGCCCAGCTCTTGTTTGGCAGACTTGCCCGCCATGGGATCCTTGCCGTGGAACAGCTCGGGGACGATGGGCACCTTGAAGAACTTGCCGGTTGTTGAGTCCGCCAGTTTGAGACCGCCTGCGAGTCCCTTCTCAACCACACGCAGCCCTTCCGCCGACGAAGAGTGATCTATGGCCTCGCTTACCGCATCCACCCATGCTTGTCGGCTTGTTTGGGGCTCGGGCAGCGCCAGGATGCGTGCAAGGAGGGGCGCCGCGGCTGTCGCAACTCGGCGCAGAGCATCGCAAGCCGCGGAACGCTCAAACATGGCTTGGCGCTCGTCGGCCCGCTTCCATGCGTGGCTGTCGACAGCAGGCAGCCTGACCTCGGTCTCGGCAGCTGCTGGCGCGTCTTGGCGCGGACGTGTCTCGCCTGCGGGCTCGGGGGGGGGCTTGCCAAAAATTCGTTCGATTGCGGTTGTAGCACTGTCGACGAGGCTGCTCGCCGGCTGCCAAGTCATTCCGGCGCGGCCGGGTACACGGGCTGCTACAGGCAGGCCGCTCTTCCGCTTGCGGCTGGAAGAGGTGCTTGGAGCTTCTCCGCGTGCCAAGGCGCTCGCCTGGACGTACGCAGTTGAAGCTGTCGTTTGCTGCGGCAAGCTCGCTCGATGCCGCCCTGCTGAGCACAGCCCCCGCTCGTAAATGGATGGCGCTTGCGGAGTGCGTTCATCGGGGGCATTCATGGCGGGAACACCCGCGGCTCTTCGGCTCGGGAGTGGCGCAGCCCGCACAGCCTGTGCAGCAGACGGCGGCTCTGCCGGGCGTGCCGAATGGCCTCAGAGCAGCAGCGTCGGCACGAGCGCGGGCGCCACCAGGCTCGCTGCTGCTGCTGCCGCCATGTCGTGGCGCGGGTACGTCAGCCGCAGCGTGCGCAACGTGCGCTTCATCGTGGACAATGCCCAGATGGACAAGGGGGGGTCCTGCTTCGGCGTCAGGTGAGCGGGCGCCGCGAGGCGAGAGGCCGTGGGACGGTCCGCGAGCAGGCCCGACGGGCCCGGGGCTCTCCCACCCGCGCCGGCGCGCCTCCCCCTCCCCCCGCGAGCCGCAGGCAGTGGTACGAGTCGAACCTTGCGACCATGGCCGAGGTGAACCCACATTTCACGTTCATGCTCCGGGGCTTCGACTTTGCCGAGCCCTCGCTGCTGATCTCCTTCAGTGAGCCCCAGTCGCTAGTTGTGCCGCGCTGGCGGGCGGCCTGCGCGCCCCCTTGCCGCCCGAGTGCTGCTGCGATCGCTCGCAGAGGCGCTCGGCGCAGAGCGCGGGGTTCGCGGTGTGCGCGGGGCAAGGCGCGCTTCGGCGAGCCTCACGCCTGCGCGTCCGGTCACGCCCGCCGCCCCGGGTGCGCCTCGCTTTGTGCGCCCTCCACCGCCCGCAGACGACGGGACTGCCCGCATTGAGCCCCTTGCCCACAAGACGCCAACGGATATCGATGCCTACCTGCGGCAGGCGGTGGTGGACGCCGTCAAGAAGAACCGGGACGAGATTCGCGAGACTGCGACGCTGCCTCACATTGAGCGCTAATTTGCGGCGTTGCCGTGCTTCCCCGTGCTTGCTTGGCGGGCAGCTTGCGTGCGTGGGGTGTGGTGGCGTGCTCCCGTGAATCGATTGCGGCTGTCGGCAGGCGGGGCGCGCGCCAGGGTTGCGCCACGCACAGCGCGAGCTTCCACCCACCCGCTCTCAATCGTCTGCGCCCCCGCGATCACCACGCAAGACGCAAGGGCAGCCGAACAGCCTGTGCCCGGACCACGCGCATGCCGGGGGCAAAGCACGAAGCCGGGACGGGCTCGGGCGCAATTCGGCGCGAGCCGGCGCGACACTGAGCATCAGCGCCTGGGCGGCGGATGCGAGGGCGCGGCGCGCAGCGGCCCTCTGGGTCAAGCGGCCCTGCGATCACGGCCGCGCTGTGCCCGCAAGCACGCGGAAAGCGTCGGCCAGCGCCGCCCTGCCGCCGTTCCGCCAGGCCCACGCCATGGTGAAAGCCGCCACGGCGCACCACATCGGGGACGGCAAGAAGTCCGCCGACGTTGCGGCCGGCTCGTCAAAGTGGTAGAGGCCTTCCATGGAGCGGCGCATAGACCCCTGCAGCAGGTCGGGGCGGAACTCGAACAGCACCATCACGGCGGCCCAGGCCGCAGCAGCCAGATACGGGTACGCGGCCGGGAAGGTCGGGGAGACAGAGGCCGGCAGCGCCTTCTCCGCGACCAGGCGGCCGAGGGACACAACGACCCTGGCCATCACGTACAAGAGAATCTGGTAGTTGATGTGCGAGAAGCGAGACCACACGAGCGCGGACGCCACCGCTGCAGCCGCTGCCGCCTGCAGCGGGTGCGACGGCCGCGCGGAGAACACCCCGCCGGAGGGCTTCCCCGCCGCCTCGACAGCCGGAAGGCCCGCTGCGTCCCATGCCACCCTCGCCAGGTACACCAGCAGCTTGTATGCAGTGGCGAAATACGCAAGGTTGCGCGAGTGCACCCAGGTGTCGCCTGCGACCGCCACAAGGTTGGCAGTGAGGCCACGGCGCAGCTTGAAGAGCACCGCGATGACGCTCGCGTGCGGAAGGCGCACCCGGGTGCCGAACACCGCGCCCTGGCGCAAGGTGCGGCCGAGGACTCTGGCAAGCCGAACTCCATGCTGCCCCACCTGCGAGGTCGCTGCCTTGCTAAAGATGGCTCCCATCCATCCACGCCTGCCCGCTTGCCGGGCGCGCTCGACGAAGAACCCTCCCCCTTGCTCGTCGACGGCGAGGCGCTTGCTGCCGAGTGGCAGTGTCGCGCCGTCGCCATGGCACCGGCCGCCCAGCAGGGCGCGGCTCTGCCGCGGGAGTGTGCTCCTCGCAGAAGCCTTCGCAGGGCCGGCCCGCACTCGGCGCTCGGGCGAGCCGTCCGGCATGTCCTCCCGCCGGCGCGAGTCGGTGCCCCTCGAGGCGCAGCGCCGCCTTGTTGCCACGTGCTCGCTGCCGGAACTGCAGAAGCTGCTTTTCATTCTGACCGTGAGCCGCATGTCGTGGGCTTCCCGCGGCCGAGGCTGCCGCAGCTGCAGTCCGGGCGGGCGTGGGTCCCTGTCGCAACAGGCTGGCCTCTCGCGGCGGGTGGTGGCGGCGGGCCTTGCGCACCGGCCGCTCCGCTGGCCATTCCGCTTGTTGCTCTGCGCCGCGTGTCCAACATCCGCAGCCGGCCCAGCTGGGCGCAGTCGTTGTGGAGCGCGCGGCAGGCGCGGGGCTTTGCGGCTACCCGGCCTGCCGGCGGCCCACGGCGCTGACGGTGCATGGCGAGTCGGTGCTGATGGGCAAGCGGCGGCCAGGCCCGGCGGGGCTGCTCGGCACGCCGTCGGCGTACTGCTCCGAGTTCTGCCGCCGCGCGTGCCGCTTCCTCGCGGGTCAGATGTCCGAGGCCGGCGCTGCAATGCGCAAGTACGAGGTGCTGGCGGCGCGGGGCGGCGCCGTCGGCCCGGGGCTCGCGCTGCCGACGGGCTCCCAGCTGGCCACGGAGCCGCTCTGTCTCTACGAGTCAGTCTGCGGCGCGGAGGCGGTGCCAGAGTGGTCCCAGGCGTACAGGGGAGAGGGCCCTGCCAAGGGCACCCACTCTGCCGGCAGAGACGGGCGTGTTCCCGCCGAGGCGGCGGCGGCCCACCGCCCAGCTACCGCTGCCGATGCCGCTGCGCTCGCGGCCCCTGTGCCCGCCGGCCTGCTCAGCGCGTCGGGGCCCATCGTCGAACGGGGCGGGCTGGCTCCTGACGGCGTCGGCTCTGCCGGTGGCACTTCCCACGGAGTCCGTGGGAGGGATTCCTACAGGCCTGCGGTGCCGGGGGAGCCAGGCACGCAAGTGCACTTGCCCGCTGGCAGAGCTCGCGCCCAGCCGGCCGCCGCGACGCCGTCTGCTCCTGCGAAAGCAGTGGCAGCGGCAGCGGCAGCGGGTGCCAGCGGCACCGGCGTCGCCGAGGCTGCCGGGTCGCCCGCCAGGCCCGATGACGGCTGTGCAGCGCTGCGCGAGGCAGGTATGGACCCTTCCCAGCTGGTGTCACTCAGTGCGGCGGTCAGTGGGGCGCCGGAGGGCGCAGCGGGGCAGCGCGCGACCGCGGCCGGCCTCGCCGCGCGCCTCCAGCGGCTGCAAGCGGCCCGGGAGGGCAGGCTTGCCGCTGCTGCGAGAAAGGCCGCGTCGCGGGGCAGCCGACAAGGGCGAGGGGCCGGTGCCAGGCAGCCGGCCCGTGAGGGTCGCACCGGCCGGGCGCCCAGCACGGCACCTTCCGACGCCGGTGCGCCAGGGTGCGCTGGGCGCGACCGAGCGCCGACGGGCGCCGCCGCCGTCGCCACCGACGCAGCCGCCGCTGCCGCTGCTGCCGCTGCTACCGCTGCTACCGCTGCCGCTGCTGCTGACGTTGATGCTGCTGGTGCTGCTCCCGGGGCCGGCGGGAGCGGTGGGGCATGCGATGCTTCTGGCCCCGCCGGCGCTGGCTCTGGTTCATCTGGCGCGGGCTCGGACCTGCCTGTGTCTGAGGCGGACGCAACCGCCGCCCTCATCCAGGCCGTCGCTGAGCGCGCCCAGCAGCGCGAGGCCTGGCTCCGTACCAGGGCCGAGGAGGCGCTGGACGGCCAGCTGAATCATGCGATCATCCGCGGCACGCCGGGTCTCATGGCCGCTGTTGACGCGCTGCGCGCTGAGCGGGAGGCTGCGGCAGCAGCTGGGGCAGCCACAGGCGCCGGGGCACCAACGGGCCCAACGGCTGCTCCAGCCTCGCAAGGCGCATTGCCGCGCTCAGCGTTCGGCTCCGTCAGCAGCGTGGACGCGATCCCGCTTGCGACCACCACTCTCACAGCCGACATGTTCCGCCCAGCCGACGCAAGCACGCCTGCCGGCACGAGCCCGCGGGGCGCGCAGTCGGGGGGAGGCCCCGCCAGGCCCGGCAGGCTGCCCGTGCTCCGGGCCTCCAAGGCGGAGCTTGAGGCACTGAGGGCCAGTCGCAGGCGCCAGCGGGCGGAGGGCAGAGCCGCTGCTCAGCGAACAGGGGGGGCGGCGGTTTCAGCTGCGGTTCCGGCGGCGGTTTCGGCGAAGGCGAAGGCTTCTGCAGCAGCAGCCTCCGCAGGCGCGGGGGCCAGCCCCGCAGCCGCGACGACGGCGCCGGCCACGGCTGCGGCTTCGACCAGCAAGGTTGAACTGCCCCCCCGTCTCGAGGCGCACCCTGGGCTTGCAGCGCAGAGTGAGAGCAAGACGGCCTCGCCCAGGCCGGCCGGTGATCCGCGCCCGACCAGCCCGCCCGCCGCGCAGCCCAAGCCTTGCGCCGCGTCCACCGGTGCCTTGGAGAGGTCGGCGATCGCTGACACGGAGGAGCCAGCTCTGCAGGCAGAGCCCGTGTTTCCCGCCTCGGCCCGGGCTGCAGCTGCTGCCGACGACGCTGCTTGCGCCGATGCGCAGACGGTCGAGGGGCAGCCTGCCTCGCCCGGCCTAGGCGGTGCCGGGCCAGATGCTGCCGTCCAGCCAGCTTCCGCCGCCGCTGCAGGGGCCGCTGCGTCGTCAGATCACTGGTCGTTCAGCGACGAGGAGGACGAGGAGGATGACGCGCCGGGCGCCGGATCGCTTGGCGACTTGATGGGCATTTGGCTCGACGAGCCGGTGACGTCGACCGAGCCGCGGGGAGACAGCGCCGTGCCTGCCAAGCCAGCACACGCAGCGGCGCCGCAACCGGCTCGGGACGGCCCAAGGCCGGCCTCGTCCGGCGCCATGTCGGGGGCAGGGGGGCCGGTCGCGAGACCTTCTACCGGCATCGTTGGCCCGCGGGCGACGAGGCGGTCCGTGGGCACGGGGCCGGCGTCGCGCTTCGCTGCGGCGGCGGGCGCTGGCGGTGATGCGGAGGCCGCGCGACCGGCAGAGCTGTCTGGCCCGCTTCTGGGGGGTATCGTTGCGGCCCTTCCGGGCTCCGCCCGGCCGGAGGAAGTGATGGCGGCGGTGCGTGAAGCCAACGCCATGCTGGCAGCGGGGGAGGAGGGGGAGGAGGAGGAGGAGGGGGAGGGGGAGGAGGGCGAGGCCGGGGACGTTGCCGAGCGAGGCGAAGGCAGCCCGGCCGGAGCCGAGGCCGAAGCCAAGGACGCCGGAGAGGCGCTCGGCGAGGCGGGGTCACGAGCGCCGGCAGCGGCGGGCGCGGGGGACGATGCTGGCGTCGCCGCCAGTGCCGCGACCGAGCTCTTGGCCGAGCGTGGCGAGGCGGAAACCGAAGCGGCGGTCGCGGCTGCCGCCCGCGGCAAGGAGTCCACCGCCCGCGGGGCTGATGGAAAGGCGACGGAGCGCGCGCCGGCTCGTCCGGCGCCGCGGGCTGCAGGATCGGCCGCCGCCTCTCTGGCCGCGGGCAAGCCTCCGCGGCCAGCAACTGCCGCCGTCGCGTTGCAGCCCAAGGCGGCTGCAGCGCCACCGCCCGGAAGCGGCGCGCCCCGGTCGCGCGGGCCTCTCATCGAGCCGCCAGAGGTTCGCGCCGAGTGGCAGGGCGTTTTCCAGCGCGCCCTGGCGGCTGCCACTGCGCTCGCGACTTGCGAAACGCTGTGGCTGGTCGAAGCGGCGGCCGAGGGCGAGGCTGCCGCAAAGGCCGGCGAGATGGTGGTGGCCGCCCTGGAGAGGAGGGCCAAGGCCGCCACGGCCGCGCCCGTCCCGGGCAAGCCGGCGGAGGCAGCGGCAGGGGGCGAAGGCGCTGCCGCCAGGCCGGCATCCGCGTTGCGCATCTTGCCCCGGCACGGCAGCCCCGCAGACGCTGCTGCGATGGCGACCGAGGTGCGGCGCCACCTCCGCCTGCTTGCCCGTGACGCGAAGCTGCCTTCTGCCGTGGGCCCAGCCGTGGACGGGGCGCTAGCACGGCTTTGCTGCACGTTTGATGTGACGCGCGCGCCGGTGACGGCCGCGCATGGCGCGGGATCCGCGCTGCGGCTGACCACGCCGCAGTGGCGCGCCTTTGCGGTTTGCGTGGGGTGGGTGTGCCGCGGGCTCGCGGGCGCGGGGGCAGGCCCGGCAGCTTACGCGGCAGGGCCGGTGCCGGCGCTCTCTCCGGACGAGCGCGCCGCGTGGGGAGCGGCCATCGAGGCGCAGGGCCTGACCGCCGACGAGTTTCGGCACGTGTGCGAGGTGCTTCGCGGCGGGGTGGTGCGGCCGCGCGAGGGCGCCGCGGCGGTCAGCGCGCCAGCCATGGCGGCCGAGGGCGACTGGGCGGCCAAGGCCGCGGCGGAACGGGTTCGCGCCGCGCGCGCCGGCGAGCTCTCGGACGCAGAGCGCGAGCGCGTTGCCGAGGTCCGCATGCAGCAGGCGCTTGCAGCTCGCGTGATGTCCCCCGCGCGGAGGCGCTGAACTCAGCCACGTCCAAACTGAGCAACGCGCCGTGCACGCGAAGCCATCGGCAAAGGGACGCTCGCGGCTCGCTCGCGCGCCGGCCTCTCTCCCCCGATCTACCTCGCAAGGCTGCCCGCCGCGCCCCATGGGCCCAGGACCGGGCGGACCTAGCGCTGACGAGAGTGGCTAGATGTTGGCGACGGGCCGGGTCCAGCAGATCGAGAGGGTTCAAGTGCGGACACTGACTCTGCGCGGTTTGGCTTGCGAGGTTCCTCGCCCCCCCCCGACTCCCCGGACGCGAATGCATCGCCGCCGCGGCGGCCCCACCCGAGAGAACAAGGCAAATAAAGCCAAGGGCCAGGGTAGAAGCGCGGAGCGGGCCCCGTCCGCGCGCAGGAGGGCCGCAGTTGCGGCTCGGCGGTCGAAGTCGCCCCGAGCTGTTGCCGGGCGTTGCATTTGCTTGTGGCCAGTTGGGGCTTGTGGCGTGCGCCCCGACGCCCGCCCCGCCCCCTCCCCCGCCCACACAGCCCGCCCACACACCGCATGATCCTGCCAGGCCGGGCAGACGTCCACGGCAGCGCCCTGCGGGCGCGCCAGGGGGCAGAGCGCAGAGCGGTAACGTCGGCAGCAGGGCACGGCGAGCGCGCCGAGCCTGCACTCTTGGCTCTCGAAGCACCCTAGGGACCTCCTTTTCCCCGGTATGCTCGAGCGCTTCGATGCCTTGGAGGTAACAGAATGCGCAACGCGTCTCAAGACGCTGGTCAACGCTGCAGCCGTGTCCCGAAGCGAGGGACTCACCCCTGCGGAGGCGGCCTCCCGGCTGGCGGAGCACGGGCCCAACGCCCTTCCCGCGCCCAAGGAGCGGCCCGAGATCGTCAAGTTCCTCTGCAAGATCCTCGACCCGTTCTTGGCCATGCTCCTGGGCGCCGCGATCCTTTCCCTCATCCCGTGGATGGCAGGAGTCGGCACCAACGTGATCGATCTTTACCTTGCAGGTGAGCGAGGCGAGCGCCCCCGACTGCCGCCGCTTTTCCGCTCTGATCGCTGTCGCTTTCGCGGCCCGGGCCGGGACAGAGGCAATCGCCTGCCGCGCCGGGCCTCAGCTCTCGCGCGGCAGCTGTCGTTGTCGCGTGTCGGGGCCAGAACACTCGCGGCGGCCTTCTGGGAAGTGCGCGCGCACTTTGTCGACAGAAACTGACTCTCGGAAACGCTCGCCGCTCCACCCTTCCCCTGTCCCTCCCTCTCTCTCTCTCTTTCGCCCCCCTCCCGTTCCCGCACAACCCCGCCGGCACTGAGCAGGCGTGCTTGGTCTGGTGGTCATTATCAACGCGGCAATCGACTATGCCCAGGAGGCCTCCAGCTCAGCCCTGATGCGGAAGCTGGCCGATATGCTGCCCCGCGGCGCACTCGTGCGTCGCAACGGCGAGTCAGTCACCGTGCCCGCCCCCGAGCTCGTTCCTGGCGACATCGTGCTGCTCGCGACTGGAGACACGGTCCCGGCCGACGTCCGTGTCATTGAGAGCACCGGTCTCCAGATCGAAGCGGCTTCCATCACCGGCGAATCGGCGCCGTACGAGGCATCCACCGACGCTTGCGACGTTGCTGACATCACCGACGCGCGCAATGTCGCCTTCTCGTCGTCCCACGTTGTCGACGGCCGCGGCGTTGGGTTGGTGACGGCCACCGGCCCCGACACGCTCATCGGGCGCCTGGCCGTCCTCTCCGCCGGGCCCCGCCCCACGAGCACTCTCAACAAGGAGACCAACCGCTTCGTCAAGGTCATCGCCGTCACTGCCATTGTGCTGGCCGTCACCTTCTTCATCGTCGGCCTGGTGCAGGGCCGCGAGCCCTTCAACCTGTTCATCACGGCGTGCATCACCCTCATCGTGGCCTCCGTCCCCCAGGGGCTCCCCGCCACCGTCACCTCCGCCCTCAGCGTGGCCGCGGGCCGCATGAAGCGTGCCAACGTGCTCGTGAAGCGGCTCGACGCCGTGGAGACGCTCGGCGCCGTGACAGTTGTGTGCTCGGACAAGACCGGCACGCTGACGACCAACAACATGACCGTTCGCTCCATCTTCTTTGCCGGACAGCCCGTGGCGGGCGGCACCCGCCTCTTCGCCGACAAGCCCAAGACCGAGCGCGTGCAGGGTGTGGACGTCCCAGTGCCCGTGTGGCGCCCCGAGGTGGGCAACTGCCTGGGCGCCGACTCCGCCGCTGCTGCTGATGCCAAGCCCGCATCCGAGGACAGCGACAGCGCCGCTGATGGTGCCGCCCCGGCCGCGGCGCCGGCCGAAGACGAGGGCGGCGCCGCCGCTCGCCCCGCAACGGACGCCCTGCGCCGAACCATGCTGGCGCCGCTGCGCGTGCCGGAGGCGGCTGCCGGCCAGCTCCGCGCCAGCGCCATGGAGATCTCGCGGTCGGCCTCCGGATCGGTCCGCCGCGCGCACACCCTGCACGCCGTGCGCGACTGGTACGCAGCCGTGTGCGAGCCGGCGCTCCTGGTGGCGCTGGTGTGCAACGCCGCCTCGGCCGAGCGCGCCATGCCCGTCTCGGCTCTGACGGACCGCACCGACGCCGCGATGCTCAAGCGCGCCTCCAGCATGCCCCGCGAGGTGGCCTCGCCTCGCGCTGCCTCCGACGAGGAGGCCGACGACGGCAAGGTCTGGCGCGCGGTGTCGGCCATGCCCACGCACAAGGCGAAGGTGGACGATATCACGGTGTCTGTGGCCCCCCAGGAGCGGACCAACGTGGCCCCGCCTGCGGCCAACGGAAACGCCTCTGACATGGCGCTGCTTCGCTTCTGCTCCACGCTGGCGGACGCCCAGGCGGTGCGCGACACGTTCGCCACCATGGCCGAGGTCCCCTTCTCGTCCGCCCGCAAGTGGGCGGCCGTCGTGGTCGCGGCGCCGGAGTGGGAGCGCGCCTCGATGAACAGCTCGGCGGACCCGGACCCCCGCCCCATCGTCCACGTGCTCGTCAAGGGCGCCCCCGAGAAGGTCCAGGACATGTGCGACACGCAGCTGGACCGCAACGCCGACGGCGCGCTCGTCTCTCGCGAGATGGACGGGCTCCACAAGGCCCACGCCGCCCGCGCGTACAAGGCCTACGCGGCGGAGGGGCAGCGCGTCCTCGGCCTCGCGATGGCCTCGTGCCGGGTGCCGTCCGACGCCACGTCGCAGCAGGTGCAGGCGCTGGTGAACGCAGCCGTGGCCGCGCCCGGCGGGCTCAGCGGCCTCACGTTCCTGGGCCTGGTCTCGCTCGTCGACCCGCCCAAGGCCAGCACGGCAGGCACCATCGCGGCGGCGCGCAGCGCCGGCGTCCGCGTGTTCATGGTCACCGGCGACCACGCCCTGACCGCCGGCGCCATCGGCCGCGAGATCGGGCTGATCCGCGGCGAGACCCGCGCCGACGTGGCGCTCGCCCGCGGCGCAGCGGTGACCGACATTCCGTGGTCCAACGAGGAGGTCACCTCCGCCGTGGTGCGCGGCTCCGAGCTGGACCACTTCACGGACGAGGACTGGACAGCGGTGCTGCAGAAGCCCGAGGTGGTCTTCGCCCGCACCACGCCGGAGCACAAGGCCGAGATCGCACGTCGGCTGCGCGACCTCCAGAACATCGTGGCCATGACGGGCGACGGCACCAACGACGCGCCGGCCATGCGCGCCGCCGACATTGGCGTGGCGATGGGCCGGCCCGATGCCAGCGACGTGGCCCGCGAGGCCGCCGACGTGGTGCTCCTGGACGACAACCTGGCCTCCGTCGTGGCGGGCGTGGCCGAGGGCCGCGTGCTCTTCGCCAACCTGCGCAAGACCATCGCCTACACGCTGGGCCACCTCCTGCCCGAGATCGCCGCGGTGGTGCTGAACCTCACGGCGGGTCTGCCCCTGGGCCTGGCGCCGCTGCAGGTGCTGTCCGTGGACCTGGGGACGGAGCTGCTCCCCGCAATGTCCTTCGCCTTCGAGGCGCCCGAGGACGCCGTGATGGAGGTGCCGCCCCGCGGGCCCGACGACCACCTGATCGACACCGGCATCATGGCGTACAGCTACGCCTTTGTCGGCTTGCTCGAGTCGCTCGCGTGCATCGGCGCCTACGCCTGGGTGTTCGCGGACGCCGGCCTGTCGCTCGGCTCCATCGTCGGCAAGTCAGAGTTCTACTTCGAGCCCGGCGCGCCCATCCTCTACACCGACGCTGGCGTGCCCCTCAGCGGCGAGGAGCAGCAGGACATCCTTTGGCGCGCGCGCGCGGCCTGGCACCTCAACCTCATCGTCGCCCAGCTCTTCCACCTCATCGCCTGCAAGACCACCGTGTCGTCCGCCCTGCGCGCGGCGGTGGACCTCAGCAAGTTCAACCTCGTGGCGGCGGCTGGCGGCCTCCTCGCCGTGGCTCTCGTCGTCGTCTTCGTGTACGTCCCGGAGATGCAGCCGATCATGACCACGCGCGGCGTCCCCCTCCTCATGATCACCCCCGCCCTGGCCGCCGGCGTGCTCATCCTCGGCCTGAGCGAGCTCTACAAGTGGCGCCTCGCAAGCCGCGTTCGCACTGCCAAGGAAGACTAGCGCGAGCGCGGCTGCTGCTGCCCCAGTCGCGCACCCCGCCGTCGGGCGCGCCGTCTATCGCACCACTGCGCTTTAGCTGTGAGTGCTGTATTGACTGACCCCCCACCCCCCCCCCCCCCCTGCTCCGGCGAGCGCGCGCTTCAACGCTGCGCCCCGGGCCCCAGGCCGCCTCTCGCGTTGCGGCACGCACACTCGATCATTCACGCACGCTCGCCAATGCAGTCGCACAAATGCCACACGCAGCCGGTACGAGCGCAGTCGGCCTGCCTAGCGGCTGAACAGCGCCATCCCGCACACGGTGACGATGCAGTACATGGAGGCGGTCTCGCGCGCTTTCTCCGTGGGCCACGTGATGGCCACCAGCCCGTCGCTGACGCCGTCAAACGAGGCAACCGGGGTGCTGCTCACGCCCGCGCCTGTGTCTTGCATGATCACGCACGTCACTGCGAGGAGCCGGGGGCAGGCAGTGCTCGAGCGGCAGGCCGGGTCAAGAGCGCAACTTGCTCCCTGGGTCGCCCGCTGCAGCTGTGGACGCCCGGAAGCACGGCCCCACCCCGCCCCGCGCGCTGGCCTCCGTACTGTCCACGCTGGTGACCTCACCCAGGTACTTGAACGGCTTGCCCAGGTCCGCGAGCGCCTCGGTGGACTTTTCCGTGATGCTCGTCATCCAGCCGGCAACCTTGTCCTCTTCCCACTCCTTCTCGTTCAGCTCGTCGTGGACGATCTGCGGGAACCACCGCCGTGCGCGTGCCACTCGTTGCGCGATCGAGTGGGCGGGTTGCACGGGCGTGGCCCGGGCTTGGACGGCCCGTTTGCAGCGCGTCAGCCTGTGCCCCACCCAGCCTGCTGGCAATGCTCACCTTCCCCACGACGCCCTCAACCTCCTCGTTCACGAATGCTGACTGCAAGGAGCGTGGGGAGGAAACGCGGCACGGGCGCGGGGCGGGAAGGCAGCCGTCGCGTCGGGCACGGTGGCGGGCGGCCGTTGCATCCGCTGCCCGCTCGGGCGTGGTATGGCTGCAGCGGCCCCAGGGCCGCGGCAGCAATGCAGTGTGGCCCTCACCTCATCGCCCCCACCGCCGATGTCGTCCATCCGGTTTTGGAAGGGCCGGGAGTGGGGCCTCGCAGCCCGGCCGCCCGGGGGAACTATCCGCTCGATTTCAACCTTGACTTGGACGAGAGTTCAAGACCCACAGCACAAATGGCAAGTTGTGAGACTGGTGCGGGGTGCAGCGCCCGAGGCAAGCAAGCGCTCCTTCACAGGGCAGCGCAACGACACAGACGTCACACACACACACGCACACACACTCACCCGCACACATACCTGATGGGCGAGTGGGTGCGCGCAAGGGCGCAGCAGGTCGCCAGCAAGCACGTGCCGACGGCTGGCGGCTCGACGAGCAGGCACCCGCAGCGGTGTGCTCGAGGGAGGCCAAGCCTGGCCCCACTGGCGCGACCACTAGCAGCAGCGCGAAGGCACCGCGGGCGGTGCGGGGCGAGTTCCACAGGCGGAGGCGAAGAAAATCACTTCTTCTTCTGGTTCTCGCCGCCAATGTTGCGCATGCGCTTGCGCAGCTTGCGCAGCTTGTGCTTGTTCATCATGCGCCGGCGCTTGCGGTGCGTGGAGTCGAAGCGGGCTCCCGACGCCCCGAAGGCCTCCATCGCGGGCGCGCGCGCGAGAGCGCTGATGGCGCCCACGCGGGTCGTCGACACTGTTGCCTGGCCTGCGCAAGCTCGGACGAAGCAGTGCGGCGGAAAGGGGGTCACCCAAGGAAAGGGAGCGGATGCGAAGCAGCCCTTGCTGCCTCAAACGGAGGCCAGGCCGCCCACCGCGCCCGGGGGCGGCGGCCACAAGCGCTGCTGCGTGAGCAGAAGGCCGAGCTGTGAGCCGCATGCCCGCGCGCCAGCGCTGCTCGGCGGCAGCAGCAGTCCGCACGGCAGGCCCAGCAGGAACGCGCGGGCTTCCGCCGTGGCCAGGCGCGGCAGCGGCGGCGCAGCGTGGTCCTGGCACACGGAGGGGCGAGCACGGTCGGCGCGGTCTGCCTCGCGTGACGCGGCAGGCAAAGCCCCTCGGCGGCGCCGAGGCCCGCGGGAGTGTCGCAGCGGAGCCGCGAGCAGGGGCTCACGAAGGCAGGCGGACACGGCTGCCCTGACGGCCACGTTCATCGCGGCAAGGCCCTCCGTGGGCGGGTGGCGGCGGCGGCGGCCGTGCCTGGGCGCGCTGGCCAGTCGCGGGCCGGCAGAGGCTCTGCCGGCCGAGGCTTTGCGCGTCGATCGCGAACGCGCGGCCGCTCGCTGCACTCACGACCCGCTTCGAAGCCTCCGCTTCGTGCTTTTAGCGCCCTCTCGTCCTTGTATGACCCGCGTCTTCGAGGACGGTTGCCAGCATCACTCTCTGTGATACTTCTGCGAGCCATCCAGCTCGCGCCCAACTGAATCAACTCAAAACTCTCTTCCCTCAGCCATGGCTGACTCTCTCTTCAGCGCTGCCCCCCTGGACGTTCGGGGGAGCAACGTCAAGTACACGGACGAGGCGATCGAGTCCACGTACGACTACACCACGACCCGCGTGGTCATGACCGAGGCGGCCGGCGGAGCGGCGGCGGCGGCAGCTTCCGGTCCGACGGTGCGCGTGGAGCCCGTGACGACCCGCATGACGATCCGCACCGAGCGGAAGGTGCCCAAGGTGAGCAGCAAAGGAGCAGCTGTCGCGCTGTGGCCGAGCCGCAGGGTGCACGGGGCGCGCTTCGCTGCACCGCCGCGTTTGCTCCCGCAGCGCCGCCGCCGCGTGTGCGTGCCCCCATCCCCGCTTCGGCCTTTCCCGCAACTGTTCCTCCCGCGCGCCTTTCCCCGCCTCTTCCCGCCGCCCCCCCTGCGTGCCCGCCCCATCCCGTTTCGCTCTCTATCTTGGTCTCTTCCCCCGCTACCTGCCCCTCGTCTGCGCAGGTGGGCGTCATGATGGTCGGCTGGGGCGGCAACAACGGTTCGACCGTGACCGCCTCGCTGCTCGCGCACAAGATGGGAACCACCTGGCGCTCCCGGACGGGCCTGCACAAGCCCGACTTCTTCGGGTCGGTGACTCAGGCCTCTACCATCCGGGTCGGCGCCGACGCCGCGTCGGGCCGCGACGTGTACGTGCCCATGACTTCCGTGGTCCCGATGCTCGACCCCACCGAGGTCGTCATCGGGGGCTGGGACATCTCCTCGGCCGACCTGGGAGCCTCCATGGAGCGCGCCGCCGTGCTGCCCTACGACCTGCAGCGCCAGCTGCGCCCTGCCATGGACGAGCTGCGCCCGCTGCCCTCCATCTTCGAGCCCGACTGGATCGCCGCCAACCAGGCCGACCGCGCCGACAACGTGCTGCCCGGCACCAAGCGCGAGCGCCTCGACGCCGTTCGCGCCGACATCCGTGGCTTCAAGGAGGCCAACGGTCTCGACAAGGTGATCGTCCTGTGGACCGCCAACACGGAGCGCTTCTCCGAGGTGGCCGCCGGGCTGAACGACACCGCCGCCGCGCTCCTCGCCTCCATCGACGCCGGCGCCGAGGAGGTCTCCCCCTCCACGCTCTTCGCCGTGGCCTCCATCCTCGAGGGCTGCACCTACATCAACGGCTCGCCCCAGAACACCTTCGTGCCGGGTGTGGTCCAGCTGGCCAGCGAGAAGGGCGTGTTCATCGCCGGGGACGACTTCAAGAGCGGCCAGACCAAGCTCAAGAGCGTGCTCGTCGACTTCCTCGTCAGCGCCGGCATCAAGCCCCGCTCCATCGTGAGCTACAACCACCTGGGCAACAACGACGGCCGCAACCTCAGCGCACCCAAGACCTTCCGCTCCAAGGAGATCTCCAAGAGCAACGTGGTGGACGACATGGTCTCGTCGAACCGCCTCCTCTACGCTGAGGGCGAGCACCCCGACCACACCGTGGTCATCAAGTACGTCCCGCACGTGGGCGACAGCAAGCGCGCCATGGACGAGTACTCGAGCGACATCTTCATGGGCGGCGAGAACACCCTCGGTGAGACCCTCCCCCCCTGTCCGGGAACCGGCCGCGCAGCGCGCAGTCTGCTTGCATCTCGTTGCCCCCCCCCGCAACCGCTGGCTTCCGGCCCCCTCTTGCTCAGCAGCCGTGCCCTCGCCTCCAGCGGCTGCTTGCGCCCCCTCCTCCGCTGCTCCGTCTCGCGCGCTCCGATCCAACTCCAGAGTCCCCATTGCGCCCGCGACCGTGCATCCCCTCCCCCCCTTCCCCCCCTGGCCCACCCTCCTCGTCCCCGCAGTGATCCACAACACCTGCGAGGACAGCCTGCTGGCCGCGCCGCTCATCATCGACCTCTTCGTCCTGGCAGAGCTCTGCGAGCGCGTCACCATCCGCCGGGACGGCGAGGCCGCACCCCACCGCCTCCACCCGGTGCTCTCTCTCCTCTCCTACATGCTCAAGGCGCCCATGGTGCCCCCCGGCACGCCCGTGGTGAACTCCCTCTTCCGCCAGCGCGAGGCCATCGGCAACTTCCTCCGCGCCTGCGTCGGCCTCGCGCCCGAGTCGCACATGCAGCTCGAGCACCGCTTCCACGACGCTGGAACCGTCTGGACCGACTCCGCCGCGGCTGCCTCGGCTGTCCCCGCAAAGGCCGCTGACGCCACGCTCGCCGACGAGGAGGGCAAGGTGGACGCCTGATGGCGCCGCCGTCTGCTGCCTGGCTCGCCGAGGCTGCTGCGTGACCCGCGCGCTGCGGGAGCGACGCGGTTCTCGCGCCCCCCGCCGTCACTGGCGGGGGCTGCGAGACCGACGTTGGTCCTTTGCCGTCGCGCCTGGCCGCGCAGCCCGCTTGCCGGGAGTGCTTGCCCGCCCGCGTGGTTTTGCGAAACGATTTGGCACGGCCCTGAGCCCCAATTTTGCCCCCGGAGCTCGAACGACTGCACCACGCATTCGGCCATTCCGCTTTCGCAACATACGCGCGCCGTCCCGCGCGCCCAGCGTTGGCACGCTCGATGGGGTGTGGGCTTGGCCAATTCGCCGAGGGTTTGCGCCTGCAGAGCCGGTACCGTCGGGCGTGCCGTCGCGGCAGCTTTGCCCGGAAATCGCGCGGCCGGCCGCTCGCGGGCCATGCACACCCAGGGCCAGTCGCTGCAACGACTGCGGCACGAACCCGCCTGAGCGTGGTGGCTTGGAAGATGCGCCTGGCCGGAGGGGCTGCGGCGGTGGGGATTCTTGCAGCTGGGGCGTTGTTCCTGCTGCCGCTTTCGGTCGCGGTGCGCTCAGCCCCGGAGCCCGGAGTGGGTCCCGCGCTCCCAATCAACAGTGTTCGCGGCAACCCAGACCTCGCCGATGCGGTCGTGTTCCTGGAGGGCCTTGTGGTTGCGTACCCGGAGCTCGCGGCCGGACCGTTCCACCTCGCGCGCACGGAGGGCAAGGACCGGCAGCACAACGTCATGGCATTTTGCCTTGGTCAGTGCCCGGCCGCGGCCCCGGTGGAGGGCCTTGGCAACGGGGCCAGCCTGACCCGCGACGACGTTCCCGACGTCGCCAGCGTGGAATCGTTGAGCGGCGCGACGGCCTCACGCTCGGCCGGCTTGGAGGTCCTCGTGGACGGGATGCACCACGCCCGCGAGGCGCCCGGCCTTCGCATGGTCGTGGAGGTGGCTTCCCAGCTGGCGGCAGGGTGGGCGGCGGGCCACCCGGACGTTCAATCGCTGCTTGCCACTCGCGCGGTCTGGCTGGTGCCCTGCCTCAACCCTGACTCGTACGTCATCAACGTGGCCAGCGTCATCAAGGCCAACGGTATAGTGGAGCCGTCAACGGTCGTCCCTGCGCTGGAGGGCGCCATGCTGCGCAAGAATCAGCACTTTTATGATTCGCAATCTAAGTGTCACACTACTGGCGACAGCGCCTCGTACGGCGTCGATCTGAACCGGAACTACCCCGTAGGCTGGGACGCGCCTGACGAGTTCGACGGGAACGTCTGCGACGAGTCGTACCACGGGCCCTCCCCCGCCTCCGAGCGCGAGACGCAAGGCATCCAGGCGCTTGTCGCCGCCCGCAATTTTTCCGTTGCGCTGAACCTGCACACATTCGGCAAGTCGATCAACACGCCCTACGCGATGAGCGCGGACAACAACGGCGGCGGCACCCTGCCGCGCTTCGCGGAGGGCAGCACCAGGCGGCTCGTCGACGCGCTTGCGGCGGGCATGGCGGGGGCGCTGCAGGTGGAGGAGGAGGAGCCGTGGGAGTGGGGCCCCGCCGTGCAGATGGTGGGGTACGCGGCGCCAGGCGAGGCCGGCGACTGGATGCTGGACGCGCACGGCGTGGCGGCCTTCGCGCCGGAGCTCGGACCCCGCTTCGTCCGCCCCGCAGAGCCGTGCGTCATCGGCGGCGGGTTCCAGGGCCGCGACGTGTACGCCCCCTGCTTCTGGCCCGAGCCGCACGCGGTCGACCGCGTGATGAGCGACGGCGTGCCCCTCGTCTGGTTCGCGCTCCACGCCGCCGCGCCGCTCCTCGACCTGCAGCACGCCGCTGAGACGGCCGTGACTGTGGCATGGAGCGGGGGCGCCACGGGCGAGCCCGGGGAGGCGGGCGCGTGCACCGCGGCCGTGCTGCCTCTGCAGCTCGTCAACGCCGGAGCGCGCGCTGCACGGGGCACCGTGCACGTCGTGTGGGCCACGGGAGAGGCCGCCAGCCTGGCCGCCGCCTCGGCGACGGACCCCGCCGACCCGGCAGTCGGCGGGTCTGGAAGCGTGGCGTCACAGCAGCAGGTTCGCCGGTGGCTCACGGCGGGCACGCACGCGGCAGCCGCGCCGGCTCTGTCCCCCGGCAGAGCCGCGCGCGCCCTCCGCATCCAGCAGGAGCTCGCGAAGCTGCCTGCCGACGAGCTGCTGGCGCCTCGGCGGCGCAACCTGGCAGAGTGGGCTGCTCTGCCTGAGCGCATGGCCAGCTCTGCAAGGGGTCTGGCAGGATCAGCGGCTCTGCCGGAAGACAGGCTCTCTGTCTCGCTGACGGCGAGCGGCGTGCCCGTGGACGGCGAGGGGCGCGCCAGCGACGGCGCGGAGGCGGCAGGCCCGGTCTCGTGGATGGGGGTGTCGCGGGTGGCTGGCGTGCGGGAGGCGACGGCTCTGCCGGCGAGTGATGCCGTTGCAGCGGCGGTGTTTCTCGGCGCCGACTGCGACGGGTCGGGGCGCGTGCGCGCGGCGGGGGGGGCGGGGGGCAGCTCCGGTGGCAACGCGCAGCGGAGGCGTCGGCTGACGCCGCTCCGTGGACGTCGCGCCGCCGCAGCCGGCGGCATTCCGCTCACAGCACCGGTGGCCCTGGCAGTGGTGAGCCTGTCGGACAACCTTTGCGCGGTGTACAACGGAACGCTCTCAGTGGACGGCCAGCTGGCGCTGGGCGACCCGCGGCGCGTGGCGGCGACCAGGGGCGAGGGGCCTTGTGCCTTGTTCGTGGCGGCGGCCGAGGAGGCGGACGACCCGTCGCCGGCCACCCAGCGGCTGTGGAGCGGAGGGGCGTGGGTCCCAGCAACACCCAGCCCCTCGCCGTCCGCGGGGGCGTCGCCGTCCCCCCTGCCGTCGGCCTCCCCCTCGGAGCCGGCCACGGTCGTGTCCCCCGGCCCCTCGGCGGCGAGCAGCCCGCCAGTCGACGTGGCTGGCGCCGGGGAGGCGCAGCAGTGGACAGCGGGCGCCGTGGCGGCCGTCGCGGCGGTCGCCGCGGTGGCCGGCGGGGGAATGTGCCTTGCAGTGGGCATCTACACAGGGGTGCAAATGCGGGTGTGCGGGTGCGCGCCGGAGGACAGGCCCAGAGGCCGGACAGGCTTCACCCGGGTGCGGACGACCGAGGAGGGCGAGGAGGCCGCCGGGGGCGAGGGCGCGGGCAGCGGCGGGCGGGATCGGCGAAAAGTTGCTCCGACCGGCGGGGCGGATGCAGGGGCGGCGGCGGGGCACCTGTCGGAGGAGGGATCAGACACCGACGGGGACGACGCCCGAGGCGGCGGGCAGGGGTCTGGGCAGGCAGCGGTTGCCGGCGGCGCCGCTCCAGGGGCCGGGGCAGCCCAGCACGCCAGAGGGCGGCGCTCGGGGCGCTCGTCGTCCAGAGGCTCCGCCGGCAGCAGGGGGGGGCTGCTGGAGTCTAGCGGCTCCGAAGGCGGCGGGAGCGTGTCGGGGGCGAGCGAGGACGAGCTGTCCGCGGGCGAGGAGCCGATTCTTGTGGACGGGGATGCTGCCGGCGCGAGGCGGCTGGAGTTCGCGAGCGATAGCGACAGCGAGGCGGGCAACGCTGCTGTGTGAGGGGCGCGCTGTCGGGGCGCGGGGCTGGCCGTGAACGCGCTTCCAGCGGTCGGAACGGCGGAGAGCAGCAAGCCCATATATCCACGCAAGCACGTACCACAATAGAAACGCGGAACGCAAAACGGTCGGGACAGTGTGCACTGGCGCCGGCTGCGAAGCTGACCGCGGCCAGCGCCGACGCACGAAGCGGCCAGGGCTTGCGCGCTGGGCGGACAGGATTGGCGCACTAAGTGGCCACAGAGAAGGAGGAGGAAGAGGAGGAGGCGGAGGAGGACGGCGGCGGCACTGCGGGGGCGCGAGAAAGGCTCTCGACGAAGCGAGGGGGCAGCTCCGCCGCGAGGACGGTGGCGGTGCCGGAGGCGCGGTCCTGCTCGGCCAGGCTGGTCAGGCGGCGAAGCACTTGCTGCTCCTGCTGCTCGAGCGGCAGCGAGGCGAACGCCGTGTCATCTTCAAACGCGCTCCCCTCTCCAGCGCCCCTTCGGGCCGCTGTACCAGAGGAGGGCGCTGTGGGCGCCAGGGGAGTGCCGTCAGGCGCCTCGCCGCGCCGCCGCCGAGCAAGCGCCAGCTTGAACGCTCGCAGCCCCGCCTTGGCCTCGGCGAGGGCAGAGTCCGCTGCTGCCCGCTTCATCGCCTCGTGTTGGGCTGCCTGCGACGCGCTCGCCTCCTTGGCCCGCAGGTGCTCGCGCATCGCGCGCCGGTCCTCGCCCTCGCGGTCCTCTCGCTCCTTGGCGAGGGCGCGCCGGCTGAGGACGCCATCGAACGCGGCGCGCTCCGTTGGGTCCAAGAGCACGTCCCGGGCTCGCTTTGCTGCTCCGAATTTCGTCGCTGCGTGCGGGTCGTCGCGGTTCTTGTCCGGGTGCAGGATGCGCGCTTTGGCGCGGTACGCCGATGTGATTTGGCCGTCGTCCGCCCCCGGAGCGAGCCCCAGAATGGCATAATAGTCCTCAAAGTCATCCGATTCGGCCATGGCCTGGCGTGCGCGCCCTTCCGCAGCCCCCTGCGCGCGCCGTTGTGCGGAAACCATCGAGTGGCGGAACGACTCAGGCAGGCTCTGCATCGCGGCGACCATTTGTGGGGCGACGCTGCACCTGCGCACACTCTGCCGGTACACAGCAACGGGGCTGCCGGCACAACGGCACCACAGCACATTCACTTCCGCCAAGACGCAGGGGCGCGCCAGCCCGAGGCGACACCCTTGCGCGCGCGCGACGCCGCCACGGACGGCCGCAAGCGGATTGGACCGGGTCGCTGCCGCGCGGCCGGCGCAGTCGCTGCGAGACCGCTGGCGCCAGCACTCGGTCCCGGAGCCGGCGCCCCGGCTGCAGCTGCTGCGCTGCCCCCTGCTTCCGGCTGCTGCTGCGCCGTGGCGAAGAATGGGTGCTCAAGGGCGTCCTTCACGCTGATGCGCAGCTTGGGGTCAACGCACAACATGCGCTCGAGCAAGTCCTTCAGCCGCAGAGCAGCCCGCCGCTCGTGGCCCTGCAGCGTGGCCGGCACGAGCCTGGAGGCCAGGTCGCCCCACGGCTTGGTGACCCGTACCGAACGCGCCACCGGCTCGCCGGTCACAGGGTCCCGCCCGTGCCGAATGAACCGCAGCGACTCGTCGAACAGGGGGTCCATGCCGGTTTCCGCGCACTGCCTCAGGTGGCTGCGGATGGTCTTGTCGCTGACAGGGCCCTGCAGCGCCATGATGCGCCACAGCATGTCCGAGTTGTCCGCCCCGTCGAAGAGCACCGAGCCCGTGTACATCTCGAAGAGCACGCAGCCCAGGCTCCAGAGGTCCAGCGCGGCGGTGTGCTGGAAGCCCAGGATCACTTCGGGCGCCCTGTAGAACCGCGACACCAGCAGAGGGGCCGGCACGTTGTCAGGGCCGTCCACGGCGAACGCGCTCCCCAGGTCGCACAGCTTGCAAGAGGTGCGGTCCGAGTTCACGACGATGTTCTGCGGCTTGATGTCCGCGTGGACGATTCCCTGGCGCTCAAGCAGCCGCAGCGCGATGAGCAACTGCCGGCCGAGCGCCCGGACCGCTGTGGCTGCCAGGCCGACATGCTTTCCGAACCGGTCAATCAGCTGCGAGCAAGAGGCGGGTGTGGGGGGAAGGGGAGAGTGGCGGGGCAGGGGTTGCCTGGGTGGGCAGGCAAACGAGCCGCGGGGCGAGCGAGGAGCCTGCAGAGCTGCTACGCGGGGGGAGGTGGTGGGGAGGGCGGTAGCCTGCGCAGTGCCGACTGGCAGCGACGCGTGGCTTCCGCTGCCAGCACGGGTTGGAGCCGAAGAGCTCTCTGCCGCAGGGCTCACTTCGCGCAGGTTCAGCTGCATGGCCTCGAACACGAGGCAGAGGTGCCGCCTCCACTCGAAGTAGCCTCGCAGGCGGACCACGTGGCAGCGGTCCTCGCTGTCGGCCGCGGCCAGGGACGCCAGAATGCCGGCCTCCTTCATCGCGGTCTTGCGCATCACGTCGTTGGCCCTGGCCACCTTGATCGCCACGGTGCTGCCGGCGGCCCCGGGGATGGCCTCCACCGTCGAGAGCTCCACGCTGCCCCCCTCGCGCTCTGCCGCCGCTGAGGGGCCCGTCCTGTCCTCGCATATGGCCACTGACGCGAAGACACCCTTCCCTGCCACCCGGGCCACAACGAACCGACCGCCCGTCCCGACGACGTCGCCTGGCCTCAGCTGCATGTAGCCCTCGCTGTCGTCCGTCACCTCCGCGTCCACGTCCAGCGAGGCGCTGGCAGCCGCCTCCCGCCCGCCAGCGTCGCTGGCGAGCGCAGTGCCCTGCGAGCCGCTCCCGCCACTTGCCCCCGTTGCCGCCGCCGCTGCCGCCGCCGCTGCCGCAGCGGCAGTGCCATGGGCCCCGCCCCTCCCGGGGCTGCCGGCCCCGCCGTTCTCCGCGTCGCTTCCCTCGGCGAACAGGTCGAAGCTGCCGCCGCTCTCATACCCGTCGAGCAGGCCTGAGGCCTCAAGGGTCCCAGGCAGCGCGGCCGGAGCCGGGCTCGGAACGGGTGGCAGAGCTGCCGGCTCGGCCTGCGCGGGCGGCAGCGCTGGCGCCGGAATCGCCCGGGCAGCGCGCTCGCGCCGCCTGGCGGCCTCCCGTGCTGCCTCTGTGTCGGCAGGGCCCCCACCGAGCAGCACGGCTTCCAGCGACTTGGCGGCAGCGACGTCCTGCGCGCTCTCTCGCGGCATTGCGCCTGCGCCCTTGTCACGGGTCCCTGCTCCCACGGCCGCAGCCGAGCGGGCTGCAAGCGCGCGGTCCTCGTCCCGGCCAGCAGGCGGCCTGGGCGCGGGGCTTGCCGACCACCGCCCTGCCGCTTGGGCAGGCGGCCCTTGGCGGGCTGGGCGCATGGCCTCGCTTGGCGCGCAAACGCCGGGCCTGGCCAACAGTCTACCGCAGCCGCAGGCCCCTTGCGCAGCGGAACGGCAGCGGCGCCGCGCCCTGGTGCCAGGCAGCGCAAGGGCCGCGTGTTGCCTTGGCTGCCAATGTTCGCCAGCGCGCAAGCATGTCCGCGTTGCTCGGGAGGAGCCTTGCAGAGCTGAGGCTGGCGGGACTGGGAGCGCAGCGGCCGATCCCTTTTTCGCGCGCAGCCGGCCCACTGCGGCCCCTGGCAGGGTAGCGCCCGGTGAACATGCTCGCTCGGATCGCAGTGCGGTCCCAGGGGGCTGCCTCCCGGACGGCCGTCCGCACCGCGGGCCGTGCGGCGGCGACGGACGCTCCGGTGGCAGCGCCGCCCGGTGCCGGCATCCCCGCGCTCGCCACAAGCGCGCGCGCCGGCGACTCGGCCCCTGCTCGCGGGTTCCGCACCGGCCACGCGGCGGCTGCCGGCAACAGCGGCGACGGCTTCCAGCACGACGAGAGCCTGGGGCGACTTCGCAACATGCCCGGCATGGGCGGCCCGGTTGACGAGAAGAAGAAGAAGCCGGAGGACCTGGTCCACGCTAGTGCCATGGAGGCGCTCGAGGAGGGGATGCGCGCCGCTAAGGGCAAGGATGCCGGCTTCATGGAGCTGGCCAAGCGCCGCGCGCTGCTGAAGCATTTTGCAATCGCAGCCGGCGACATGGGCGCCGAGGACGAGGAAGGCGAGGCCCAGGATGGGCAGGAAGACCACGACTCGGACGAAGACCCGGCCGTGTTCGAGGACCCGCGCTGGGACGCCATCCTGGAAGGCAACGAGGACGTGGGCATGACCAACGTGTTCGAGCCGCTCTCCATCATCGACGGCTCCATCAACTACTCGCAGGACGACGACGCCGAGGGCCCGCCCTTCCGGCAGCCGCGCCCGACCCCCGGCCCGCTCAAGGCCGGCGCCGAGCGACGCCTCTCCGCCCTCCGCGACGGCCCCATCGCCAAGGCCGCCCCCGCCTTCCTCGACTACCTGGAGCACGAGGCGTGGATCGACCGGTACCGCGACGGCGACAGCGGCGGTGCCTTCATGGACCGCACCATCGCCCCCTGGGACGAGTTCTGCGAGGAGGACGCCTTCTACCGCAACGTCCTCACGGACGACGAGTACAACGTGCCCGAGGACTACGAGGAGCCGGTGTACGTGCCCGACCGCATCCGCTCCCAGATCTACTTCCAGTGGGCGTACAAGGGGCTCTCCATCGGCGAGCTGGCCCAGCGCTACAAGCTCCGCTCCGAGCGCGTGGCCGCGTTCATCCTGTTCAAGCGCACCGAGCCCGAGTACCTGGCCCGCGGCATGGCAAACTACGACAACGACCGGCTCATGGAGGGCCTCTACGGCGCGGAAGCGCAGGGCAAGACCCCGCTCAAGGACTGGGACGGCGACGGCGACGACCACGACGCTGGTCTCGACGTGGCCCTGCTCCGCGACGCGCAGGTGCCGGAGGACTGCTTCCCAGTCATGAAGTTCCGCGGAAACCGCCTCCGCGGCGCCTTCCCGACCCACACCCGCCCCCCCATCCCCGTCAAGGAGCGCAAGTTCCACAGCCGGTACGCCATCCGCGACGTGTCCTCCGGCGACGGCTTCCCGGAGCAGCGCCGCGCCCGCCACATCGTCGTCGACTACGACGGCGAGCGCAGGCCCGCGACTAAGCGCGAGGAGCTTGCCCGCGGCAACCGCCTGCGCCGCGCCTACCCCAAGCGCGTCGGCTACGGCAAGTTCAACCTGCCCTTCGAGGACATCGAGCTCGATCAGGCCGCCTGAGCGCCGAGCCGCGCCCTGCCCCGCGCGCGCTGCGCTTCCCACCCAGGCAGCGTGCGTCGCGGCCCCTCTTCTCTCCGCAAAAATGGCCCTCCCTGCCGGGCCCTCTGCACGGCGACCTGTTGGCCCTGTCGTTCTCCGGCGCAGCGTGGTTGTGATTTCGTGCCCTGTGCGCGCTTCAGCCGAGTGCTGGGCGACCCTTCCAATCCAGAGACAAAACTCCCGAAACGCACTGCCAACCTCGTCAGCGCATGCGCCTGGCTCGCACGCGGAACGTGGGCCCTTTGCAGCTGTGGACGCGCTGCACCTGCCGCCCACGGCCCAACGCGAGCGGCCCGGCAACGCCACCCGCGCAGAACACGCCGCGTTTCACGCCAATGCAGGGCGCGCGCCGCCCCCGCCCAAACACCACTCACGCCCACAGCCGCACGCACAAGGTTGCCTGTCGCGCTCAGAGCATCGCGATCCCGGGCTGGTCGCTCGGCCGCGGCCGCCGCTTCGTCGTGCTTCGCTTCCGGGCTTTCTTGCCCACCACCGGCGCGCCATAGGCGGCTGCTGCAAGCTTCATCGTGGTCCGGCCGGTCGGGCGCGGCTGCCGCTGCGCTCCTCCCGGCGGCGGCCCTGCGGCCGAGCTTGCGCCGATGCCCATGCCGGTGATTCCGCCCGTCAGGCCCCCAAAGTCCCCCGGCGCGGCCGACCCGGCGGGCCCCAGGCTCTGGAGCACGCTGGGCGCAAGGTCGGGGAGCGGCCGTTCCTCCTCCCCGGTTTTGCGGCGCATGCGGTGGTTCCGGATCCGGGCCTCGATACGCGCCTCAGCAGCCCGCTCCTTCTCCAGCCTCTGGAGGCCAACGCCGACCCAGCCCCCCGCGGCCGCGCCCGCAGCCGCTGCCGGCGACCCAGCCTTGGGCGCCTGGGCAGAGGACGGCGTCGGGTGCGGCGACGCCATCCACATCCCGCCGCTGCCCCGACCGGTCGCCATGGCGGCCTTGCTCTTCCGCCTGACGATGGGCTCTGCCGGTCGCCCCCTGGCAGAGCCGTCGCTCTTGGCGGCGGAGGGCTGGCGAGCCTGCTGCGCGGCGGCCTGCGCCCTTGCGCGCTCGACCATATGCCGGGACGCCTGCTCGCGGGCCCGGGCGGCAGCGGCTGCCTCGGCGCCTGCGGCCGCCCGACTCGATTCAGCGCGGGTGGAGCGAGGGCCGGCGGAGGGGTGCCGGGCCGGGGGAGCGACGGCAGCGCCGCCGGCGCCGGTGTTGCGCCTGCCCGGCGATCCGCTGGGCAGGGACACGGGCGACCTGGGGGCGTCTCTGCGCTCGCCGTCGTCGGTCCAGGCGCCGCCTCCCCGCGGTGGGGTGCGTGCCCCGTGCCGAGGCACCGGGACCTCCGCCGCGCCGAGCGGGGGCGAGTGCCTTAGGCGGGTCGCCGCCGCGTCAGCCGCCGCGAGCGCCTCGTCGGCGTCGGCGAGGACGCGATCGGCGAACGTCATTGCTTTCCGCGAGGAGGCAGCGGCGGCGGCAGCGGGCTCGGCGCGAGACGGAGCCGGAGCAGCCGGAAGCGCCGGCTGACGAGGGCGTGAAACAGACTGCATCGGCGACGACTGCCGCACGACTGGCACTGCGTCGTCGTGGGGGGACATCTGAGCGCTGGGCGCGGGGGCATCGGTCGCCTGGCCGCCCTCCCCACGAGCCAGGCGCTCGAAGTAGGCGGCTCTGCTGCTGCGCACCTGCGCAGCAGTGACCGGCGAAGCTGCCGCGGCAGGGTGCCGCTGCTTGTGGGGCGGGATCGGCTGCATGGGGGGCCGGGCAGCAGGGCCCTCGCCGCCCAGAGGGGAGGTCCCGGCGACGAGTGGGGAGTGGCGGCCTGACGCTGCCGGGCCCGCGGCAGGAGCGGCATGCGGCTCTGCTGCTGTTGCTGTTGCTGTTGCTGTTGCTGGTGCTGCGGGCCGCGGCGACCTTTCGCCGGCGGCAGGCGAGGTGTTCCCTCCAGCCAGTCTCTTGGTGCCGGCGGCGGTCGCGGATCCCGCAGCAGCGACATCGGCGTCAGTGCGTGCCTCCGCTCCCGCTGCCGTGCGTACCCCTGTGGCACTGCCGCCTCGGCTGGTGGCCTCGGTGGAGCGGCCGTCAGCCGCGTTGGAGCGCGGGGAACGCTCGGCCGGCGCGGTGGCGCCGCGCAGCCCAACAGCCTCGCTCTTCGTGCGACGGACGGGCACGCGAGGCTGTGGGATGTCCAGGCCGAGCTTGCGGGTGCCGGAACGGTCGAGGCCGGCTGTGGGCTGGGCGGGAGGGCGGCCGCGAAGGCCCGCCCGGCCGTTGGACGCCGCCCGCCTGAGGGGGACCTTGCTCTGGCCGGCAGCGCCGCTCCCGGCCCCGGCCCCGCCGCCGCCCCGCGAGGCTGTCGAGGTCGACGCCGAGCGCGCAGGCGCAGCTGGCGCCTTGGGCTGCTGGGCGCTCACCGGCTCGCCGTCGGAACCGACCCGAACCACCGAGGCGCCGCGCATGGGCACCGAGGGGGCCCTGGCCCTGGGGCGGCTGCGGGACCGGCGCTCCTTGTCCTTGGCCTCCGCCTTGGCCTTGGCCACGGCGGCCATCTTCTTCAGCTGCTTGATGCGGTTGTCGATGTCGGCGGCCGCGGTCCCCTCCTCCGCCTCCTCGTCCTCCTCGTCCCCGCCGTCGCCGTCCTCGCCGCCGGCGCCGTCCCCATCGGCGTGCTGGTCGCCCATGAGGCGCCTGATGGCCGCTGCCTGCTTCTTCGCTCTGCCCTTCTTGGAAAGGCCCTTTTTGCCCCAGCGCCGTAAGGCCGCCGCCTCCTCGATGCGGCGAGCTTCGATGGCGTCGAGCCTGCACACGTGCCGGTCCAGCAGGTCTGCGAGCGTACAATGCCAAGGGCGGGGAGGGGCGGGGCGGGGCGGAGGTGGTGGGCGGGTCAGACGCCACCAGCTGGGTGCGCGTCGCGTCGGTCGCTCGCGTTGCGCGGGGAACCGGCCGGCACGGGACCCGCAGAGGCTGCAGCCCCTTGGAGGAGAGCAGAGGGGCGCTGAGGACGCACGTGCACAGCTGTGGGGCAGCGCGCCGGTGACTCACCGATGACCTCCCGCTTGCCACTCTTCTTGGCAACGTGCAGGACGTCCGTGCCGAACTTCGTCTGCTGCCGCAGCTGGTAGACTGTTGTGTAAGGCAGGAGGGCCTCGATCACCGCCAGCTTTCCCTTCTCCACAGCGCCGTACAGAATGGTCTTGCCTCGCTTCGTGGCGATAGTGTGGTCCGCCCCCGCGGCAAGCATCACCGACACGGCGTCGGCACGGCCCGCCATTGCCACGATGAACAGCGCCGTGTAGCCGGAGTGGTCGATTGCGTTCACGTCAATGGTGGGCCTGCCGAGCATCGCCCCTTGGTGGCAGAGCACTCGCGATCGACGAAGGAGCGACTCCAGCCGCCGGCCGAGCAGAATCTTGAGGCGGCGCCAAGGCTCCGGAACCCCCTGCGGGGGGCAGCCGTGGGAGGGAAGGGAGTGTGTGTTGCGGGACAATGGGGGGGGTGGCAGCGGTGTGGAGGGGCACCTTGAGCCGCTGAGGGTGCGGCGGCGGGGCCGGAGCCAGGAGCGGGGAAGGGGCGTTGAGGCATCACAGTGCAGCGCACCAGGCGGCCGCGGGCGCGAGCTTGCCAGCGCACCTTTGCAAGAGCCACGATCTGAGATCGAACATCGACGCAGCTGTCCAGAATGGGCTCTTCTGCGGCGCCCCGTTGCCTCCTCGCCTTGAGCCCGAGGGCTCTGAGGCGGGGCTTGTCTTTGGCCGCAAGCTCGCGCTCCCACTGCGCGCGCATGCTGCGGGGCGAGTTGGAGGGCGGGGGCAGGGGGGGGGGGGGGGGGGGGGGGGGGAGAAATAGCAAAGGAAGAGGGCTTGCCAGTGCGGGGCACAGCGCCCGTACAAACGTGCAACAATAGCCGTGGGGCACAGCCAACCGTCACCAAGCAGCCAGCACCAGCGCTTGCGGCAAGCGAGCAAAGGCGCTGTCCCAGCGAGTCGGGCAGGCGCCACAGCGGGCGAAGTCTCACTTGGCCAGCGCCTCAGTGTCCACCTCGCTAGCATCCACGACCAGCGCGGCGGGAAGCTCCTGTGCTGCTCGCGAGGCGCGTTCCGCGGCCCTCTGGGCCTCCACCATGCCCAGCACGCGGCGGAGCGCGGGCACGGCCGACACCCGCGAAGCAGCTCCCCGCAGCCCCGCCGACAGTTCCTGTGCCTGCTGCGTCGCGTCGGCCCAGTCCTGAAGCAGACTCGATCGGCCCTTGGACGGGCCGCAGGCGGCAGAGGGCAGCGTGTCAGGGATGTCCGCCAGCGCCACGTCGCAAGCCTCGGCCTCCGCGCCGTCGCTGCGGGGGGAGGCGCGCTTTGACGCGGCGCTGACCGCGCCTCCAGCAGCGCCCGCGCCCGGCCGCCGACGCCCCAGCAAGATCTCATCGAGCTCGCGCTTTGCGCTGGCAACCTCTGCCGCGGCGCCTTGCTCAAGCGCAGCCTCGGCATCAGCGACGAGGTCCAGCCCCGCCCCGGCGGTCGCAGCCGCAGCGGCCTCGCCGCCGGCTTCAGCGGCCGCGGCCGCCTCCCCGCCCCCCTTGGCCATTTGCTTGCGCGTGGCGTAGCTCTCTCGGATGCGGGCGATCTCAGCGTCCACCGCGGCTGCACGGTGCCTGGGCAGGCCCGCCCTCAGGAGGATCGAGAGGATATGGTCGTGGCCGGCGAGCGCAGCGGTGATGAGGGGCGTCTGGTCCTTGAAGCCGGCCTGGTTCAAGTCCGCGCCAAAATGGACGAGCAGTGAAACGAGGCGGCTGTCGCCGCGCGAGCAGGCGTCGCTCAGCGGTGTGGCCAGGCCGCTCGGGTGCATGTTCGGGTCTGCGCGCCGGCGGCGCTGCAACACCATGGAGCGCACCAGCTGCGGCACCGCCGCCTCGCAGTCCCCGCCACAGCCGGCAGCTGCCAGCGCCACGTCCTCGGCGGTCGGGCGGGGCGGCTGGTCCTGCGACGTGTGGATAGCCTCCGGGGCGGGGACGGTTGCGTGGGCGTCGCCGTCCGCCCCGCCGTGGTCCTCGTCGTCCCCGTCGGCTGCGGCCGCCCCGCCCTGCTGCACCGGCGGCGGCGGAAGCGGGGGCGCGTCGCCGGAGAGGACGAGCGACGGGTCGTGGTGCGAGAGGAGGAGCATGGCCACCTCCGCCCGCCCGTTGCGCACGGCGAGGTGCAGCGGCGTGCGGCCATCGGGCGGGGCGTGGGCGTTGAGCCGAATGCGGCGGCCAATGACGAATCCAGCCGACGCCCCCTCGTCGGCAGGATCGGGGAGGCGCGGGTGAATCACGCGGTGGTCGCGCCGCCGCGCCAGACCGTCGCCAACGGAAACGCCAAAGGCAGCGTCGTGCAGGTGGAACGCCTCGCGCAGGCCGCCCAGCGCCGCGCGAAATACGCGGACAGCGCCCTCCTCGCCGGGGCGCAAGACCCCCTTGCGCCAGCGCCGCGTCATCGCCTCGCCGGCAGCCCGCTGCGCCAGCCCGGGGACGCGGCTCTTCGCCCAGGGCGGCTGCGACTGCACCAGAAGCGACCGCATGTCCTTCACGTGAGAGCGGAAGTTCGCGTTGTCGGCCTGGTCCGCCGTGCGCTCCGCCGTGTCCAGCATGGCCTCGGCCGAGGGGGCACTCGACGTCGCAGCTGCCGCGGCCGCAATGGCCTCCGCCCGAGCCGCTGCTTCGTTGGCGGGCCCTCCTCTGCCCGAGGCCGCGCCAGCCCCTTCCTCCTCCTCCTCGTCGTCGTCGTCCTCCTCGTCGTCACCGTTGGCCCCGACGCCGCCGCGTCCAGGCGCGGCACCGCGCGCCGACGCCAGCGCCGCGCCGGGCGCTGCCTGGCCCGCTGCAACCTCTCTCGCGTCGTCCACTGCGGTGTCGTGCACCGACCAGAACGTGCCGCAGTCGAGTCCGTCGCACCACCGATGAAACCGCGCGTCGCCGAGCGCCAGGCGAATGTTCTCCAAGCGCGGGTTTCGCGAAGCCACCGCAGCCGCGGCGGGGCCGCCAACGGCAGCGACAGCAGCTGCGGCATCGTCGTCCTTTGCCGCGGCTCCAGCCGAGCGCGCAGCCAGCGCGGCCTCGGCGTCCCGCGCCCCGACGGCCCAGGCAGTGTGGGTCCCGATGCCGGGAGCGACCGCCCTGACGAGGCCGAGGCGGCGCGCGATGTGCCGGGGATGCGCTGGAGGCCGCAGCGGCGCCCGGCCCAGGAGCGCCTCCACGACGGCGACGTTGCCTGCGGGCAGGTGGGGCGGCGAAATCGGGCGCGGAAGCGGGTGACGAGCATGGGCGAGGCTTCGAGGGAGTCGCTGCGTCTTGAACGCGGTCGAATTCGCCGCCGAGCGGGCTTGGCGCTGGCCCGTAAGGCAGCCTGTGCCCCAGCCTGGGCAGGCACGGAAGGGCGCGCACGGCTGCGCGTCTCACCCTGCTCTGCTGCGATGGCGAGTGGTCTGTGGCCGGCCTTGGTTCGGGCGTTGGGGCTGTCCCCGAAGAGCAGGAGGAGGTGCACTGCAGCGGCGTTTCCCGTGGCCGCTGCCTGGCACAGTGGCGTGGTGTATCCCCACTCTGGGTGGTACGATGCCTGGGACTTGTAGTGGAATAGGGACCGTTCGTCATCCGTCAGGTCCTGCCACACGTCGGTGTGCATGGGGCCGTACAGCCCCCCCGGCACGCCCAGCTGCAGGCGCACTCGGTCCCGCAGCAGCAGTAGGTGGTGCAGGTAGGGAAGCATGTCTGCGGGCGCGAGGGGGGCACGGCGGGCGGGGCGCCCAGCAAGCGCAGTGGGCGACGGCGGTTGCGGCGGCGAGCCGGATGCCGAGACACTGGCAGCCAACGCTCTAGCCAGCGCGGGCCCCGCCGGCAGGCTGACTGGCTGGCCGGCCGGCCGAGGGGGTGCAGGGCGCCACCACGTCCTGCTGGCTTACCAGTGCGGCTGGCCGCCATTGTGAGGAGGAAGGGCATGGAGGTGGGCGCGGTGGGGGTGCGCACGCGCCGAAGGAGGAGGAGCTTCGAAATGCGAGAGAGCGTCGCAGGCGCCGCTGTGCCGGTGCGCTCGGCAAACTCGCGGTGGTAGCTGCGAGGACGCGCGCGCGTGCAATGGGTGAGGGGGTGGGGAGGGGTGGGAACTTGGAGGCTGGGGTCCAGGCAGTTGCGCTTTCGGCAGGGCTCGACGACGCGAGAACAAGCCGGGCTGCAGCGCGATGGCGGTTGCCGAGGCGGGCGAGCTGATGGCATAGCTCCCCTCGCCGGGTGCCAGTCAAGAGAGCAAGCGCATCCAGCACACTGGGCGCCAGGGCGATCGGAGATGTCAGGGGTGCGCGCCGCGGTGGCTCACGTCTTGTCAACCAGCACAACCCATGCCTTGCACACCGCGGAGCTGTTGGCCAGGTCTGACACCGACAGGAACGAGAACCAATGCAGCTGCGTTTCAGGAGCAGGTTGGGGCACGCAAGCGAAGCGATGGCGGTGCATCCCCGATGCTCGGTCTGGGGCGCCAGCTGCAATTCGCCGTTCGCAAGTGCTGCGCGGCGACAGGCAGCCCCATGGAGCAGCGCGTGCCGCATGCACCGAGAGGCGCGCACCTTGACGTCGATGGGGATCCACATCTTCCGTGGGGCGGGCGCGTAGAGACGCCCGCCGGGCGGCTGCGGCGCTGCCATCGGCAGCAGCGATTGCGGACCGAGCGTTGGGCTCGCCCTCCCACGCCTCCAGCGCCCACCCGTCCAGCAGCAGGCAAGTTTGCTGCCTAATGGGCCAGGCACCGCCCTGCAACGCCGGACCGGGCTGGCCGAGGGAGTCAGCGGGCCGACTTGTGCCGTAGCGCCCGACCGTTGCCGCGAACTCTGCCAGAGCCAGCGACTCGTTGATGCCCCGCGACAGTGGACGAGCGGCCGCAATGGCACTTTGTGCTCCAAAGGCCGGCGGGTGAGCCCTGCCGCAGTGCGATGCGGGAGTGCCACTGGCAAGGGGGCTCTTCAGCCGGGGCAGCTTCGTGCAGCGGTCGTGGTGCTCGCTGTGCGCATTCCCGTTGGCCGCCCCCCCGGCTCCACGGCCAGCCTGCTGGCTCGCCTTCCAAGCTCCCGAGCGTGCCGTGATTGTTTGCGCTCGCTGACGCTCCGCAGACGTGCGGCTTAGCCAGAGCTGAGGAGCCGCCGAGATGCCTCCTCCCGTGTTCGTGGTTTGCGAAATCTGCGGCAAGAAGTTCAGCAAGCGCTCCCTTGGCATCCACCAGAAGCAATGCCTCAAGAAGGCGGAGTCGTCCATGGTGAGCGCGCTCGTCGCGGCGAACGTCGTGGTCCGGCTTCCTCGTTGCGGGTCGCTTGCGACCGTTCAACCGGCTTGCACCCCCAGCTGCCCTCCCCCGCAGACTCACTGCACCATCTGCGGGCTGCCTGTCTCAAAGGACGAGTACTCGGCCCATGTTGATGACTGCAAGCGACACAACCCGGAGATGGCCCGGGCCGCGGCCAAGGGGAAGGGCAAGGCGGCGCCGCTCACATCCGTGGTGCCTCTCCACGTGAAGAAGCGAATCGAGTCAGGCGGCGCAGCGACCGGACCCCCCGTGAGACAGTCTTGTGTGTATGCGTGTGCGCGGTTTTTGTGTGTGTGCGCGCGCGCGTGCATGGAGGGCCGATCGTCGGTTCACGGCGGACTCGCTCCCCTTTTGCGAGTCGTGGTGCTGCGCCCGTGTCGCGCAAACGGACCCGTCACCTTCGGCCGCGAGCGGCGGCCAGGCGTCGCGCGCAGATGCGACTTGGGGTCGGTCTCGCTTTGCGTTGTGGAAGCCTTCCCGCAGAGCGCGCTGGACATGCCCACCAAGGCCGTGCACAACATGGAAATCCCAGCATTTGTGCCGGAGGACGGCGACGAGGAGGACGGGCGCGTCGCCTGCCGGGTGTGCGAGCGCAAGTTCAAGCGTGACCGCATCGCCAAGCACCAGCTCATTTGCGCCAAGGTGTCGAAAAAGGAGATCATCCGGAAGCGCAAAATGAAGGTCGTGTCGGGGGAGGAGCTGCGACTGCGAGGAACCGACTTTGAAAAGTACAAGGACTCACGCACAGATGTGAGTTCCATCTCTGGCTGAGGTCGGCCTCGACTAAGCCCCGAGAAGCTCACGTCGAGCGACGGCCATGCAAACCGCCCCCCCGCCCGTGCTGCTCCGCGGGTTGCCGCCTTGCCCCGCGCCCTGCCCTCAACAACCCATTGGATGCAATTCCGCGGGCCGTGGGGCCGGGCTGCGGGACCTGTTCCAGCGTTGCGCTGTGCCTTCCATACTTGCTGCCACTGCGCGCTCGCGGCACCCCCACCAATCCTCGGCCCACCTCGACCCACCACACACCGATCTCTGCAGGCGGAGTGGGTGTCCCGCTGGCGCGAGGAGCACGACAAGATCCAGGCCGTGGCCGAGGCCAACAAGGAGGCGGATGCCGCCGACGCCGCCGCAGCCGCCGCAGCCGCCGCAGCTGCAGGGGGCTCGGGGGCGGCGGCTGCTGCCTCTGGAGCGGCGGCAGCAGCAGCCTCGTCTGGCGCAGGAGGGGGGGGCGAAACCGCCGAGGAGATTTCCGAGATCGTTCGCGTGGGCGACCGCGTGAAGCTGGATGACGGCCGCAGCGCCATTGTGCGCTTCAAGGGGCCGGTGTTCCTCATGAACAAGGGCACGTGGTTCGGTATCGAGCTGGAGGACGCCACAGGCAAGCACGCGGGCGAGCACAAGGGTGAGCAACTGGCTCGGCTGCGCGATCGCCAAGCCCGCCCTCTCCGCCCCCGTCTCAGCCCAATGGCTGGGCATTGCGCGTGAGGCCTCACCATGCCCCCGTTGACAATCGCTCCGGAGCATGTCCGCCCGGCCGGGCAGTCGGCCGCCCTCCCGGCTGGCTGGAAGGCACGATTCGCCGGCCGCAGCGCCGGGCGCGACGCCGGCCGCTGCGCCGGGCGCTCCACCACATACCGCCTGCGCCAATCCTGCCAAGCGCGCCCTGCCCCCCGCAGGCACCAGCTACTTCGACTGCCCTGAGGGCCACGGCCTGTTCGTGAGGAAGAAGCGCTTCGTGTCCGTTGAGAAGGACGGACCGCCGCCCATCGACGAGGTGGAGAAGGCAGCCATCGCCCGCGCCGTGCTCTTCGGCTCTGCAAGCCTCGTGGTGGAGTCCCCCGCCGCAGCTGTGGCAGGGTCCGCAGCAGCGGCAGGGTCCGCAGCAGCGGCAGGGTCCAAAGCGGCGGCAGGGTCCAAAGCGGCGGCAGGGTCAGCAGCCAAGGCTGGCGCAGCTGCCCGAAGGGGAAGCGAGACCAAATCAGCGTCTCAAACCCCAGCAAAGGCTGTGGCCAAGGGTCCGCTGGCCGCAGCGGCTGCTTCGGGGGCGCCGTCCGCTGCCAAGGCGCAAGCCTCGGGTCCGGCATCGAGCCGGGCTTCAAGCAAGCCGAGCTCTGCACGCGGGCTTGGTGGGGCCAAGACGGGCGCGCCTGGGCCAGGCTCGGCTTCCGCTTTGTCAGGGAGCAAGCCTGGGGCGCGGGCAGCGGGCAGCGCCGGCCGCCTCGCCAAGGAAACGAGCTCGGCTGCAGCGGCTGCGGGGTCGACGGCTGCGGCAGCGGATGCGGCTACGGCAGCGGGGTCGCCGGCTGGGGCGAAGGCAAGCTCTGCAAGCGCACCAGGCTCTGCCAGAGGGGCGGGGGCTGGCGCCAGCGCCAGAGGAAGACCTGCCGCCGCGGCCAGAAGCCCCCGAACCGGCGCGAGGGAGGCGGGCGGCGGCTCTGCCCGGAGACAAGCCTCTTCTGCTGGAGCGGGAGCAGGGGCAGCAGCGGGGCTGGCCGGCGGACCAGCCGCAGCGCCCAAGCGGCGAGGGTCGGCCACCGCTGCGTCGTCACGGATGGGGCGTCTCGGACTGGGTTCCGCTGCGTCTGCCGGCTCCGGCGGGTCCAAATCGCCGCGTCAGGTGCCCCAGACGGCCCGGACACACCGCGAGGGCGGTTTCGTGTCGCGGCTGCGGGCCAACGTGGCTACCCCTGCCGACGCCTCCGAGGCTGCCAAGGCGGCTCCACGGGGGTCGGGGGTGCGCGCAGTGCGGGGGCTGGCGGGGCCCGCAGCGGCGAGGTCGAAGCCGGCGGGGGGCGCTGCGGGGGGGCGTGGGGCGGGTCGGGGCCGGGGGCCGGTGAAGGCAACAGGCCCCCTCCCCGATGCCGTGAAGCTCCCGCCAGTAGGTGTCGCCGGGGCCGCCGCCGCCGCCGCCGAGGGAAGTGGCACGGGAGCCCGCACGAGCCTGTCAGCGCGCGGCCGGGGCGGATCCTCCTCCGCGTCGCTCTCGGGAGGCAAGCCTGCGCGAAAGAGACCCCTCTCAGGCGGCAGCACGCCCTCGGACGCGTCGGCGGTTCACCGGTCGGCGGCGGCAGCGGCGGCGGCAGCGGCCGCTGAGAGCCGGTCCGCCAAGAAGGCGCCGTCGTCGGCAGGGGGCGGTGCTGCTGCCGGGCGCGCGGGAGCGGGACGGGGCGCGGTAGCGCCCAAGCGACTGGGGCCGGTGGGCTCTGCCGCCGCTGGCACGGCCGGCGCATCAGCCGCTGCGCGCAAGACGCATGCTGCAGCCGGGCGCGGAGCCGCAGGCGCTGCGAGAGCGTCGGCTGCAAGTCCCCGCGACTCTGCCAAGCCTGGGAAGCGCAGCGCCCCCTCCCCCTCCCCCCGCACGGAGAGGGGCGGCGCTGCGTCGGGCGGAGCTGGGCCGACCGCGAGCGGCGGCGCCATGGCGGCGAAGCGAAGCGGCAAGGCGATCAGCGGGGGCCAGCTGCGCGGCGGGAGGGCGTCGGAGGCGGAGCGGCGTGCCGGCCCCAGGGAGGGCGAGTCCGAGCACGAGGCCGCCAAGCGCCGCGACATCGACGACATGGTCGACTATCTCAAGGTGCTTGCCGGGGAGAAGGCCACGCTGAACGCGCGCCAGCCCACGGAGCAGGAGAAGGCGGCCGCGCGCGCGGCGAGTTTCACAGGGTCGGCGCAGAAGCTGGGGGCGCCCGCGTCCGCGCCCGGGTCTGCTGCGAAAAAGCCGGTGCGAACCGCAGCGTCGCCTGCAGGACGAGGCGCCCGCGCGCCAGGGGCAGTCTCCGGCGGGCGCGTGAGCGGGTCGCCGGGCAGCGCCCGAAAGGCCGGCGGGCCGGCTGCCGGGGGGGCAGCTGCTGCTGGCAAGACCCGCGCTGCAGGTGGAACGGGGAGCCGTCCGTCCAGCGGCTCGAAGACGAGCGCGGCTGCAACCGCGGCGCGGGAAGCGCGGGCGGCGGCGGTTGAGGCCCGTCTTGCGAAGCAGGACGCTGAGAGGGCTCGGGAGGCGGCGGCCAAGCGGAAGGCGGACGCTGCCGCTGCAGCTGCCGCTGCCGCTGCGGAGTGACGGCGCGCGTCCTGATTGAGGCGGGCGCCCGTTGTGATGTGCTGCTTGTGGCTGAAGGCTGCCTTCCTCGTGATTTGACCGCTGTTCGCCGCGACCACCCACAGCTTTGTGCGTCTGGGCTCTGCTGCACTCCGAAGCGCGCAGACATCGGGTTTGCCGACCCGCTCAAACCGAAGACGCCGCCGCCGCTGCTGCTGCCGCCGCCGCCGCTGCTGCTGCTGGTGCTGGTGCTGGTGCTGATGCTGCTGGGCCCCGTTCCCGCTGCCGCTTCGGGGCTCTCGCCTGCTTGGCCGGTTCAGAGCCATCAGCCCCTTTTTCGGCCCTCGCGCGGCGCTTGGCTGCCTTGGCAGCTCTCTCTTGAGCAGCGAAGGCCTCGATGGCTTGTTGCATCGGCTCCGGCAGCTCCCTCCGGAACGCTGGCAGTTCTGCTGCAAACAGGACGCAGTGCGCCCATCCTGCGTGGTCGCCGAACCGGTCTCTGCGGTTGAGAGCGTGAGCTCCGAAACAGACGGCGCGAGCAAAACTGGACGGTTGGGGGCCGTGAGCAAAAGACCGCCTGGCCCTCATCGAAGGACCGCACTGCGCTTGCTTGCAAGGCTGGCTCACGTGAAGAGCTGAACGACGCGGTCGTATATCCTGGGCGTCAGGCTCTTGGCGGCTTTCAACGTCGGGTCCATGTCGCGGCACGCGATGGCCCAAACGTGCGTATCGACTGGAATTGCAGCGGCCTGGTCCAGGCTGAAGAGCGCAACGCAGTCGGCAACCTTGGGTCCCACGCCAGGCAGTGACTGCAGCGCCGATGTAGCTTCCTGCCGTGTCGTGCCGCGAAGGGAAGCCAGCCACGCCTCGCCGCCCAACGACTGAACACGCTTGGCTGTGTTGATCACAAACTTGGCGCGATACCCCATTCCCAGAGCGCGAAGGTCAGCCTCCTTTGCCGCCGCAAGCGTCTCGGCAGACGGGAAGGCCGCGAACGACAGTCCTCCCACCGGCGGGAGAGGGCGGCCGAACCTCTCTCTGCGGGGAAAAAGGGTGTGAAGACCAGCCGCGAGGCGATCGACCGCTGAGCCGCCACAGCAAGCCCGGCATTCGGCAGGCCGTAAGCTCGCCCTGGATTCACACCCGTGAGCTCCCCGGCGCCCCTTGAGCTGAGGGGGCGCTGCGCTGCGGCAGGAGGACTCACCGAAGGGCCGCCAGCATCTGCATAATGCGCGCGATGTTGTTGTTGCTGCTACAAATGAAGGATACGAGACACTGCCACGGGTCCTGGCGCAGCACGCGGAGGCCGGGAAGCGCCTTGCAAATGGCCGCCACCGCCGGGTCGGCCGCGCCCCAGGACGCCATCAGAGGCTTCATATCGACAGACGCTCGCAGCAGGTCCTTGGCAGCCGCAATGGCCCGCTCCGGCGGCCCAGTTCCGGCGACCACAGCAACCTCCGCCACACCTGGCGACGGCCTGTGGTCCCGCGAGAAGCGGAGCTGACCGCTGGCCGCGGGCGCCCCAGCGCCGTCGGACCCAAGCTCGGCTATGCCGTCCACTGCTGCTGGCCTCGCTGCCGAGGTCGAGCTGCTCCTGGTGTCGTCGGACGACGCGGCCGCCCGCACTGCAACCACAGACTCCCCGATGACGCCCAGGTAAGTCGGCGATGGGTGCGGAAACTCCTCCTGGGGAGCTTCGCGCCACTCAAACACCTGCCCGCTCTCGAACGTGAGCCGGCAGTCAATCACGCACGTGGCGGGCATTGGCACGAATGAATGCGCAGCAGCCACCGGCGCGCGCGCCGCTATCCTGGCAGCAGCGGACGCCGCCCTCCCCGACATGCCCCCGATCGATGAAGGACTGTGCGATGGACTTTTGCGCGTGCAGCCGCCCCTCCGGGAGGCTCAGAGTGGTGCCGGACGGTCGAGATGCGGCCTGCGGACGAAATGTTTCACTTTCAGCAAGCAAAGCGTGGCTGTGGCGCCCCCGCCCCATGCCCGGATGGATGAAGGGCCGAACGATGTGGGCGCGTTCGCGGCTTTCTTGCTGTGGCAAAGCCGCTCGAATGCGCGCCTTGCCTCACGAGCACGGCCAGCTGAGTCGGCAAGCGGAAATCGGCGCGTGCCTGCGTCGGCGCGCCCTGCACCACGACTTGGCCGACGCGCTGAGCTCCACGGCGCCCATAAAGTCATGCATATCCCCGACGAATGGCTGCAGCTTCCGAGCTGGCTGCTCGCGCAGCGGATGCAGCCCGGTCGAGCTGCAGAGCGCGCGCAAGATTACAAAGCGGTCCTGCGCAAGTGTCGCACTCAAGCAGGCGCGGCTCGCAGGCGCCGACCGCGATGGGGAGGCGCATTCTACTGGCAGTGGCTGTGGCATGGATGGCCGCCTCTGCGCTGGGGCAGCAGGGCTCTCGCCTGCCCGTCGCAGACTGGCGGCGAGGCCTGCTGGTCATGGGGGCGGTCACTCGCACCTCAGCCCGCTTCATTGCTGAGGCGGCCAGCACCGCCCCAGACGGCGCGGAGTACGACCTCACTGTTGTGGAGCTGGATGCCTCGAAGGAGGACACCAGCGGCCTGGACGGCACGCTTGAGCAGCTTCCCGGCGCCGTGGTGCTGCGCACTTCGGGCGTGCGCCTTGCGCACCGGCCGCGGGTGAGCCTTGCACTGCGAACACGCACCACATCTCTGCCTGATCATGATCCTGTTGCGCTTGGGTGGCTGCCTTGTTTCGCCGCGAGCGGGCCTGTCGCTGTTCCGCCTCGAAGTCGCATTCCGTTCGCAGGCGATCGAGTTGCAGCAGCTGAGCCCTGACTCATGGTACCAGGCTTGCGTCTCGAGCATGGGTTGTGTTGTGTTCAAGACGTTTCCCGGCGAGACCAAACAGCCTGCCCCGCGCACGTGCCGAGGCGGGCTGGCCTGCGGACAGCACAGCACTTTCTTCGTCAGTTGCGACCGCTGGGTTGAGGACGGCGACGACGATATGTGGGCCACGTTCATCGGGAAGGAGCAGCTTGGCCCGGGCAGCATCCGCAGCGTGAACCGCACCGCGGCGGCGCCACAGGACACGCCTGCGCTTGCGTTTGTGCACCTGGGAGATCAGGTGTATATGGACGGAGTCGTCGCGGCAGCGCTCGCTTCCACAGAGTCGCTCCCCCTCGATGCTCTCGTAGAGCGCTTCCGGGCATTCTACCGCGCCTCCTGGGGCCGCCCTGCCATGCGGCAGGTGCTGCGCCGCGGCGCACACTTCTTGTGAGGGTTGTGCCGGGACCGGCCGGCAGCAGGCACGCGCACGCAGCCCTGCACCGTCAGCGGCAACTGGGCCGCAGCCCTCGAGCACCAACGCTGGGGTGCGGTCGCCCCGTGGCTGCCCCGCGCTGACTGCCGTGCCCCGGCTGTGTCTCACCGCAGCCGTTTGTGTCGGCCGGTGCCCCTCAGTTGCCTCCAGGGGCGGGCAGCCGAGATGGCTGCTCTGCCACCCCCCTCCGCCCTGTCCCCTCAACTTCTCTCACCCGCTCCCTGTTCAACCCGCCCTTCCGCAGCCTGGCCGATGACCACGACTTCTTCAACAACGCCCGCGCCGACCACCGGAGCCTCGCTCACGAAATCGCCGGCGAGCACGATGCCCGCCTCTTCATCCGCCACACCGTTAGCGGCAACGTGCACTTCAACGATATTGCTTTGGCAGGATACATTGCGTTCGCAGAGTACCAGCTCCAGACCCAGCGCGACATCTCTGGGCTTGACGAGACCCAGCCACGGACGCTGTATGTGACCGTTGGCTCAACGCCCGCTTCAACACCAGCGTCCATCCCAGAGGCAGACGCCGGCGCCGCCCCCGAGGCCCTTTCCACAGCGGAGGCAGATTCGGTCTTCAACTCCTCTCTTCTGGACGCCGAGATCTTCCGGCACGTCACTGACACGTACAACCTCACGGGCACGGGGGAGGCAGCGGCCGAGTTCACCATGGCGCCCGAGACGGCGCTCGCGCCGTCCGAGACCAGCCACTCCTTCCAGCTGGGGACCACCGCCTACCTGCTGATGGACTCGCGGATCCCCCGCCTCTTCGCGTCCGACCCCAACGGGGACGAGCACCCCATCCTTTCGAACGCAACGCTGCTGGCCGTGCTGCGCGAGCTGCGCGCGTTCGAGCAGGACTCCGCCGTGTCGGAGGTGGTGGTGGCCGCTTCCATCCCGCTGGTGTGGATGGACGAAGTGTTTGCACAGCTCGCAAACTTTTGGGAGAAGGAGCGGTACACTGCCCACCCGGTCGAGCAGGCGGGGTTCGTAGCCCTTCTGGAGCTGCTGGCCGCATCGTCCAAGACGCACCTGCTCGTGGGAGGAGACGTGCACGTGCAGGCTCAGTCCTGGGCCTGCCGCAGCAGCTCCGTGCTGATGGATACCCCCGTGTACGCCAAGGCCGCGGCGCTCTTGGCGGGCGTGCTCCGGGAGGCTGGCCACAACTCGGCGGCCGCTGCGGTGGCGGCGTCGGCGACCAACCCCGACGCGGTGCTCGCGGCTGTGGCTGGCGTGATGGCTGGCCACCCCGTCCGGCCCCGCAGAGACGCGTGCCTCACGCAGGTGGTAACCAGCGGTGTCACAGTCGGCAGCTCCACCCGCGGCGAGCACATCGTGGCGCTCTACAACGGCGCCCTCCGCTGGGTCAACCACATCCGTGTCGGCCCGTGGGCTGGAAGGCTGTCTGACATTGCAATGGTCAACAACTACCTTCGTATTGACTCGGGAGACGCCGCCACAGAGGCCGCGGTGCGCAGCGAAACGAGCCTGTGGTGGAGTCCAGCCTCCCCAGACAGCGCTGCCCCCGCCCGGTGGGAGAAGAGCGAGCTGTACTCGCCGCTCTCTTGCACAGCTCTGCGGTCCGGCCCCGAGGGCGCTGCGGTGGCCTGGATCGGTGCCGCCAACGCCTCGGCGCCGCGGTTCGACGGCTCGGTCGAGGAGTGGGAGCGAGCCCTGCGCCTCCAGGCCAGCAGCGTGCGTCATGCGCAGGGCGTGAACGCGGTGGCCGACGACCAGGACGGCGTCGAGTGCGACTGCGGGGCGGTGCCTGCCTCCAGGGTCACTCTGTCCTCCTGCCGGCGTCGCTCCAGAACCGACGAGAACATGGCGCAGGACCTGGTGGACTTTAGCAAGCCGGTGTGGACCAACATCGGGATCATCCTGCTCGTGGTCGTCGTCGTTGCGTACCAGGCCGTGTGGTTTGTCCTTGCTCGGGTCGTGGCTGTCGCTGGAGCTGCGACTGGTGTGTGGTAGCGGGGAGGTGTGGCATGCTGGCTGTGCTGCAGCTGGAGGCGCTGGGGAAGCGCGCGTTGGGGGGGGTGGAAGGAGGCGATAAAGGCCCGCCTTTGCACGGGTCGGGTTCGCTTGCAACGAAGTGGGGAAGGGGGGAGGGATGGGGGGGGGGGGTGCTGCCAGAGAGGCGAGTGATGCGCCGTCCCGCGACAGACCACTGATGCAGTTTTACTGCAGCGACAGCCTTGTGTGTTCGTGTGTGTGTGCGTGCGTTTGTGGTAGTTGAAGCAGCGTGGGGTGCTGACGCCACAAGCGCCCGGCTGGCGAGACTGCATACAGCCCCGATTCGCAAACTGCCGCTGCACACAGGGGTTTGGCCGGTCGTCCGACCGTGGCCATGCGTGCTTCCCCACCACCGCGCCAGAGCGGCGGCCGGCCATGGCTGCACGCCTGCAGATGCACGCTTGACCAGGTCGGGACGCGTGCCAGCAAGCGCTCAGAGCAGATCGTCATCAAAGTCCCCCTCGTCGTCCGCCGTCGGCTTGTCGGCATCCGCAGCCGGCGCCTCGTCGTCAGCAGCGGGCGCCTCGTCGTCGGCAGCCGGCATGTCATCGTCGGCAGCCGGCGCCTCGTCGGCGGCGGCCGGCTCCTCGTCGTCAGCAGCTGCAGCGGCACCGGCCGCCGGCTCGTCGGGAGATGCTGCGAGCGCGGCGTCGTCGGCATCGAGCTCCAAATCGCTGTCATGGGCGTTGAAATCGTCGTCCTCGCCCTCGCCCTCGCCCTCGCCCTCGCCCTCGCCCTCGTCCTCGTCCTCGTCCTCCGGATCTTGGCGAGCTGCGGGCTTTGCTGGCGCGGCAAAGAGGGCTGCACGCGCCTCTCTGTCCTCCGCCTCAGCAGCAGCGCTGGCAGCGGCCCCTGCGCCGGACGACGCGGCTGCCGCACCGGCGCCGAACTCCGTCACGGTGACGGTGCCAAGCCCTTCGATCTCCATTGTGCGGGTCCCGCTCGCCGCGACCGCCGCGCCAGTCGCGCTCTGTCCCTTGGCCGCTTTCATGGCTGCGGCCCTGCGGTCAGCAGCGGCGTCGGAGCGCGACGCTGCGCCGGCAGCAGCCGAAGCAGCCGCGCCACCGCTGGCCGTGCCGGCGTCGTCCGCAAGCTCGTCGTGACCCTCTGGCTTGAGCGCGCGGGCCAGCGTGGTGATGCTGTGGTCGAGGTAGCCGAATGGACGCTTGCTAGTGACCTCGCGAAGCGCCTTCTCGTCCATCGACTTGTACGCCTGCAGCGGCAACGGAAGAAGGAGAGGGGAGCGGAGGGGAGCTGGAGGGGGCGGGAGGGGGGTGCAGTGGCAACAGTGCGTCCGCTGGCCAGGCGGGGCGTGTCAGGGGGAGCACAGCGGCCCCACCACCACCAGGGAGCATGTGACGCGGAACGGTCCGTGCAGCGGGTCGCTGGCGCTGGCTAGTGCAGAGCGGGCGAAGCGGCGGCACGCTGGAAGCGCCCGCAACTCACCGTGATGAGGTCGTCAGCGAGCGCGCCGTCGCGGCCGTGGAGGAAGCCCTCAATTGAGAGCCCCGCCTCAAACTCCTGGCGGGCGGCCACCTCGTCGCCGGCGTGCAGCAGCAGCACCACCCTGGAGAGCACGACGGAGTGCTGGTTCTCCTTCTGCCCGAGCCGGCCGTAGAACGTCAGCAGCCGGGCATACACCGCCATGGCCCCCTTGTGGAAGCCCAGCTTGACCAGCTCGTTCGCGCCCTCGCGCAGGGGCTTGGTGGCGTAGGTTGCCCGGTCGGGCTTGGCGTCGAAGAGGTCGGCGGCCGCCAGGTACTGGCGCTCGGCCTCAGCCGCGTTGCCGGAGCGCGCGCTTGCCCGAGCAGCCATGGCCATGCTTTCCGCCGCGCGAACCAGGTCGGGCTCCTTGAGGTACGCCGCGCTGACCTTCTCGAACAGCACGGACGCGCGAGCCTGCGCGTCCTTGCCTTCCATGGAATCCATGGCCTTTGCTGCCTTGCCCAGGTTCACGGCTGCCGAGGTGAGCTGCCCGTCGGCCGAGGCCGCGTCGGCGGCAGTGATCCAGCACTCAACCGCATCCGCGGGGCGCCTTGCGCGCTGGAACGCGTCTCCTGCCCTGCCGTAGGCCGATGCGGCGGCCAAGAGGTCCGGCTTCCACTTGAACAAGCCCGTCGACATGCTGTGAGACAGGCAGTGAAGGCAAAGCGCCCGGGCAACAGGCAAGCGCATTGGAGCCAGCCAGCAGGCGCACGAGACCCACGCGGCCCGCACCTGTTGCAGCAGGCGCCGCGCGGCGCAGTGTTCGAGGGCTTGCAGCTTGTTCCGCGGCGCCGTCGCTGCCCCCGACCATTCGGCCCCCGCCGCTCACGCCTGGGCGCCACGCTTGCGCTCGCTCTCTGCCTCTGCGAGGGCCATGGTCCTCTCTGCTGGAGTGCAGCGAGTGTGGGTGGCGGGCGATTGCTCACGGCTTGCGCGCCATTCCGCAGCGCGGCTCTGCTGCAGGCTGCAGTTGAAGCATCGAGTGCGCCGTGGGCGAGCGCGCTGCCTCGCCCGAAGGCACGTCAGCGGCCGCCCGCCAGCAAGACACTGCGGCCTCGCCACAGCCACGGCCTGGGACCACACAATGCGCCGAATGGCCACGCAGCCAGAGCCGCAGACCCCGGGGATTTCGCGCAGCCCCGGAGCAGAGCGGACGCCAGCCAGGGCAACCAGCGGACCGAGCCCTGCGCCTCCGCAGGTGGCCGGCCCCTTATGTGAAGTTCTTGGCGGCGGCGGAGCGCTGGCTGCCGTCCAGGCGCGCCTTGGCTCTGGCGTGAAGCTCCGGGTGGTTCTCCTTGCGGTAGCGCTCGTACGCGGAGAAGGAGCCGGGGAACCAGACGACGTCGCCCTCGCCCTCGAACGACACTGTGTGCGTGCAGATCCTGTCGAGGAAGAAGCGGTCGTGGCTGACAATGAACGCGCAGCCGTTGTACTCCTCGAGGGCCTCCTCCAGGGAGCGCAGGGTGTCGACGTCGAGGTCGTTGGTCGGCTCGTCCAGGATGAGCACGTTGCAGGGGCGCTTGAGCGTGCGTGCCAGGTGGACGCGCGACCGCTCGCCGCCCGACAGGGCCTTGACGGGCTTCTTGGCCATGGGGCCGAGGTTGAACTTGGACAGCCAGGCCATGACAGGGACGGGCCGGGAGAGGCCGACATCAATCTCCGTCAATCCTTCCGAAATGACCGACCCGACTGACTCCTCGGGGGGCAAGTAGCGAGACTGCTCGACGTGCCCGAGCTGGACGAGCTTGCCAACCTCAATCTCGCCCGAGTCCGGCTGCAGCTCCCCGGCGATGAGACGCATCAGAGTTGACTTGCCCGTGCCGTTGGGCCCCACCACGCCGACGATGGACCCGGGGGCCAGGTTGAACGACAGCTTCTTGATGAGCGTGCGCCCGTCCGGGATGGTGACGCAAATGTCCTTCATCCGCACGATCGGGGAGCCAATGCGCGGGGCGGGCGGGATCGCGATGGCGCCGGACAGGAAGCGCTTCTCGGACCGCAGGCGCATGTCGTCCTCCTTGGCGGTCTCGAACGCCTTGATTCGGGCCTTGCTCTTCTTCTGCTGGCCCTTGGTGCCCTGCGAGCAAGCGGGCGCATTGAGAGGGGCAGCGCGGGTTCAGACGGCGGCGCGGATACGGTCGGCGGCGCGGATCCGGTCGGCGGCGCGGATCCGGTCGGCGGCGCGGATCCGGTCGGCGGCGCGGATACGGTTGGCGGCGCGGATACGGTCGGCGGCGCGGATACGGTCGGCGGCGCGGATACGGTCGGCGGCGCGGATACGGTCGGCGGCGCGGATACGGTCGGCGGCGCGGATACGGTCGGCGGCGCGGATACGGTCGGCGGCGCGGATACGGTCGGCGGCGTGAATAAGGTCGGCGGCGTGAATACGGTCGGCGGCGCGAGGCAGGGCGGATACGGTCGAGCGAAGCTCATCGCCCCGGCCCGGCCCACCCCCGACAAGGGGCGCAAGCCGAGCCCTCCCGCGTTCGCCCCCGCAGCGCAACACCTTGTCCCCTGCCCCCCCCGCCCCCCCCGCCTCTGGCCCGGGGCCTTGGCGCGTCGCTCACCTGGCGAATCCACTCGAGCTCCTCCTGCATGGCCCGCACTCGTTTCGCGTCCGTCTTTGCCTCTAGCGCCATTCGCTGCTGCTTCTTGTCCAGCCAGGTGGAGTAGTTTCCGGCGTACGCAAAGAGGTTCGCCCTGTCCACCTCCAGGATCCAGCCGGCGACCTGGTTGAGGAAGTACCGGTCGTGGGTGATTGCGAGCACGGTGCCCCTGTAATTCCCCAGGTAGTCCTCGAGCCAGCGAACGCTCTCGGCGTCGAGGTGGTTGGTGGGCTCGTCTAGCAGCAGCACGTCAGGCTGCTCCAGCAGCAGGCGGCACAACGCCACTCTGCGCTTCTCCCCGCCGGACAGGCTGGCGACGTCGGCCGAGTCGTCCGGGACGTTGAGCGCCCCCTTCGCGATGGCGACGAGGTGGTCGAGGCTCCAGCAGTCCAGGGCGTCGATCTGCTCCTGGACCTCGGCTTGCTCCGCCATCAGCTGCGGGGCGGCAAGGCAAGGCAAGGGCGGGGGCGGGGGCGAGCAGGGGAAGTGGCGCCGCGGCGGGGGCGAGCAGGGGCACGGCCGCGGCGAGCAGGAGCACGGCCGGGATGCGCGGAACGGCAGCACGCGCGAGGCAGGCGGCTGGGGCGCTCGGCAATTGCAGGCGCGGCCGGGCGCGACGGCCGTCGCACCTTGTCGAAGTCGGCGTCAGGGTCGGCCATGGCCTCCGAGATGGCGTTGAAGCGGTCCAGCAGGTCCGTCTTGAACCGCAGGCCTTCCATGATGTTTCCGTGCACGTCCTTGGTCGGGTCCAGCTCAGGCTCCTGGGCCAGGTGGCCGATGCGCAGGCCGTCTTTGCGCCACACGTCGCCGTCGAACTCCCTGTCAGCCCCCGCGAGCATCTTGAGCAGCGTCGACTTGCCCGCGCCGTTAGGGCCCACGATGCCGATCTTGGCACCGTCCAGGAACGACGCCGACACGTCCTTGAAGATGACGCGGTCGCCGGGCAGCACCTTGGTCACCCCGTTCACTGTCATGACCTGCTCCGTGGACGCGTACGTCGGTTGCGCGCCCCCGGCCCCGCCCGAAGCCCACCTCGCATGGGCACCCCCGCTTCCCGCCTCTCCCCACACCGCAGAGGCCAGCCCAAGCAGGCTGGTCGCTGCGGCGGGCGCAAAAGTCGGCCGGGCAACTCGCGCACACCGCAAGCGGGCGGCCTGAGCGGCACAGCCGGCCCGCGACCCGGCGCGCGCCGCTGCTCGGAGCATACCGGCAAGCCCGCCGCCTGCAAGTGGGCTCTGGTCAGCCCCCGAAGGCACCGGCGCACGCGCTTGAGCAGGGAACTGCAGAGCTCATGGGCAATCGCAGCCGCGGCAACCCGTGTCCGACGGCCAGCTTGTCGCCAGCGCGCTGGACGCGGCACAGCAGTGGGCTTAACCGACCCACAAGTGGCCGCCCCTCCCCAACTGGACTCGGCCGGCGCCTTTGCCTGGCCTCGCGCCCCGCTGGCCGCGTCCCCAGCCAGCACTGCGAAGGTGCAAGCGCGCGCTCCGAGTCTCTCGCGGGCAACGACACAAGCGCTGGTCCAGCATGCCACGGCTGTTTCAGCTCCTCGACGACACGTGGCCCAGCACGATTCACTCGCTCGATGAGGATGACGCAGCCGGCGGGTCGATCAAGGGCAAGAAGGGCCGGTGCTGGTCGCAGCCCGTCGACCTCTCGCGCGCCGACTGGTTCCTCATCGGCACCATCGCCTCGCTCGCTCTCCTCTACGCGACGGCGCCCCTCCGGTTCGCGGACAGCCAGTACTACTCGTCCAGGACGCAGCCCACAGTCGCGGCGCGTGCCTGGCTGACCGCGGAAACGGATGCCCGGTACGGGATGGCGCAGAACGCGTCGTCACCTGAAGGCGTTGCTGGGGAAGCCGCTCTCGCGCTCAACCATACCGGCGTGCTGGGCGCCATGGAGGCGGCAGCGTACTCCACCGTGGTTGCGGAGGTTGGAATCTTCGCTGCCTCGCTGGCGGGCGGGTGCTCGGTGCTTCTGGCGCTGATGCACGCGGCGCTCGCATGGGGAGCGCTTGCTCCGGCGGCTCGCGGCAGGATCATCGTCTTTGCGGTGGCAGTGGGCATGCTTGTCATTCGTGGCATCTTCCTGAACAACGTCACGCGCACGCTGATGCGGTGGCCGTTCGCTCTGGACAACTGCATCCTGACGAGTACCAACAGCCACCAGCTGTATGTCACTTCGATCGTGTCGTACGTCTTCCTCTGCGTGTGCCTACTGTACAAGACCGTTCGAGGGGAAGTGGAGAAGCGCAAGCGAGCCGCGGCGGCTCAGGGCCTCGCGGCCCACGGCGGCATGGAGGTGGCCAGCCAAAGCGAAGCTGCCTTGCTGCAATGCCCGTCCGAAACGCCCGACATCGACTTGCGCCGGGAAGCAAGTGGCCAGGGGCCCTTCCCCGCGCCTGCCGACGGGTGTGACGACTCCCCGCAACGGCCGGGCGGCGCCAGTGATGTGCTTGCGCCTCACACGGAGGGCCGGGACAGCACAACGGGCAACGCGATGCCCGCCGAGGACAGCGAGACTACGGAGCAGCAGGCAGTTCCGCTCCTGCCGCCGCGCCACTTCTACCTGCCAGCGCTGGCCGCCTTTTTCGTCCTGGACCTCCTCGCGGTGCACCCGTTCCTGGGCGAGGCCTGGGCCGTGACCGTCGCCCGCTGGATCGGCATTGTTTCGTTTGCATTCATGCTGCTGGGCGTTTTCGCGGCTTTCGCAACGATCCGTTACGAGGTCGACGGCCCCATCTGTCCGCTGCTGTGCGCAGCGCTCGGCTTCGCGGGGCCATCGGGCCTGAGCTGTGCTGGAGCGTGCTGCGTTAACCTGGCCAAGAGCTGTTGCAGCACGAGGTCGAGGATGCGGCGACCCATTCTGCCCAGCGCGGGGACGCCGGCGGCCAGCAGCAGCGCCGGCGACTCCGGGGATGGCCTGCACGAGCACAGTCCGCGCCAGGGCCGTTGCTGCGCGCGCAGCAGTCCCCACTGCTGCGTGAACCTGATGCACATGGTGGTCTTCCCGGCTGCCATCATCCTTCCCAACCTGCTCGTCCACTCCCCCGACGTCGAGTGCCCCGCGTGGCTCGCAACGGGCGGGGGCGGTCTCGAGGGCTCGCCCGTCACCGGCCCACCCGCTGGGAGCGTGTGGCCCGCGGGCCTGAACGCGTCCTCGGCCAACGACCGGGCCATCGTGGTGGGCAGCCTCATGTTCATGTTGGGGCAGGTGGCCGCCGCGTCAGTCCTCGCCGTGTTTGTGAGCGGCGCCGTGATCCTCGACGGCCAGAGCGAGCTGGCCGCCCGCCGGCGCGACGCCGCCGCCGATGCTGCCGACACGCTCCGCCGGGCCATCGGGTACATCAGCCACGAAGCCAGAGGCCCGCTCAACGCCGCGGTGCTCAGCCTTGCGCTGCTTGAGGACGTCGACGAGGAGGAGCAGGAGCTGGCCGCTGCCGGACACCACATCTCGCCGACCAGCCCCATCGGCGACGACGAGCTCTCCTCGGAGCGGCTGCTCGGGGACCTGGCCACCAGCATCAACGCCTCGAAGCGCCACTTGGACGACCTGCTCCTGTGGGAGCGGGCAGGCGCAGACGGCGACGTCGGCGGGCAGGCGCGGTGGGTGTGGACGCGGCCTCGCGAGGGCTGGCTCGAGGCGGTCGAGCGCGCGTTCAGGAGCACGTGCGAGGCCGAGGGCATGGCCTTTGACGTGAAGCAGCTGATGTTCATCGCCCCGGACGCCGGGCGCGTGGCGCGGTTCGTGCCGGGAGGCGGAGGGGCCGTGAGGCGGCACCGCCGGAACACCTCGGGTCAGGACAGCGCCGGGCGGGGGGGTCCGGAGCCAGCCGCCCAGGCCGGCGCCTGGACCGACGGAGCGGGACCAGCTGGCCACCGCGGCGGTGGACCGGGGCCGCGCCCCAGCAACGGCGGCGGCGGCAGCGGCGGAGGCGGGTGGGAGCTGCCGCGTCACGCCGGCGACAATTCCTCGCGCAGTTTGGCCGTGAATGCGCCCGAGGGCTTGGAGGTGTTCGTGGACGCGGACCGTATCCTCGGGGTGGTGACCAACGCCGTCTCCAACTGCATCAAGCACACGCCGGGCGGAGGCGAGGGCCTCGTTTCCGTCTGCTGCACTGTCATCGTGGGGCGCGCGGCTTCGGGGCTCGGGCTCCAGTCGCCGGCGCAGAGTCCCCCGGACGTCCTGTCCGGTGGGGGGAACAGCAGGTGGAGGCCACTCTGTCTGCCGGGCACGGGCGCCGCAGTGGAGCCTTCGCAGCGTGGCCGCAGCGCGCAGGCCACAGCACCTGCCGCCGCGGGCACTGCGACTGCTGCTGCCGCTGCCTCGTCTGCAGTCGCGACTGCTGGGTCCGCTGCCAGCGGCGCGTACTTCCGGGCCAGGCGCACGGCGCCAGGCCGCGAAGGCGAGCCCAGGCCGCTGCCGAGCCCTCGCAGCATCGCCGCCGCTGCCGCTGGCATGCCCGTTCCAGCTTCCAGGGCCGGCGCCACCCCCTCTGATGGCCAGGGTTCCGGTCGCAGTTCTGCCGACGATGGCGACGGTGATGTCGTCACGTTTCCCCCAGAGCGCGGCGTGCTCCAGATCGAGGTGCGGGACAACGGCCGCGGCATCGCCCAGCGGCTCCTCGAGTCGGGCAAGCTCTTCCAGCCCTTCGCGCGGCTCAGGCAGGGCGACGACTCCCTCCGCATGGCCTCCAGCGGGCTGGGGCTAGCCATCGTGCGCTCCATCGTGGTGGAGGGCATGCGGGGGAGGGTGGGGCTCTCGAGCGAGGAGGGCGAGGGCACCACCTTTTTCGCCCGGGTGCCGGTGTGGGTGCGGGCGCGACAGCGCTCCGTGGCGCGGGCGGATGCGGTGCCAACGGACACATCAGCGAGCGCGACTGAGATGCAGGCCGCCGGGCCAGCAAGGGCGCCCGGCCCGTCATCGTCGGGCGCTCAACGGCAGCCGCAGCCCGCTGCCCGGGCCAGCGCACAGCTCAGGCGTGAGCCCCGCGGCCGCGGGAAGGAACCCGTCCCCTCGGCGACCAGAGCCAGCGGCACCACCCGCCGGGCCGGCAAGAGCAGCCGAGTCGCCCCCAGCCCCACTCGCAGCGGGGGCGGCACCTCGGCCGTGGACGACCCTCGAGCAGCGAGCCTCGGCTGCGCGGACTCGGAGCAGGGCTTCGGGACTGGCGGGGGAGGCGCGCCGCTCGACGTGGACCGCGACCGCGGCCGGTCTCTCGCTGGCCAAGCGTCGGACCTCGACCCGCCGTTGACGGTGATCACCACGGGCGGCAAGCCCTCCCCGCAGACTGCAACGCGGCGGAGCCGGGGGCGGAGCCAGGGGCGGAGTCGGCACCGCGCCGCCTCGGGGTCGCCTTCGGGCCGAGCGGGACTCCGCACGGCGTCGGAAGCGGCGTCGCGAATGGCCCCACGGCGGTCCACGTCGCGGTCCTCAGCCGCCACCTCCAAGGACAAGGCGTCCAGGGCGGCGCGGCGGGCGGAGCGGCAGCAGGAGAGGGACGAACGGCGGCGTGCTGTGAGCGAGATGGCTCGCGACGCGGACGCCGGGCAAGCCGGTGGCGCCGCTTCCCAGGGCGCCGAGGCAGCGGCCGAGGGGGAGCAGTCGCAGCGGCGCCTGGCGAGGCGGCGCCTGTCCCAGCGCCTGGCAGCCAGCACCCGCGGCAGGCTCGCATTCGTGGTGGACGACGAGCGCGTCAACCGCACGCTGCTTGCCGCGCTGCTCAGGCGCTGGGGCTTCGAGGCGACGGAGTTCGAGCACGGCGGGGCCGTCGTGGACGCCTTGCGTGACATCGTTGAGGCGCAGGTGGCAGCGGAATCGCCGCCCCCGGAGGCCTCTGCCTCCACCGGCCCGCCCAATCGGATGCTGCGCAAGGCAGCGTCGGTCGGAGTGGCCGCCGGCGACGTCGTAGCGCCCTCGGGCCTGAGCGCGGCGCTAGGAACGTCCATCTCCTCGCGAACGTCCCCAGCGGGCGCTGCCCCCGTCAGGCTCGGGCTCGGGGCGCGCGCCAAGGCTGCCCCAAAGCTTCCAGCCATGGTCACTCTCGACGTCGAGATGCCTGTGCTGAGCGGGTTCGGCGTGCTGAAAAAGCGCCAGCAGATGGCCCGGGACCTCGCCAAGCGCGGGTACAGGGAAATTGCGGTTGCGCTCCTCGCAATGCCCGTGGTCGTGGTCTCGGGCAACGCGCGACAAACTGACAAGGACGTGCTGACCTCGCTCGGAGCCAAGGCCGTGCTGACGAAGCCGGTGGAGCCCGAGCAGCTTGCGAAACTCGTGTCCCGGTATAGCGCCCAGGCGCCTGCTTGAGTGGCTTTTACTTGGCATTGCAGCGGCGCCGAGGCTTGCAAATTGCGGCACATGAACCTGATGCAGTTGTTTTGCTTGCGCGCCAGGCCCACGAGCCCGGAGCCACGCGTCGGCCCATCGGCGCGCGAGCGCGGGGGCTTGTGCCCGCCCGCGTATGGCGGCAGTGGGAGGCTGGCCGCCCGGGGGGAATCGCTTGCTGTTGCTCGGACGCTGCAGTCAGCGTGCCCTGCTGTGGCTCCTTGCGAGGCGCGGGAGTTGCTCTGCCAGCGCGTGGTTCGGCCGGCCTTGCTGCTCGGCTGGCCTCGGCCGGCCGGCCACCCTCTCGCAGGCGCCCTGGCGCCTCCCGAGGGAGAATGCCGCTGGAACCCGGCCAGCGCGTGGCCGTCGGTGCCGCGAGTGACCTGCCCCCGCACCTGGTGAGCCCAGCCAAGCCTGGCGACGGCGCGGAGGGCGAGGAGCCTGCCGGCTTGCCCTTTGCGAGCGAGGCGCGGCGGGCCCACGGCTCGACCCCCCGCGACCGCCAGGCCGACACGGCTTGCCCCAGGCGCGCGAATGCATTCGCTCTGTTCCTGGCTGGGTTTGGCTGGCGCCTGGCAGGGATGGGGCGGCTTGGGAGGCGGCCGACGGTTCCGCTGCATGCTGGCGAGCGCTGGAGAGCCCCCGCGCCGGCCCCCGGGGCTTCCCGCGACAGCCGCATCCGCGCTCCTGAGAAGCTTGCACCAGTAGCTGTCGGCCGGGTCGGTTGGATCGGCCAAGGTCGCGAGGCGGAACTCGGCTGCGCGGCAGGCTTGAGCTGACCGAAGCTTGCGGCGACCCCAAGATTGGCCTCTTGCGAGCGAAGCTCAACCCGGCTTCCAGCTGCCCCCCTGAGCCTGGCCGCCTCCTCCCCCCTCTCCCCCCCGCCCCGGCATTGTTTCCGCGTGCCGCGAAAACCCCCTCCTCCTCGACCCATTTGCACTGTGCGATTTTGCTTCTACGTGCCCGGCCGTCGGCGACTCTGGCCTCGATTCTCGCAGAAATCCATAGGGGGCCTGCAAGGCACAGTTTCCCAGGTGGACCAGGCAGCCTCGGCCGCCGCTGTCGCCCTCGACGACGGTTCCGTGCATCAGGGCGTCCCGCTGCGGTGCCTTGCGCCAGTGACAGTCGCTGCACCGCCCGCAGCTGCCGAGGGCGCTCCCGCGTCGGAATCGCGTTCGCCTGATGCCCCTTCCGCCGAGGGCGAGCCGCAAGCGCAGCGGCCTGCGGCCGACGAATCCTCCGAGTCCAGCGACAAGGACGACACTCCCGGCGCCCAGGTCCCTTCGGCCCTGCGCTCCATGGTGGGCGAGGTTGTCAAGGTGACGGGTGACTCCGGACCTCTCTCCGGCAAGGTTGGCTTCGTCAAGGCGGTGGCCGACGCGACTGGGCCTGGCGGCGGGACCCTGACCGTTACCATCGACGGCACTGACACTGCGATCGCCAAGAAGGACGTGGTGCGCACGTCCAACGCGCGCGACCTCGCTGCTCTGCTGGGAGGCATCGTCGCGGACGACCCAGACTCCCCGTCGGGCCAGGAGCCCAGGAGGCCGCGCCGCTCAGCCCGCCAGCCGCGCACGCCGGTGCCCTCTGAGCCGGCGACGCCCCGCCCGGCGGCGTCCCGCCCGCCGCAGTCCAAGCGCTCGCAGTCGGCTGCTGCGCCCACGCCCGCGCCCGCCTCCCAAGCCGCCGCCCCAGTTGACCAGGCGGCAGAGCACGAGAAGGCAGAGCCCTCCGCTGCCCCGCCGGCGCCGGCACCCCCCGCGGCCGCAGCCGCAGCCCCCGAGAGAGGGCCCGACGCGGAGACTGCCTCCCGCGCCCCTGAGCACAGCGGCTCCGAGGCCGCGCCCGCAGCGACCCAAACGACGTCGCCGGAGGGGGGCACTCCAGCCGCGCCTCCCACTACCGCCCCGGCACCGCCCCCTCCGAGCGCCGCATCGGCTGCAGCGCCGCCGCAGGGAGCGGCGGCCCCATCCCCGTCGCCCGCGCCCGCGCCCGCGTCCGCATCTTCGGGGGCGTCTGGTCCTCCGCCTGCCGGCACGCCCGCCCCGGCCGCGGACCTCGCAGCCGCCCTCCGCGGCGACGCGCCCACTGCCAGCGCGTCCGCTGCGTCGCTCCCGCCCATCCGCGCCCGCCCCCCCGCTGGACCGCGCGCGCCCACGTCTCCATCCTCCGTGACGTCAGCCGCGGCCAGAGGCAAGGCCGGAGGCCAGGCCGGGTCGCCGCCAGCGGCCGCACCGCCCGCCCCGCCTGGCAGCAAGGCGAAGGCAAGGCAAGCCACGCCAGACGCCCACCCGGCAGCTCCGAAATCGGGCGCCCCCGCCCCGGCTGGCCCCACGGCGGCAGAGCCACAACCCAACGCAGCTCTGCCGGAATCCTCGTCGTCGTCCTCATCCTCGGCGCAGTCGGCGCAGTCGGCGCCGCCAGCGCCGACCTCGGATCGGCCTAGCCAGCGCAAGCAATCTGCGCAGGACGACGAGGAGGAGCTTCGGGCCAAAGCGGCGCACGAGCGCTCCGTGGCCGCCGCGATGGAGGCTGACGCAGCCTTCGCCGCCTCCCTCGCCGGCCGGGCCCTGCCGCGGCGCGCTGCGGCTGCCAAGGCGTCCGAGGCCATCGCCCGGCAGAGCTCGGACGCCGGCGCTGAGCTCCACCGCAGCCCGGGTGCCCCGGCCCCGCAACGGCGCCCGTCGTCCGCCGCGGCTCCTGCTGTCTCCTCCGCGTCGTCGTCGTCGTCGGCGGCGGCGGCGGCGGCAGCAGAGGCCGCCGTGTCCGCTGGGGCTTCGGCCTCGGCCGGGCCAGCGCCCGCCCCTCCCGGCACGCCGGCCTCTGGGGCCCGGAGGGCTGCGGCCCCGAGCAGCGCCTCTTCGGCGGCGTCCTCCGCCGCCTCGTCGGCGGCCTTCTCCGCCCACGGCAAGGCGGCCCCGGCCCCGGCCTCGCCCTCCGCGCCGAGGAGGCGCCAGCGAGCCGGGTCGGCCTCAAGCGTCGGGTCGTCCTCCAGCACCAGAGACCGCATCCCCGCCTCTGCCGTGTGGATGGGCCGTCGCGTCCTCGTTCGCAACGAGTCCGGCACGTCCAAGGCCGCGGGGCTCGTGACCGGCTCGGGCCACGGCTTTTACCAGATCCGTCTCGATTCCGGCACGGTCATTCAGAAGCGCGCGTCAGCCCTCGTGTCCATCGACGACGCGGACGCCTCGGACAGGCCCGGTCTTGCTGGTGGCAGGGCTGCTGACGCGGCGGGCCTGGCCTCGCCCGGTGCTGCCGACGGCGCTGCTGGGGGGGCGTCCCCCCGCCGTGGGCGGGGGTCTCCTCGCCGCGCGCGGAGCCCGGGCAGAGCCGGATCGGCCGCGTCTGGCGACGACTGGGCCGCAGCCGCAGGACAGCAGAAGGCGCGGGGCGTCCCGCTGGCCGTGGGCCCGCCAGCGAGGCCGGCCGCGGGAAGGCCAGCGCCTGCAGCGACGACCGCGACGGCCGGAGGCGCGCCTCGAGCTGCTGCGGCGGACGCGGCGGCGCTAGCCGCCGCCCACCAGACAGCGCCCCCGGCCCCCGCGTCGCAAGCGGCAGCTGCTGCTGCCCCAGGCTCGGCGCCGCCGCGCCAGGCCTCTGGCCCTGTGACGGGCGCGGCTGCCTCCCAGCCCTCCGCCGCTGCCGCGGCCGCTGGGGAGGGCTTGGGGGATCGCTCGGCAGCTCCGGTCGCCGTCGACCCCTGGGAATCTCCCGCGCTGGCAGCTGCTCCTGCCCCGGCAGACCCAAGCCCTGGCGCGCACTCGTCCGCTGGTAGAGCTGGTGACCCCGCCGCCCGTCCCAAGTCAGGAGGGCCGTCCTCGTCTCGGCAGCGCGCGCCCAAGCGTCCCCGGCCGTCGCCCCGGGCCGATGCGTCGCCCAAGGCGGCAGCAGCAGCCTCTGCCGGGACCCCTGCCGAGCAAGCCACTGACCCATCGGACCAGACGCAGCCGCCTCCTGCGGCCCAAACCAACAGGCTGGGAAGGCAGCGCCGAGCGGCGGCAGTTGCTGCTGACTCGGGGATCTTCCAAGCAACCACGGCCACAGTCATTGTGGGCGAGGCGCCGCCGACCCCGGGGCCGGTCGCCACCGACAGGCAGTCGTCCCGAGCGTCAACGTCGTCCTCCCGCCCGGCAGGCGCAGCGTCGGCAGCCGGCGGCGCAGGCGTTGGGGCCAAGGCCCGCGCTGCGGCCGCCACCCCGCGGCCCACTGGTCGCAGCGGGCAGGGCACACCGGCTGCTGTGCTGGGCGCCCAAGCAGGCGTGCCTGTGATGGCCGCGGGCCTGGGGCCAGCTGGCGCCCTGCTGCCCCCCGGGTACGAGGCCCGCGGAGGTGGCGGCCACCCCGGGGTGCTGCCCATGCCCGGGACGCCGGTGGCCCAGCCAGGCATCGGGCGCGCCACGGGCGGCTCCGGCCTCGTGGTTCGCCTCCCAGGCTCCGTCGCCAAGGCGGCTCTGTCGTCTCCTCCGCCCTTCGCGTCGCCGTCCGCGTCGTCGTCGCACCCTGGGCTTGCGGCCGTCACGCCTTCCGCGACGCCTTCCAAGTCGGCCCCTGCCTCGGCCAAGTCCAGGCCCAAGGGCCGTGACGGCCGCGGGTCGGGGAGCCGCCGGTCCAACGCCAACTCCCAGCCGCGCGAGACGTCAGCGCAGGCCCGGGCACGCCGCCAGCAGGACCGCGAGCGCCGGCAGGGAGAAAAGTTCGTTCCCGACCAGCAGACGAACCGCTACCTCGTTCGGGCCGACCGCATCACCAAGCAGCTCCAGCGCTGCCGGGAGCGCGACAACGCCCTCAAGCGGTCGAGCCTGACGCGCTTCAGCGACGCCATGGACTTGCCCGACCACCGCGCGCTCCTCCTCTCCTTCGAGGCATGGCGCAAGGACGAGGCGGACAGGGCAGCAGCGGCGGCCACCGCGCCTACGCCTCGCCACGGCGTGGGCGAGGATGGCGAGGACGACGGCTTGGGCCCGCCCGGAGGCGACGCGGGCGACGCGTTCGCCGGCCGAGGAGGAGGGGCGAGCGGCGCGACGGCGGCTTCGTCGTCGTCATCGTCGTCGGCAGCGGCAGCGGCAGCGGCAGCGGCTGCCGGGGGAGCTGGCGCGAGCGCCAATGGGCACGGGCAAGGTGCCCTGTTTCATGGGGCCCTTGGCGGGGGCGCCGGGGCGGGACATGGCGGGGCGGCAGCTGGAGCCGGCTCTGGGTCGGCCACCCAGTCCGGCGCCATCCTGGCGCTGGCGGCGGCTGCTGCATCTCTGGAGGCCTCTGGCGAGGCGGCCGCTGCCGAGCCACAGGCCGCCGCCTCTGATGCCGCCCCTCCTCCCGCCTCCGTCGCGAGCGTGACCCTCGGCGTGAGTGGGGCGGCCTTCCCGTGCGCGCCAGGGGACAGGTTCGCAGCCACGGCCGAGGAAGCGGCTGGCCCGGCAGTGTACCCGTCCCTGCGGGCGTGCTTGGCCGAGCAGGACGCGCGAGAGGCCCTCTCGCGAGCCCAGGCCGCTGCAGGCGGACCCATCCTCCACTGGCGGCTCGGCGGCGCCGAACGCCGCTTGACCCGGCTCGCCGCCCTCAGCAGGGGGGAGGGCGACGCGGCTCCCACAGACTCCTCTTCCGACGACATGAGCGACGCGCCGCGCCCCGATTTGAGCGACGACGACAGCGACGTTGATGGAGCCTCGCACCCTGAGCCGGCAGGGCAGGCTGCAGCGGCTGCGGGTTCAGCCGCAGCAGCAGCAGCTGAGGCAGCAGCAGCTCCGCTCGGCGAAGCCGCCTTTTGCCGAATGGAGCCGAGCAAACTCGGGCACGAGGTGCCTCACCCGGGCACGCGCCCGCCCGCTGGCTGGGCCCCGGCGTGGTTTGACAACCGCGAATTCGGCGTCACTTCGCTCCCGCGCCGGACGCACCGCGGCGCCCGGAGGTCTGCGGCAGAGGCCTTCGCTGCTGCCTCCGCCCGCCGCCACCGCGACGGCGTGCTGCCCGACCTCCCAGGAGGGGCGCTCCGGCCCTACCAGGTACCCTTCCACGTCGCCCAGCGCTGGGTCCGCCAGCGCCGAGGCTACGGCGCAGTGACGCGCTGGGCAGAGCCCTGGAGCTATTCGAGCTCGGCGCCCTCGTGCGCCGTCGAGGAGCGGTGGCAAGTCACCCAGGACTCCACGAACGACCTGGCGCTGCCGCAGTGGGGGGCGGGCCACGCGGTGGCCCAGGAAGTGGCTTCGCACTCCAAGAGGGGCGCGGGATCTCACGCCTCGTCCGGCAGGGGGGCGGCCAAGGCGGCGCCGAGGCCCGGCAAGTCTTGGGCGGGCGAGGGCGTGGTCGAGGCGGACGGGGCAACTCTGGCGGCCGAGGAGGACTGGGCGCGACTCGGCGCGCTCGCCGAGGGACCCACTTGCCCCGCCTGTGGCTTCGAGAAGGAGGCAGCGGACGAGCGGTGCTGGAACACGGACTGTGCGCTCTGCCCCATTGCGGGCGAAGAGCACTCGCCACCGTCCACGCCAGCGACAGCGCCGGCCCCGGTGAGCGACGTGCTCCTCGCCCCAGGAGCACCCTTGCCGCAGGTAGGTGCCATGGCGCTGAAGCGGCTAGGCCATTTCGTCAAATCCAACGCCGGCTCAACAGACTTCACAATGGGAAGCGGCGGCGGCGGCGGCAGCAGCAGCAGCAGCAGCAGCAGCAGCAGCAGCAGCAGTGGCGGTGCGGGCGACGGTCGTGTGTCCGTCAAATCGGAGCCTGGCGTGGCGCCCAGCAGGCCGGCTGGCCCCGTCGCCTGCGCAGCCCGGCTGCCAAGCATCGTTGTCGCCTCCCGCCGCTCGGACATAGCTGGCGCTGCCGATGCGGCTGGAGGGGGCGAAGTGGCCAGCGCCGGAGCCGGCGCCCTGGCCGCTGCGCAGGCCCTCGAGGCCACGGATCGACGCCGGGCGCGCGGTGGTCGGGCGCCCCGGGTTCCTGCAAGCCTCGCGGCCGACCCGCTGGCATCGGCGGCGGCCCTGTCTCAGGCGCGCTCGGCCTTCCCGACTGACTGCGCCTTGGGGGTGGACGAGCTGGCGCCGGGAGCAGAGCACCTTGCGGCGCTCGATGCGGTGGCCGCGGCAGCAACTGCCGGCAACCTCGACGCTCAGCTGGACCCGCCGACGGCTGTGCCGAGCCTCGACGGGCCGGTCGTGGTGCCCGCGCGCCACCTGCGCACGCGGGACGCTGCCGACGCCGCCACGGCCATCGCGCAGGGCCCCGTGGCCGCCTCCCTCCGCATCGGCCTCCTCTTCGACTCGGAGGCGGCGCGGCGCTTCGTTGGCCAGACCAGTGCCGACGGGCGCCGGCTCCGTCGCGCCCGCCGCCGCCGCCAGCGCGCGCTCCGCCCCAACTCGCTCCTGGAAGGTGTGCGGCCCGTTGAGCTGGAGGGCGCGGGAGAGTGCGACGACGCCTCTGCGGTGCAGCCGGCTGTGCCCCCGACGTGGGGCGACGAGCCGGTGGTTCGCGACCACCTGGGCCTGCTCTGGGGCGAGTGCCAGGACGTCATCGACGCTGCTGCTTCCGAGACGGGCGCCGACTCGCTGGACCCCCGCCTCCTCAAGCGGGCGGCAAGCGGCTCGCACGAGGCACCGCCGTTCAGCCCGCGCCCGGGCAACGCCTCCTCGACGGGCGGCGCGGCCGGCGCGGAGCACGAGAGCGGGACCTCGGTGCTCGGCCGCCTGCTCCCTTGGTGGCGCTCCAGCCTCGGCCCCACCCGCCGCCGCTGCCGCGCCGGCGAGACCGCCTGGGGCTCGGACGCCAGGGCGCTGGAGGAGGAGGACGAGGCAGAGGAGGTGGTGGGGCCTCTCCGCCGCTCCAACGCCGCTGACCTGGCCGCGCCTCCGGGCACCGCCGTCGACCCCCAGGCCGCCTCTGACGCCGCCGAGGCGATCGGCGGAATGGCGCTGCTGCCCGCGCAGCCTATGCAGGGTGTCGGCGTCGGCGTGGTCTCGGCCGTGAATGACTCCTCTGACGCGTGTCTGCCGACGTCCGCTGGCAGCCTGGAGGAGGCGCTTCCGAGCAGCGTCTGCCGTGGCGGCCGCGCAGCGCCGAAGCACGACGAGGGGGCGGCGGCGGCGGCGTCGGCGCGGGACCGCCACAGCTTCGACGATGCGGAGCGGAAACGCTGGCCGCTGCACGCCCGTCTGCTGACGGCCGGTGAGCTCATGGCCCTCGACACCGCCCTCGCCGACGTCTTTGGCCGCGAGTACGACTTCGCGCTCTGCCACAGCTTCGGCCAGCCGGGGCGCCGCCTTGCCCCCGAGGAGCGCGCCTCCGCCGCGGCCACGCTGTCCCAGCGCCTTGCCCCGGCGCGTCGCCCTCTCCGCACCATTGGCTCGGGCTGCGCGCGCATCGCCGCCTCCTCGGGCTCCGTTGCCGCGGCCTTGGGCGAGGCCGAGCGCCGGCGGGGCCCGCTGCCCGTCACCTACCACGCCGTGCGTCGCCACGTCCTGGCCATCGCCCGGATGGAGATCACGAAGCAGTACGCTCGCCACCGCGCCGCGGTGGAGGACGCGCTTGCCGCCGGGACAACACCGCCCACCCCGGCGTACCGGCCGGCCCAGCGGGCGGCGCCCCTCCGCCGCTCCATGCCGCGGATCCCGCTGGCCCCAGTGGACCCGCGCACCAGCCCGGACTGCCGCATCCGCCGGTCCCGCTCTGCGTCCACCGTCGCGGACGAGGAGGCCTCCGAAGCGCTCGCCCACCTCTCGGAGACGGCGCACGCCGGGTCCCCCGCGCCCCCCAGCGGCCGGAGCCTCGCCGCGGCTGCCGCGGCGGCAGCGGCATCGGCGCAGGCGGCGTCGGCCCCTCAGCCAGAGGGCTCCGAGTCTGACGTTGTCGCCGCTGCAGCGGCTCTCTTCTCAGCCTCCGCCGCCGCGGCCGCCCCCGAGCCCGCAGCCTCTGACGCCGTGCTTCGCCGTCGCCAGTCCGCCCCGTCCGACGAGGAGGTCGACAGGTACGCGCCTCCGCCCGATTTCAGAGCTCTCGAAGCTGCAGTGTTCGGTCCGGGCGGAGAGCGGGTGGGCCAGGCGGTTGCGCTGCGCCAGCTCCTGCGGGCAGCGGGCATCCGGGTCTCGGCCGCCCCGCTGGCCGCCGACGAGCTCCTCCCCGACGAGGACGACGACGCCTTCACCGCTGCCAGGGTCTCTGCCGCAGAAGCGCAGGCTGGGAGCGCGTGCTTGCAGGGCGGCTCGTCGTCGGCAGCATCGGCGGCAGTCGACGACTCGGGCGCCGACCCCACCTCCACTGCAGTGCGGCCTGGCGCAGAGGGGCGCTCGGGGCTGGAGCCGTTCCCGCTCCTTCCCGGACACCTCCTCCAGTTCCTCCACCCGACCCGCAGCCAGCTGGCCGCTGTGGGGTCGGGCACCGGCGCCGTCCGCTCCGCGCTCATGCACGCCAGCCCGGCCACGCTGCCCGCGTACGTCCCTGAGGCGTTTCCCGCGATGGGCCGTCCCCGGCCCTGGGGCGACGGCATCCCCGCCGTCGGCACGGCGCCGCACGGCCCCCTCAGCCACGCCGCGCTCTGCCCGCCCTCGGGCGTGGCAGTCAACGCATCTCCCTCCAGCGGTTTCGTCAACCCCGGCCTGTGGCACCAGGAGCCCACGGCGTCCCCCCGCGGGCCGCCCGCCGTGGCCGGACTCGCTCTCACCGCCCCGGCGTCCCCAATCGTCGCGCTCACCACCGCGGCCGCGGGCGCCTCAAACGGATCGGGTGGGCCGCGCGCGAATGCGCCCGCTGCCTCCCCGGGCCCTGTCCCTCAGTCCGGTCTCGCGCCCCGCACGCTCGCGTCGGGGCTGGAGCCTTCCGTCAGGGCTGCTCTTGCGGCCTCCCTGGGCGCCTCTGGCCCCGCGATGCTCCACGACGCCGCGTCTGCGGTGCCCGTCCGTGTGGCTGCGGCCATGGCGTGGGTGCCCGGCCGCGGAGGCATTCTCGCACCCTCGGTGCCAGGCGTGCCGGTGACTTGGATCCGGGCATTCACGCCACTCGACGGCACCCGCGGCCGGGCCGTCGCCTCCGCCACGCACGCCGCTCTGTTCGCGCCGCGTGGAGCAGGGGCCAGGGCCTCCGCCGCGAGGCTGGGACTCCTCCCTGCTGGCGGAAGCGCCGCTTCCAGCGCCGCCGGTAATGACTCCGACTGCGAGGGCGACGCCAGCGCCGACGCAGCAGGCCAGGCGTCTGCACAGCCCCTGCAGGCGCGCCTTGCATCCCTGGCGGCATCGGCAGCAGCGTCTGGCGCCACCGTTGCTCGGCGCGCCTCCGCGCCCGGCACAGTGGTCCCTCCCGAGATCGCCGGCGCGTCCCTGTCGCGGCCGACTCCCGGCGCTTGGTCGGCCGGCCACTCGCACGCAGCGCCCCCCATGGCAGTGACGACCCCGACGGAGCTGGACGTGGGCCCAGCGGCCGGCAACGCAATGGCTGCCCTCACCGTGGCAGCGCCCGCACACATCCTCGGCCGTGCGTTCCGCCCTCGCGACGACGTCAACCAGATGGCCCGGGGGGTGCTGGACATCCCCGCCCACCTCAGGCCCGCCGGGGCCCCGGCTGCTGACGCCCTGGCGTCCTGGGCTGAGTCCATGCACGGCCCGTCCACCCCGCGGCTGGCCGAGCTGGCGCGGCAGTCGGCCCAGCCGGCCATGCTCGGAGCCATGGCGGAGCTGGCCGGGGGGCTGGACGCGCTTCGCCGGTCCGCGCAGGGCATCGGCGGGGGCCTGCCCGGCTTCCCCACCCCAGGGGTCATGCACGCAGGCGCCGCTGGCCGGGACCCGGAGGCGGCAGTTGAGGGCGCCGCCTGGCGATCGCGCTCCTGGCGGCTCGCCCCCGAGGAGCAGGACCACCCGGTGCTGGCCGCCGCCGCGGGCCTCATGTCTTTCAGCAGCACGGAGCTCACGCCCGCGGGGCTGGAGCGGCTCGTGCTCGACCGCACGGAGTTCATCGCCAGAGCCGAGCGGCGCGCGATGGGCCTTGCCCAGCGCAGACGCCGACGGGCCAAGCGGGCTCGGGCCCAGGCAAGAGCCGCGGCAACCAGCGCTGCCAAGCGAGCGCGCGGGGCGACTGCGTCAGACGCTGCCTCGGCTGCGTCCGCGACAGGATCCCCTGCTGCCGGTACTGGGGCAGGGTCCGAAGACGCGCAGCAGCAGCAGCAGCAGCAGCAGCAGCAGCAGGGCCACGCCGACGGGGACGAGGCGCCGGGGGCGGACGTCGAGCGCGAGAATCCGGAAGGCAGCTGCGCTCGCGGCGGCGGCAGCGGCGGCGACGACAACGCTGCCGGCGGTAGCGTGGACCGGGACCAAGGCGAAGACGAGGACGACGAGGACGACGACCCGCTCATCCCGCTCAGCGAAGACGAAGCCGACGACGAGGATGCCGAATCGTCGGCCAGCGCCAGCGGGGCAGCAACCACGGCGGAGGCGGCAGCTCCAGCGGCGCCCGACGGGCCAGGCGGGGCACCAAGGCCGAAGCGGCCCCGCCGCGAGATTCGGGACCCGGAGGTGGGTGTTCGCCCCGGGTGGTACGTCTGCGAGGACAACGAGACGTGGTTCCTGCCCGGCAACGGCTTCAGGTACCAGACCGTGCACACGGCACCGGAGTACCGGGTGCGCACCGCCGCATACGGCGAGGAGTCGGACGGGGCGGGCGACAGCGACGCTGCGTCCCCGGACAGCCCCGTGCCCGACGCCGCGTTTGGGGCTGCGGGCGAGCCCACCGCGTTCCCGCCCGAGCTTGAGCCCGAGCTGCAGCGATGCCAAGACAACCACGTTGCTGCCCAGGACTGTATGCAGGCGCGGCTGGCAGCGGTGCTGCACCGCGCCTCGCAGCTCCCGCACCCCCAGCAGCAGCGCATCCAGCTGGTCCTCATGCGCCACCAAGCCTCCCTGCACGCGCAGAGACTCGGCGCGGCTCGCATGCAGGCCTCTGAGCGAGCGGCCGCCGCTGCCTCGGCCGCGGCCTCCGCCTGCACCGACGTCGACCGCGACCGTGCAGCGCAAGCCGAGGCGCTGGCCCGGCAGCAGGAGGGCGAGCTCTCGTCCGAGGAGCAGCGCAACCTGGCCATGGCGGAGCATGCAGCCCAGAGCGAGCACATGGCCGTGTCCGCTCCGCTGGACCACGATACGGCAGCCTGCGTCCAGGCCTTCATCCACGACGCAAACGTGGAGAGCGTGGCCTCCCGGGACCTGGCCAACCTGCACCACCACGTGCAGTTGATGCAGCTGGGCGTGCACGCCGGCATGGCCGCTCAGCAGCACCACCACCACCCTCTCCACCACCACCACCACCTTCACCACCCTGGCGCCCACAGCCTTCCCATGCAGCAGCAGCACTTGCAGCACGGCGCGCTCTCGGTCCAAACCTCACACTACGACGTGCAAGGCCACGTGGCCGGCCAGGCCTGGCAAGGCGGCCACGTTCAGCTTGCCGCGCCCGAGCACTCCGTGGCCATGGCGGCGGCTGGCGACGAGCCCTCAGCGCCAGTGGTCACCATGCAGCTCCAGCACCACCTGCCTCACTCCGCAGGCGTGTCCCACCACTACGCCGCGCCGCCCGCGACGGCGGCTCTCCCCGGCTCCGTGCCTGCCGTCGCCCCGCCATCGACGCTGGCCATGGGACCGCCCCGCGGCAGGTCCGCCTCTGCCGCGACCGACGCCTCCACTCCGAGCACCGATTCGCCGCAAGGCGTGGTGCAGCTGCGCCAGGCTGCCGCGCCACGCGGGCCTCCCTGAAGCGGCATGCGCTGCTGCGCCGCACGACGCTCGGCGCTCGGCGCTCGGCGCTCGGCGCTCGGCGCTCGGCGCTCGGCGCTCGGCGCTCGGCGCTCGGCGCTCGGCACTCGCTCCTCCCCTCCTGCGCTACACGCGCTACCCGCGCCGGGTCCTGCCACGGCACCCCCAGTTGCGTGTGATTGTCCTCTGATTTCTGCCCGTTGGATGTGCGTGCATTGCCGCTCGCCAGTCCCCCCCTTCCGCCCGGCGGAGCGCATGCCGGCCGATCTCTTGCTCGCAATTTCGTCCGCAACATTACCGCACACTGGCCACACACAATGGGCCCACGCTCGACCCAGCGGCTCACAGGCTACCCGCGCCGATGGAACCACAATCGTGCTTGCGCAGTCGTTCCGCCGGCCATAGGGCGCCCGACGCCCGCCACCGCCTCGGCAAGCGTGCGCCGCGCCTCTTGCGCCGAAAGCCGCGCGAGGTCGTGGCCATCCACGCGCACAAGCGTGTCCCCTGCCTTGACCAGCCCGGTCTCGCGAAGGGGCGACCCCCTCACAATGCCCCGGACCTGGATCCCGTCCAGCACAACCCCAAGCGGACGCTCGCGCACAACCACCTCGACCAGCGACCCAGAGGCAGTCTGTCGGGCTGTCGCGGAGGCGATTGGCGACGATGCGTCGAAGGTAAGCCGCTGCGCAACCCGGCCTGCGCTCGTGACGGCTGCAGCCTCGCAAGCCTGTGGAGTCGCAGTGGCCATGCCTCCGCCGCTGCTGCCTCCTCCGCTGCTGCCGCGGCCGCCGTCGCTGCCGATGCTTGCGACGCTCGGAGAAGCGTCGCGTTCGCGGGCGGGCAGCGGCAGCTGCGGGCCGCCTGCCCCGGGGGTACACGGGCTTGGCTGCTGCCTGGGCGAGAACCAGGCTGCTGGGAGTCCCCCGTGCGATGCCTCGTCCAGCTCAACCGACGCCACACTGTCGCCATCGTCGTCGTCACGGCTTGTTCGCTCTTGCGTCGGCAGAGCCATGCCAACGTCGGCCGCGGCAGCCGAGAATCCGCTGGACGCCCCAGCGCGGTGGCGCCGGTCCGGCGTCGCGGCAGAGGGCGACGGAGGCTGGGCCAGCACGATTCCCCCGTCAACGACAAAACGACCGGACCTGGGCGCCTCGGGCAAGCGCGGCGTCCGTGCCGGGGCCAGGAAGGCGCCCGTCCTCGCTCTGCGCAGCGCGACGGCCTTCCCCAGAGTGCTCGTCTGAATAACAATCGGAACGGGCGCTGCGGCGGAGGCGGCAGCCACAGCGGTTTCGAAGCGACGGCAAGCCTGCTGCCACGGAGTGGCGAGAATGGCCGAACCCGCGATCGCGACGATTCGATCGCCCGGCAGCAGGGCGCCGTGCAAGGGCGATGCCACGCTGATGGAGCTCACGACCGCGCCGCAGCCCTCGGCGTCGCCGCCCCCCGGCGCTGTCGCAGCCGGGCCTACAGTCAGCCCGACGCACGGCCCCGTCACAGTCAGCACCAGCGCGCGGCGGACGAACCACCTGCCCATCCGCAGCGCAGGGTCCCAGGTGCCGGGCATGGCAACGAGCACCCCAGTCAGGTCCCAGCCGGAGTCGGCGTCAAGCCCCAACGCTGCTGCGCACTCAGCGGACAGTGCGGGGGGCAGCGAGCAGGAGGACGAGGCGTCCACGCTGAGGTGCCCGGGCAGGTGCTCGCTCAGCGCCGAGGCCGCACGGCCGGAGGCCCCCAGCTGTGGCAAGCGCTCGTCACGCGGGCGCAGGCGGTCCAGGGACACGGCGCGGTCAGACGAGGAAGCCGACGTGGACGGAGAGCCCGAGCCAGCCCTGTCCTCCTCGGAAGCGGCGCGGCCGCCCGGGGCGACCGACGCAGCGGCGGCCGCTGCTTCCGCCTCCGAGGCGCTCCAGATCGCTTCCAAATCGCCCTCCCTGTCTGAGGCGGATGCATCTGCCCAGGGGGACTCGAGGCCCGCGGGGAGCTGCATGCTGGGGTCGGACTCGCACCTGGATACGAGCGCTCGGTGCGATGCTTTGCCTCGCAGCTGGTCGCCGGCTCCAGCGGCAGCCCGTTGCTCTCCGCTCGCCGCCGCCATGGCCGCGGGGGGCAGCTCGGGGCAGCCTTGAGCGCCCCCGCCCTCGGGTTGCCCGGTGGGCCCGTCTTTCCCGACGGCGAGCGCCGCAGCTCCCTCGGTGGTCGCTGAAGTGACACTGGCAACGTCCGCGTCCGGGCGCTGTGCCGTCGAGTCCGCCAGGCTCGCGGTCCCCTCGTGTGGGTCCTCGTCTTCTGGGCCCGCGCCGCCCGCCGTGGGGCGCTGGAGGCAAGGAGGCTTGGCGAGCGGCTCGGTTTGGGTTGACGAGGCCGCAGTTGCTGCTGGCTTCTTTGGCTTTTCCACAATCGTCGCTTCGGGCGACGCGGTTGCGGCTGCCGCATCCGCGCCGTCCGACACGGCCCCGTTGGCACGAATGACGTGAGCCCACCGCGCCGCCTTGGCCGGAGAGTCGGCAAGCAGGCGAATCACGGAACGCGGCGCCGTGCCAAACTCTTGCACTGTCAGCTCGACGTTGTTGGGACCCAGGCGCGCGTCCACCCGCACGCTGTAAAGCGAGCACGGCACGGAGCACAAAGGGGTGCCCCCCTCGCGGGCCGACCATCGCAGCGTCCCCGACGCCACGATGCAGTACACCCGGTGCCACTCAAACTTGCGAGCCTTTGGGCTGGAGCACCCAAGCAAGCCGGCCACAGTCAGCTGAAAGCGGTCCTCAACGGGCTCCTCCACCCGGATCCACCCAGCCGCGGCCTGCGGTGCGGCCTGCATGGCTTTCGGGGGCCTACCGGCGCTGCAGTGGCGGCCGCGCGCGGGGCCGGCTTGCGAGGCAGAGCCTCGCGACGCCGCTCAGTCGCGCACGCCGCGGCACCCGGGCGGCCGCCATGAGCCAGGCCGGCTTCCAGGAGCCCGGCTTTCAGCAGGGCGTGTCGCTTGCTGCGCGCAGCATCACGCTGAGGCTGCAGCGGCACGCGGGCCGGGGACCGGAAGGTGAGCGTTGGCCGAGCGGGGCCGGCGAACCGCTCGAACGCCAGCCGCGCGCGCCGCAATTGCCGCCCGCGGCGGGGAGGCGCTGAAAGGGGCGCGGTGCGGGGTCGATGGGCCTGTCTGGCCTGGGTCACGCTTTGCTGCTCGAAATTGCGGTACCTTTCTCCCCTGCGCGCGCAGAAGACGCCGCTGCGATCGACAACCGCATGCTGCCGGTGCCTGGCGAGCGCTTCGCCGTCCCGGCTGGCGTCCTCTCTCGCCTCAGGAAGCGCAGCAAGTACAAGCGCCTCACAGCGGCCCGCGTGTGGCACTCCATGGAGGTCCTGCCCCACGGGCCAGCCCCGTCGGGGCTCGTGGGCGAGGCTTTGGCGCAGTTGACGGAGCAGCGCGCGGAGCGCGACCGCATCGCCAGCGAGGCCGAGAAGGAGCGGGACATGGCCACCTTTGCCGCGCTTCGCGCCCGGGAGCGCGGGGAGGTGGCCTGGGCGCCCGACTCCCAGGGCGCTGCGGCGGAGCCCGATGCCATGGCGAGAGCGACCAGAAACCGCCTCGAGGCTGAGGGCCGCGCTGCCCTGGCCACCCTCAGTGCGGCCACGCTCCCTGCCGCGCAGGGGAGCCGGCGGGATGCTGCCCGGGCGCGCCTGCGCCAGGCGGTTCGGTCGGTGGCTGCCGCGTCATCGCTGGCCGCGACCGCCTCAGGCGCCGTGGCGTCAGAGTTCCAGGCCTCCGACTCGCTCTCCTCGACGCGCCCCGCGATGGAGGAGCTTGCCTCTGCCCAGCGCGCGGCGGCGCGCTCCGCTGCCTCCAGCGCTGACCCGAGCGAGGCCGTGCTCCGGCAGTTTCTCGAGGCGGACGCCAGAGGCACCGCCGCCAGCGCCGCCTTCCGCCGCTCCCTCGAGCCCCGAAGCAACTTCCGCACGAGCGCCTACCGCCCAGGGAAGGGCTCCCACCGCCAGGTTCCGCTGCGTCACGCAAGGGCGGCCCGCGGCCAGGGCTCCGGCCGCGCTGCCACTGACTGGGGGCGCTGCGACACCCCGGCAGCGGCAGCGCGGGACAAGCCCTCGGCGCTCCCTGTGCCCCCCCGCATCCGCTCCGTCATCGGCGGGGCAGGCGCTGCTGCGTCGCCCGGGGAGGGCGGCCCCGAGCCCAACAGAGGGCGGGCCGGCAGAGCCGCTCGGCAGGCGCCGGGCTGGGCCGTACGCAGCATGGGCTCAGCGGGCTCTGCGGTGAGCGTTCCAGAGTTTCTGGACTCTTCCGAGGCGGAGGACGCCGCCCGGATCATGGCCGCCGCGCCGGCGCCGGGCGTCGCCTCGCCGTCAGCGGGAGGGGGACCTTTGAGCGCGGGTGCAAGCACGGCGTCCGTCGGCCCCAAGCCGGCGGGCGCCAGGGCCGATCACGGCAGCTCCCAGAGGGGCGGGCAGAGCCGGCGGCCGCGGAGGAAGAAGGCCGACCCGCTCCGAGCAGCCCTGCAGTCGGGGCTGCCTCTGAAGGAGGTGTTCGGCTGGGAGGTGCGGCCGACGTCGGCGAGGCGGCGGACGGAGCGGAGTGTGCTGCTGGGGCTGTCGCAGGCGGCGGCGAAGCTCGACGTGGACCGCTTGACGGGGACGCGCTCCGGGGCGGCTCTGCCGGAGCTTGAGGACCTGGGACGCGGGGTGCTGACGGTGCCAGGCGATGCCATCAGCGGCGCGTCGGTGTTCAGGGGGGGCGGGCTGCCGCTGTCGTACTTCGGGTTCCGGGGCAAGGGCGACGCAACGAGCGTGCGGGCTGTCAAGCAGGCCACGCGGGTGGGGCTCAGGGGGTCGGCGGCGGCGGCGGCGCTCGCTGCGGCGGAGGCGGCGGAGGAGGCGGCGCTGGCGGAGGGCGGGCCGGGGGCGAGGGCTCACAGCGGCGGCGGCGGCAGAGGCGGAGGCGGCGGCGGCGGCGACGGCGGGGGCGGCGATGGCGGGGGGGGAAACCGCAACGCGGAGGACGAGGCCGTGGAAGCCGCTGCCGAAGCGGCGTCTGCCGAGGGAAGGGCGGCAGAGCTGGCGAGGCAGCGAAGGCGCCGGTGGGCGGACTTGAGAGAGTCCTCTGTGATGGGGCGGCTGCTGGCTCCGTGGGCGTGCCCCCCCGACCTTCCAGTGTCCTGTTTGGGAGCCCTGGCAGGCCGGGACCCCGCCGCCGCGGCCGCTGCAGCCGAAGACGCCAACGATGCGCTGCGCGGCTTGGAGGTTCGCGTGGTGCGGGTGCCAGCCAGCGCCTCCGTGCACCGCCTGGACGCCGAAGCTGCCTTCGGGGGCGCGGCCAGCTCGACACCGGATCGCGCCGCCTCCTCTGACGCGGCCGCTGGCGGCGGCGCGAACTCCCCCCAGTCCCCCGCCTCCCCAGCCGACGCCGCCGGCCGCCCTCCCCGCCCGGCGTCCGCGCTGGAATCTACGCTCCTCGCGGCCAGCAGAGCTGCAGAGCTGCAGGCAAGGCAGGAGGCGATCGACCAAGGAAGAGCGCCTGCGTCGCCCCCCGCCCGCGCGCCGTTCGGCCTGCCCGTGGAGCCCCACCCGCGCAGCGGTTTCACGATCGACGTGGAGCTCTTCCGCATGAGCAGGCGCGGCGCCGTGGCGCTCACCAAGGGCTGCGACGAGGCGGAGGCCATGGTGGCAGAGCTGCAGCAAACGCTCAAGATCGCGGCAGTGGAGGCGGAGGCGGAGGCGGAGGCAGGGGCGGGGGCGAAGGGGGCGGGGCGGGCCGAGGCTGCGGCGGCGCGGCGGCGCCTCGCACTCATCGCTGAGCCCCCGGAGGTGCCCTGGACTTGGGACGACGTGGGCGCCGGAGACGGCACGCGCGGTTCGCCCGGCTCGCCCCCCTCGCCGGGCTCTGCCGCTGCGGGTGCGGGGGGCACGCTCCAGCCTGGAAGGATCGCTCGGGACCTGGTGGAAGCCACGGGTCCCACGGCGAGAGTCCGGCTGGTCGGCGCGGCGGGCGTGTGGGTGGGCGTGGCGCTCATCGGCCCGGCCCTCGACGCGTCCTTGGATCAGCTCCCGCCCGCTGAGGTGGCGTTTTCTCCGAGGCGCCGCACCGTGGCCCACCGGCCGGCCGCCGCGGTTGCGGCGTCTGGTTCTGGCGCCGCCGCCGACCCGGCCGAGGATGTCCACGCCTCGTCCCCAGCAGCCCTCGGCCACGGGCAACCGAAGCCGCATCCAGCGGCGCCGGCCCAGGCCGCCCCTGGCAAGGCCGCCGTCGCCTCCTCCGCGCACGCGCCCGCCACCCCGGGGGCGGGGCGCGAAACGTCCTTGGACGAGGAGCCCGTTCCAACGCACGAGCTGCTCGGCAGAGCCCGGCCAGACCCCGAAGCCGCAGCCGAAGAGGAGGCGGCGGCTTCGCGGGGGGCGAAGCTGCCGTGGGCAGAGCCGCGGCTGACCGTGGGGGGCTTCCACCGGCTCTCTCCGGCCACCAGGGCGCTGCTGGACGCCCTTCCGATGGCCGCCCGCGTGGCGGCTGCGTCGGCGTGCGCCGCAATGCTGGAGATTGCCACGTCAGCGGCGGTCGCGAGGGCGCGCGCGGGCGTGGCGCGCCGCCGGTGCGCGGCTCTGCACGAACGGCAGGCGGTTTCGCAAGCCCTGGACTCGCGCGAGGCTCTGCACACTGCACTGGGGACATCGGTTCCGGAGGAAGCAGTGAGCTCTGCCGACTCGCTGCGGCGGTCTCGGCGGCGCAGGGCGGACGGGCTGGTCCCCGGCCCTGCCGTGTCTGCGGCCGCGACCGCGGGCTCTGGCGGCTCTGCTTGCGAGAGCGACGCCAGGGCTCCACCGGAAGGATCGCGTCCATCGGCAGATTTGGGTCCGCTGAGCGCGTCGGAGGCGGCGAGGGCCAGCGGGGAGGTGCGCGCAGCGGTTTCACGGGCGACCACCGGTGCGGCGCTCAACGCACTCGTGGCTCGCGTGGCCGGCGCGGCTGGTCGGCTGCGAGCACGGGAGCACGAGGGCGGTGCCATCGTCGCGCTGCTGCTTCGCGAGGAGGCTGATGAGGCCGAGGGCAGGGCGGGGCCGGGCGCCAGAGGCGGCGGGCCGCGCCTGCCGGTGAGAGCGCGACCCGGCCAAGCCACGGCTTCGCGCGCGCGGCTCCCGCAGCCTCGGCCGACGTCCGCAACGACCCGCACAGCTCTGCCGGCCCAGAGCAGCTCCAAGCTGCGGCGGTCGGCGCCCCGGCCTGCGAGGTCTGGCCGGGCGGCGCGCAGAGCCACGGGCGGAGACGCCGTCATCTCCGCCCTCCGCGGGTTTGCCAGGGAGTACCGCCAGCTGGCTGGGGGCGGGACGGCCGCCCCCGCCGCGCCCTCCCCGGAGGCCAAGCAGTCGACGGCGGACTCTGACCCCGTTGGCGCCGAGCTCTCTTCGGCAGAGCTGGAGGCTCTGAAGGCAGAGCTGCAGAGCCTGGGCCCCGAGGGGGCGGATGCGGCTGCCCTGGAGATCGGTTTGGGCGTGCGAGGTGCACGGCTGGGACCGGACGCTCTGTCGCGTCTCAAGGCGACTTTGGAGCTGTTCCGCACGGACGCCCCGCTGAGCGCACACCCCGAGGTGGCGCGGATGGTGGAGGAGGGGAGGCGGAGCCTCCGGGAGGCCACGGGGGCGGAGCAGGCGACTTCTGGCGCGGCAGGACAGGCAGCGGGAGGGATCCAGCCGGGCCCGCCAGCGGGGAGCGGTGGCGTTGGTGGTGGCGTTGGTGGTGGCGTTGGTGGTGGCGTTGGTGGTGGCGTTGGCGGTGGCGTTGGTGGTGGCGTTGGCGGTGGCGTTGGCGGCGGCGGTGGCGGCGGCGGTGGCGGCGGCGGTGGCGGTGGCGTTGGTGGTGGCGGCGGCGGAGGCGTCGCTGGCAGTGGTGGAGTTGGCCGCGACGGTTTTGGCAGGGGCGTCGCGGGCGGCGGCGACATTAGCAGCGGCGGCATTCGCACCGGTGGCAGTGACCAATCCGTCGCGTCAGAGGCAGAGAGCTCCGCCACCGGGGCGGACCGCGCCTCCGTGCTGGCCGCTGCCTCGGGCTCGGCCGTGGCTGCCGAAGCCCCGGCCGGAAGCAACGGGTGGATCGGCACGCGGCTTCTGAGCGACGTGTCGCGAGCGCGGGCAACGGCCCTGAAATCCACGCCGCTGTCGATGCCGATCAGGCAGGGCATTGAGATCGCGCTGCGGCGGACGGGCGCTCTCAGGCAGGGCGGGGCCGCCGCTGCGCCCAGGCCCGCCAGCCGCGGGAGCAGCGTGGCCGCGGAGGAGCGGCTTCGCGGAACCACCGTGCCCGCGCTGCTGCAGCAGCTGTCGGCTTCGAGGCTGGCTCTGCAGGACGACGGGTCCCCCGGCGCTGGCACAAGCGAGCTGCGATCGCGGCTGGCCCGGGTGGAGTCCGTGCTGGAGCTGCCGCTGCGCGTGTCCACAACGATGCAGAGCCAGCCGCTGCCGGAGGCAGAGCCGGCGCCCGCGCCGGACGCCGCGGCAAGCTGCGGGCTCGCTGAGCTCGACTCGCCCCGCGGCGGCGAGACGGTGAGGCGCCGCACCTGGCTCCGGTGCATCAGCGTGTGGGAGCGGCTGGCTGCCGCCGTCGCCGCCCTGGCCACCGTCGTGGCCGCCTCGGCGGAAGCCAGCCAAAGAGCCGTGCGCGCCCGCGAGCAGTACCGCGAAACCGCGCTGCTGAGCGACCCTGCGGCCAGGCGAGCGATGCGGCTCCCCAGCCGCGAGGCTGTTCCGTCGGAGCCGCTGCGCGCCACGTCGCGCCGGCCAGCGGGACAAGCGAGCGCCCCCCGTGCCCGGGGCGGCTCGCTCCTCCTCGGGAAGACGTCAACCGTGGGTCTTCCGGCTGTCATGAACCCGCGCGAGGCGAGCGTCGAGCCCCGCCCCCTGTCAAACGGCACGGTGGGATCAGGCTCGGCGGCCGCGACGCCCGCCAGCAGAGCGGGGCGGCGGGGCGTGGCAGCCGCCGACGCCCTCGGCGGTTTCGGCTCGGATCTCACGCTCGGGGCCGAGGTGGAGCTCGGAGAGCCGGTGCGGGACGCCGACCTGTGGGGCTCTGCTGATGCGGCAGTGATGGGCGCTGCTGCGGTGGTGGGGGCGGCTGGCGCGCGGCCGCAGTCCTCGCCGGCGCGGGACGCGAGCGACGGCGACAACGGCACGCGCGGGTCAGCGCCGGAGCTGCCGCCGGTGCTCCGGCGTGCCGAGACAGCAGCCGCGCTGGGGGCGGGCGCAGCTGGCGTCGAGGGTAGGGGTGGGGCGGACCCGGCACCGGCCCCCGCGCGCAGATCGGCTGCTTCCAGCGGCGCGGCTGCGTCCAGCGGGCAGTTGTCCGGCGCTGCGCCCATCAGTGCCGAGAGCGGAACTGGTGGCCCCGACGGTGGGAAGGGGGCGGGGTCCGCGGACGACGACCCCGAGCCGGGTTCCGTGCCCGCGTCGGTGCTGGTCGCGCTGCGGGGCCGCGGGCTGCTGGAGGCGCTGCCGGCGCCCCCCCGCGGAGGGGCGTCTCGCAAACGGTCTGAGCACGACACGACCATCGAGCTTCTTCGCCTGAAGCAGTGGCTGGGGTTGGCGCACGTGGAGGCCTGGGAAGACGTTCGGCGAGCACTGAAGGACGCCGGTGGGCTGGTTGGGGCGAGCCTCGCTGGTCAGGTGAAGTTTCGCGACGTTCCTATGGCGCATTGGTTGGAGCTAGCCGCGCCCACCAAGGGTGGCACACTGTGACTGCGTGCGCAAACACTGTGACGGAACGAGAGGCAAACAACAAGTGAAATAGTGTGCCTCAGCGCCGGCTGAGAGCGACAAATGCAGCGCCGAGCTGCCGCCAACAGAATTGGGACCGCGCTCCCAAGTTTGCCACGGCAGCAACGTTCGGCCCGAAAGGCCACGCTCGGCGCAGAGAAGCGAGGCCTGGGTGCAGCAGCGCAGCTGAATCGCAGGGAAGCGGAGCCTGGCTCCCAATGGCGGCGCTCGAGCGCCGTCCTAACTCTGCCCGCGGGTCCCAACGACTAACGGCCCTCGCCCACAGAGTATTTTGCCGCAGCGGCACAGCGACTGCCAAATCGCTCCTGAGGCCTCCGGAGGGAGGGCCGTCATCTTCCGGCGCGACAGCTAGTGTCTGAGCTCCTGCGAAAATGGGGAGCGATGCGCGTCCCGTGAGCCCCCGAGGCGGCCGCGCGCAGCAGCGAGGGGTGCCAAGCTCCTGCGAGTGCCCGGCCGCGTGGACTCGCGGGCACCTGCCCCGCCGCGGCTGCCCATCGCTGATACTCCTCGTCGAGGGCATGCCATGCATTCTTTGTTTTTGTTTTCTCTCGCAGAAGGGGTTTTGTGGGTCCAGGCTGTGCTGGCGGCTGTGAGTTTCGACGCGCAGATTGCTCGCGCCGCTGCTTCCGCGAGAGGTGCAAACGCCGCCGGTCTCGACCGGGGCTTGCTCCCGCCGGCCAGAGCGTTCTGCCGCTGTGACCGCGCTGTGCCTGCGCGTGTGTCGTGTGCTACCACAGGTCCGGAGTTCTTGTTGCGGCGTGCGCGGGCACGGCGCTGTACCTGAGCGAGGTCAGCGTGAAGGAGCACCGTGATGCGCTGCTCGCCGCCGAGGCAGCTGTGACCAAGGCTGTGGACCTGGCAGATGTGGCCCGGGACAGCTGGTGGGGCCACGCTGCCTCTCTTTTCGGGGTGGACGTCGCACCAGCTGCCTCGGCCGGTGAGGTGGCCGTGGCTGCAGGCGATATTGGCGGCGCCGAGACCGTCGTCGACCCGGACACCGGGTTTTCGGTGCCCGGCGCCCTGCGCCTCTCCCGCAGCATGTGGCTTTACCAGTGGGTCGAGTCTGCGAGCAAGCCCAGCGCGTCATCCAAGTCCAACGGCGAGGAGTTCTCGTACTCGCTCGAGTGGAAGCAGCGCCCGGCAGCCTCGAGCAACGATTTCAGCGACAACGACGCCCGCCAGACCCGCGTCAACCCCCACTCGGCCACGCGTGCGACTGGCCTCACGCGCCGCAACTGGTCCGCCGACGGCGGCCCCGTGTCCGTCGGCGGCGTGCGGCTGGGAGCCGCTGCGCTGGCCCGCCTCGTGAGCGCTGCCGACAGGTCGGTGCTGCCAACCGCGGCCGCCGCGCGGGACATGATCCTCCCCTTCCCAGTGCAGGCGGCCGACTCCACGGGCTCGTGGTCCGCCCGGCAGGCGCTTCAGGCCGACCCCGCCTCCGGCAGCTTCACCACAGCCGAGCCCCCCGCTGCCCCGCGCGCCGGCGACTTGCGCGTGAACTACCGCGCCTCCGCTCCCGCCGGGGCGGTCGTGATCGGCGCCCTTGCGTCCGACGGGGCCCTAGGCCCCTGGAAGGCGCCCAACGGCCGCGAGCTGCTCCTCGTTCACCCCTGGCAGGCCGGTGAGCCCGCGGTCTCTCCGGACGCCGCCTTCCGCGGCGCCCACCAAGCGAACCAGTCCTTTGGCTTGTGGGTCCGCATGGCCTCGCTGCTCGCGGTGCTGGTGGGAAGCTTCCTGGCCGTGTTCGGGGGCTGGCCCGACGCCGGCGACAGCTCCGTGCTTGCGGGCACCCGGGACGAGGAGGCGGAGGGCTACCGCCGCGTCCCCGTGGTGGAGGAGGTGCTCATCACCCTCTACTTCGCTGAGCTCGCCGCCCTCGTGTGGGTGTTCCGGTTCGACTGGATGGTGGAGTGGGGCGCCATTGAGGCGGCGCTGGAAGGCCGATTCAACGCCGCCGCCAGGCTCGCCTCCGCGGTGCCCACCACCTCCTTCAGCGCAGGCGCGGACGGAGAGGCCCACTTCTCGCTTCGCGGCGCTGGCCTGCCCTTCCCCCTCCTCGTTCTCATCATGGTCTTCGTGATGGGCACCTTTGTAGAGCTCTCCAAAACCCTCTGCGGAATCGCCGGCCTCCGCGTCTCCCGCGCCACCGTTGCCCTCGGCCTGACCGAGCGGCCCCAGCACTTCCCCTCCCCGCTCGACAACCCCATGACGATGAAGAAGTTCCGCGAGCAGTCGTGGCAGTTCGCCATCCATATCCTAATGTCCCTCATCGAGGTGTACCTCCTCAGAAACGAGCTCCCAAACGGCGTTCTCATGAGCGAGCACACGACAGAGCTGGTGTGGGTCCCCCCTCCGTTCCCGCACCGCGACGCGACTGGAGAGCCCGTGATGAAGTTCCAGCCGTCGCACGCCTTCGTGGTGTTCTACGCCGCCCAGCTGGCCGTGTGGATCTACACCGGCTTCGTCTGCGCCTTCCTCGACGAGCGCAAGAAGGACTTCCTGGTCATGATGGCCCACCACGTCATCACCGTCGCGCTGGTGGGGTTCAGCGCGAGCCACAACTTCATCGCTATCGGCCTCATCGTCCTGTGGGTGCACGACGTCTCCGACATCTTCGTCGACCTGCTCAAGATCACGAACTACTTCGGCCTCCACGGGCTCAAGGGGATGCTCATCGTGGAGCTGTCGTTCGCCTCCTGCCTGGTCGCCTGGGTCTATTTCAGGCTGTTCCAGTACCCTGCCGTCTGCCTCCGGGCGGCCCTCGTCGGCGGCTTGGCGCTCGAGGCCGGACGCATCGGCGGTGACAACCCAGTGAACCGCGAAGAGTCCACAGACCTCCACTGGCTGCTTGGCCTTGACAAGGACGCTCCGCTGCTGGATGTCGTCCACGCCCTCGCCCACTCTTGGCATGTCGACATTCCCGCGTACTTCGCGCTCAACGCCCTGCTATGGCTCCTGCAGGTCCTGCACGTGTGGTGGTTCTATCTCCTCGTGGGCCTGGCCCTGCGCGTGGCTGCCGCCCCGGACGTCAAGGAGATCCGGAACATCGCGGCCGACCACTACGAGGGCGGGGCGGACGAGCGCGTGGCCACCCGCGTGGGCCAGCAGCGGGGGGAGAACCAGAAGCCGAAGAGCGACTGAGCGCAAGGCTTGACGCCGGTTTGTGTGCCTTGCTGCTTGCCTCGAGACCTGGAGCTTGCGACCCCAGCAGCTTGCGCGCTGAGACACGCTCCCAGATGGCCACGTCATCGGCAGCCCTGCCGGGTAGAGTCGGCGCCGCGCGCTGAAGGTGCGCTGGGGTGCACTCCAGAGGCAGCTTGTGCGCCCCCTCCCCCAACACGCCACAGCGCTTCTCCGCGGACCCGCCCTTCACACAATGCTCGACCAATACCTCTGGGTCGTAGTCGCCGGCGGCATCGCTGCCTTCGCAGCAGCCATGGGCATCGGTGAGGCTGGGGATTGCCGCTGCGGATCTGCGGCAACTGCACCTGTGACGCGCGCACCGCACCTTGGCCTGCCCACCGCGCCAGCGGCTCACCCCCGCCCCTGGACTGCCGCCATCCGGGTGTACATCCGCAGGTGCTAACGATAGCGGGAACGCCATGGCTTCAAGCGTGGGCGCCAAGTCGCTGACCTTGCGGCAGGCAATTTTGGTGTCAGCCATCTTTGAATTCCTTGGCGCCTTCCTCCTCGGCAGCCACGTGACCGAGACGATCCGCAAGGGTGAGCGCCGCGAGCGGGCTGCCGACTGAACCGCCACGCGAGGGCGGCAGTCTCGGATCGCCCGCGTGGGGGATGGGGACACCGAAGATTCCGCGTCACGGCATGAGCAGGGCTGGAGTTGTCACAACGCTTCGCGAGTCGGCGACAACCCCCAAGCCCGACCCCATGCAACGGCTGCTCGCCGCCCTCCCCACCTCTCCCCCGCGCTCTCAACGGTCGCAGGCATCACGGATGTGGACTACTTTGCGGACCGCCCCGACCTGCTGGTGAGCGCGCGCCGTTTCGGCCAGACTGCGCGCGCGACAAGAGGTCGTGGCTCGCTTTTGAGGATGGTTGTCGCACCTTGGTTGTCGCCTCGCCCCGCCTCGCAGATGTTCGCCATGTTCTGCGTCATCGTCAGCGTGGGCATCTGGCTGGCCCTTGCCACGGCACTGTCGCTGCCAGTCTCGACTACGCACACGGCGGTTGGCGGCGTCATTGGTGTCGCCGTCGTCGCTCGTGGCTGGGAGGCCGTCAACTGGGAGAAGGTCATCTTGATCGTCGTCTCGTGGTTCGCCAGCCCGCTCCTCAGCGGTCTCGTCTCCATGGCCATCTACGCTCTTGTCAGGTGCCTGGTGCTTCGCCACGCCGCCTCTGCCACGCGCGCGTTCCTGCTGTTCCCCGTGCTCGTTGGTTGCACAGTCGCCATCAACGCCTTTTTCATCATCTACAAGGGTCTTCCGGTCTTCCCCGAAGTCGCCAAGCTTCCCATCGAGGTCGGATTCGGCATCGCGATTGGCCTCGGCGTGCTTTGCGCCCTTGTGACCCAGTTTCTTGCCGTGCCTGCTATCCGGAAGCGCGTCTCCGGCATGAACTTCGCGGACGAGAAGACGGCTGACGTGGAGGAGGGATCCGTGTCCACCCCCACGTCCCCGTCCGGCGTGGCTCTGGCCAGCGGTCAGGCCACGCCCACGTCGGGAAGCCCTGCTGCCCAGGTTGACGATGTTTCGCCAGGTGCCGCCGTTGCGGCCGCCAAGCGTTCGGAGTCAAAGGATGGTGTGGAGCTTGCCCCCATCAGCGCTGGCCCCAAGTCCGGACCGGAGACCGTGACCACGACGTCAAGCAAGGCGACGCCAGTTTCCGAGCCCGAGGAGACCAGTGACGTGGCCGTGGCCGCGGGGGGCAAGCCAAAGCGTTCTGGCTTCATTGCCGCGCTGCGCCACGGCATCGACGTCGACATCCACGCCACGGCCGAAGGCCGCCTCATCGAGACCAAGGCCGCCAAGCGCGTCAAGGCGATGCATGACCGCGCCGAGAGCTTTCCCCAGCGCACGGAGCACACCTTCACGTACCTTCAGGTGTTCACCGCCTGCCTGGACGCGCTGTCGCACGGAGCCAACGACACTGCCAACAGCCTGGGCCCCTTCGCTGCCGTGTACGGCATCTACGCAAGCGGCGTCGCCACCAGCAAGGCTCCCGTCCCCCTGTGGATTCTCGCGCTCGGAGGCGCCGGCATCGTCGTCGGGCTGTCGCTCTTTGGCTACAAGATCATCCAGGCCCTTGGCACTGGTGAGTCATGCGCTGGCCTTCGTCGCGGCTGGTCGTGTTTCGCGCGCCATCCGCAGCACTCGCCGCGCGCTCAATGCCTGCAAGCAACGGAAGCTTGCACAACCGTGTGCCCGAGCTGCCTCCGTCCGCAGAGATGACCAAGATCACGCCTTCTCGCGGGTTCACGATCGAGCTCGGAGCGGCCCTCATCATCATCGTGGGTTCTCGGCTCGGCATTCCCCTGTCCACAACCCACTGCCAGGTCGGCTCCACCGTGGGAGTCGGACTTCTGGAGAAGGAGCCAGGCAAGGCCGTGAACTGGAGGCAACTTGCCAAGGTTGCTTCAGCATGGGTCCTCACCCTCGTCTTCGCCGCGTGCTTCAGCGGCGGCCTCTACGCCTTCTGCGTCTACGCACCGAGCGCCGTTACGCCCGTGCTAGCCAACGCAACCCTGGCGTGAGCGACTGCAGGCCCTGCGGCTGGGCATTCCGGTGCCTTTTCGCGTGAAGAGGGCTCTGAGTCTGACGCGATTGCTATGAGTGAACGCGCCAAGGGTTTGCCTTTGGAACGCGTCCGAGCTACACAGTTTCGCGCCTCGCCAGCCACACACCCGCATCAAGCGCGCGCGGTCCGGAGTCATCCTGGCCGTGCCACCGCCCTCCGGCCGGCAGCGCACTGTGCTCTGGAGGAGCGGATGCCTCGTCTCCAAACGCCCATCCCTGCAGCCCGTACCAAATCTCGCGACTGAAGAACGCGTCGCAAGCGGCATACCTGCAACAGCGCGCAGCAGCCGAGCACAACAAACCAGCGCAGAAAGTGGCTCCGCAAAGCATGGCGCGGGAAAGTGCGAAGCTGCGGAGGCAGGAGCACCAACCTCTGAAGCCCCACCTTGTCCGCTGACAGCGGGCACCGTGACGGCCCCAGCGAAGAAGCGCACTCACAGGCATTGATCTGAAGTCAGCGGCCACTGCGACCAGCGGCTCGTGGACACGCTCTTGGCCTTCCATGGCAGCGCGCCAGTGAGCAGCTGCGCTGCCGCCTGCAACCCGCGGTTGAACCTGCCCGCTCCCGCAGCTTTGAGCGGCCAGCGAAGGTCGAGGCCCTGCGCCTGAGGGCAGTCATACTGCTCTGCCTGCGACGCGGTGGGGTCGAAGCCGTCGAGGCAAGCAGCCGCAACATCGCGATGGAGGCGGGGCAGCAAGGGGCAGCGAGGCTTGAACAGCAGGCGCCTTTGCGAGGCGCGGGTGGCCCAGCAACGCGTCACCGCAGCAACTCGCGCGACCGGCCCGATTCATGCGTGGTCGGAGCAAAACCCTCGCAACGTGACAGGGGCGGAAGCAATGCAGGCCTCACTGCCACCGCTGCAGCTTCCTTCTCCGTGTCAAGCATCACACCGATCCCCGTCACGGCCAGGAAGTCTCTCAGAGCCCAGGACCGCGCCTCCAGCATGGCGGCCGGCGCACGAAACTTGGGCACCCTTCCGTCGAAGTGCCTTCCTCGGACGCGGCGGTCAAAAGGTGGCTCTACCACTTCTGCTGGGTCGTCGGGGTCGTCGTGGTGATCCATGCTGCGGGTCAGGCGAAGCCGCGCGGCGGAGCGGTCGGCGTGAGGGGGGGAAGGGGACAAGGAGGCTTCAGCGCGCCGCGCGCGCATGCTGCCTCGGCACTCGCTAGCGTGTTGCTGCTGGCTTCGCTGGCTAAGCTGCTGGCTAAGCTGGCCATGCTGGCTATGCTGCTGCCACTGGGACCGGGGGAGGGTGCTCGCCCTGCTTGCGGGCAACGCGAAGCTCCGAACGGAGCGGGCAGGTCTCTCACTGCGTCAGGGAAGCCACAAGCACGGCGTTGTGCGTGGCGAGCTGGATGACGTCAGCAGCGCCTGGCACGCGGGGCAGGCGCAGGGGGACCGCCCCGTCCCCCGCGAGGCCCCACACGCTGTCCAAGGTGGCGGGGCGCTGCTGCCGCCCCTTGCGGGTCGTGGCCGGCACCGCGTCGCTCCACTCCGCGTCCAGTCCCAGAATCCACTGCGAGCCGCCGAACCGCACCCGTTCCAGCAGGGCCGCGTGCTGCGGGTCGAGCTCTGCGCGGAGAAACGTTTTGCCGGTCCCGGACGGCCTTGGCAGAGCCGCCGGCTCCCCGTTCGGCGCCGCCCTCCTCGGCTGGCAGCGCCACAGCGGGCCCACGCTCCTCGCCCCCCAGGCTCGCTCCCCCCTGGCCGCCAGCGCCGTCGCCCGCCGCAGGGCCTCCGCCGCACAGGCCTCGTGCTGCTCCGCGTCCACCCCCCCTGCTGCCATTCCCAGCCGCGGCGCCGGCCGCACCAGCGGGCTCAGCCGCATGGACGCGTGAAACCCGGTAGAGCCTGCAGCTTGCGCCTGCAGCCGGCTCGAGGTCAACCCGGCCCCGCCTCCGGACGCGGCGGCGGCTCCCAACCAGCCGCCCGGGGTCGTCACCGATGGCGACGCCGAGCCGTCGAGCTCCGTGCCGTGAAGTGACGGGGCCTCGCCGCGTCCGGCAGAGCCGTCCCCGCCGGCGGCGTGTCCGGAGCGACGCGCCACCGCTGCGGCTGCTTCGGTGTCCGCCACTCGCAGCAGCGCCGGCCCGTCGAGGAAGGCCGCGTCGGGGACGTCGGAGAGGTACGCTGCGTCTGCGGCGGCGCCGCCAGGCCCCCACACAGGGGCAGCAGGGCCGAGCCCCAGGCGGCGGGCGGCCTCGTCGGCGGGAAGAGGGGTCCCGTCCGCGCTGCTGTACACGGGTGAGGCGGCTCCCGCCCGCTCCGCAGCGCGCCTCCGCCTGCGGGCCGGCCTGAGCGCATGGGCGGCAAGCCAGCCGTTCAGCAGGCGCCGGCTTCGCGTCGCCACCACCAGGACGCGCCGCCCGGCGAAGGGCTCCACCCAAAACACGGACGCCGCTGGGGTCGACTCGCCCTCTTGCCACACCCGTCGCACCCCGCCCCACGGCTCGCACGTGGCCGGGTCAATCGCCGCCACCTCGTCAAGCGCGGCGGTGATTGCCGCGGTTCGCATGCCGCGAGAATGCCCCGCGCGGGATCCGTGCACCATCGAGCACCCCTCCTGGGCGGCCTGGTTCATGTCCCTTGCAACGAAGCTGCGGCACGCAGCCGCTACGGCCTCGCGGCCGCCGAGTCGCGCAGAGCGAAGCGGCGCGGCTGCGCGCACGGCCAGCGCTCTCCGCATCATGGCTCCGCAAGTTCCCCAAACACCCCGGCTTCGCAACGGCCCGCTGATTTCTAGCCGCCCGTCCTGCAATTCAAAGCTGGCCCTCCCCGACAGCCTGCGCAATTCGCGGTGGCAGCGGGCTGCGGACAGACTCTGCGTGTTGGCTCTGCCTGTAACTATGGCTCGTCACATCAGCGAGCGCAAGTTATCGCGCAGGAACGCCATCCCAGGCCTCCACCCCGCTGCGCGCGCGCCCTCTTCGGTGGGCTCGAGCGGTTGGGTGGGATTTCGACCCTCAGCCGACCACCCGTTTCATGAGCGACGCGGCTCCGGCTGCCTCGCTGGGCGGCTTCGTCCGGAGGAAGCGCAAGGCTGCAAACAAAAACGTCCGCAAGCGCGTCCGCGACGATGACGTTGAGGCCGCGCCCGCAGCCCAGGCCGAGGGTGGTGCCGATTCGTCGCACGATGCGGCAGGCGCAGAGGAGGCCGCCGAGCACCGCACGGCAGGCGCGGAGCCGGTGTCGGCACTTGCCCTGTTGCGCAAGCGCGCAGGCAAGCGCGCGAGGCGAGGTCTCGAGGTCGACGAGAGCGGGTCGGGGGCCCTCATCGGGCGGCACGGCAAGGCGCTGGTCGGGGCGCCGGCTGGAGACGAAGAGCTGGCGGTCGGCGGCGCGGGGCGTGCCGCCGGCATCGGCACGATGACCACTGCGGACGGCAAGGCGCCGCCGGCGGGAGCCGGCAGCGGCGCTGCCGAGTTCACGCAAGGGGTGGACGGGCTGGGCGTGGGCGGCTCGTCGTCTGGGCAGGAGCAGGGCGGCGTCGAGGCGGCGCTTCGTCTCAAGCAGCGGCAATACGTGGAGGAGCAGCTGCGTGCGCGGGGCCTGGCCGCACCCGACAGCGCGACGCCGGGGCACGGTGGGTCTGCCGCGGCGGACGTGGCGCTCACGGTGGAGGAGGAGGAGCTGGCGGGCAAGGCGCCCCTGCCCTCCAGGGCGGGTGACAGCCTGTACGCGCTGCCCGACGACGTCCAGCGCGCCTTTGCGCGGGGCAAGGCCGAGGGTGTGACCAAGCCAGTGAGCGACAAGGATGCGCGCCGGCTTGGCATCGACGGGGCGACGCTCAAGGCCGCGCAGGAGAGGTGGGCGGCGGCGCGGCGCGGCGACCTGGACGCCGCGGCGGCGGAGGAGGACCCCACTCAGGGCGGGATGATCGCCTGGTCCACGGGCCTCGCCGAGGTGGCGTTGCCCGTCGAAGTGAAGCTTGCCAACGTGCGCGCCACGGAGGAGGCCAAGAGGGCCTTCCTGGAGCGGGCCGCAGCGCGGGCCCGGGAGCGCGAGCACCAGCCGGCGGACGGCGTGGGCATCGGGGACGTCGCCGCGGGCTCGTTCAACGCCAGCTTCTCGACGCACAGGCGGGCTGCGGCCAGCCAGTCGCGAATCAAGTCGAAGCGCATGTTCGCATACGGGATCAAGGACCAGCTGGATCGCGCCAAGGCCGTCGGCGACGAGGATGCCGTTGCCAGGCTGACGGCAGAGCTGCGCTCTGCCACGGAGGAGCTGGAGCGGGTTCAGGCCGAGGGCGCCATGCGCCTCACGGCGGACGTGGCGACCGCGCAGACGCACGAGCGGAACAAGCTCCTGCCGGAGAACGCAGACGACGTCCGGCACCACCCTGCTGCCGGCCGCGGGCACGGCCACCTGCGCACGCGAGCCACCGACGACGAACTTGCACGGCGCTACCGCAGGTCGATCATCCGGCGATTCTGACGGCAAAGGCATCCCCCTGCCAGTGGCCGCTCCGTGCGTAAGCGGGTGTGTGTGGGCGCTCGCGTGCGCCCGCCGGCCGCACTCGAGCAATCGGCGTGCGCGCGCAATCGGTTCGCCCCCCGCCAGCAACTCTGCCAGCAGCCAAACCAGCAAAACAAACAATTGGCACGGCGCTTTCGAACAGAGCGCTCACAGGTGCCACTCCAGCCCACCAGGTTGACTTCCCGGTCCGCGGCAGTGCGCGTTTCTTTGTCTACTCGTTGCCGGCCTCTCGACAGGGCACCCTGTAGTGTCGAGCGTGGCCGCTGACCATGGCGTATGTGGTGAGCCGCCGTTGCCTCACCACCCGGCCGCAATTGTGCGCCCGCCAGGGGTGGTGGCTGCCTCGCGCCTGTGGCAGCCGCGACATGGTCGATGCGTCGTGCTTCGCGCCTGCGCCTCGCAGGTCAACACCCAACTGCTGATTCGGCGGTACCGCTCCGGCCTCTGCTCTGGCGGGTGCTGTCTCTGCGTGATAACCGTCGTTGCGACGGTCCTGCTGCCCCTCTTCCTGGGCCTGGCGTCTGGATGTGAGGTGCAAATGGGTGTGGCTAGCCAGCTCAAGGGCTGGGGGCACGCTGCCGGCCGGCAACCCTCGCTGCTTCGCCTTTCCACGCGAGCCGCTCCTCCCTCTCGCCGCGCTTGGCCGAGACTGCGCAGCGTTTTGGCCTAAGGAGTTTGCTCGCTACGAGCAGCCTGACGTTGTGTACCAGGTGAGCACGCCTCGTCGCGGCCAGCGCCCATGTGGCGCCGCCCGCCGTTGGCAACGGCACCCGCCGCAGCAACCGCGCGCGATGCGCACCCCGCCTCCGCCTGCCGTCGTTGCCTCCGCGCAGAACGACCTCGTTGTGTTTGCTACCGGCGAGAGGCTGGATGCCACTGGCGCTCTCGTGCCGTTGGCAGTTGCCTACTCCACGTCGAGCAGGGTGCAGAGCCTCCTGGGCACATCGCTGCGCGCACCCTCGGAGATGCGGGTGAGACCCGGCACTGCCCATCGCTCCCCCCCCCGAGACTGCCGCGGTGCGCTGTGTCATCGGCGACTGCGGTCAGCGCCGCCCATGCAGCCTGACGCTGCGCGACCCAGCGCACCGCCACCTGCTGCCGCCGCCGCCCCACCCCCGCCCCTGCCGCCCCACCCCCGCCCCGGCGCTGGCCCCGCAGGCAGCCCAACGCTCCCCGTTCGGCGACTCTCGCATGGACGTGCTGGAGCTGAACATCACCCTGCCGCTCGCCACCTCGGAGCGTATCACCGCTGTTGACGTCCTCCTCCCGGCACAGGTCAAGCTCCACGTGAGATGTGGCTCCTGGCCATCGCTGAACCCGAACCCGAACCCGAACCCGAACCCCATCCCCCGCTCGCCCCCATCCGCGGTGCCAGGGCCTCCGCCCCACCCCTCGTGCGAACGCCCCACTCGTCGCCGCCCGACCCCTCCGCCCAACCCCACCCCAACCCCTCGCAGGACGTGGTGCGGCTCGATACGGCAAGCGCCCTCGTGCTGTCCCACGCGGCGGGCGGAGGCGGGGCCGGCGTGCTCTTCGCCGGGGACGTGGAACTAGCAGTCCGCGTACAGCTGCGTGAGCGACCCTACCCCGTCGCCGGGTCGGGACGCGGCGGCCCCGGTGCTCTCGCCAAAGCGTCGCTCGAGTCCCCGGGTGGCCGCCGCCCCGCGTGTCCAACGCCCCGCTGTGCCCGAGCCGCTGCCCGCCGCCACTGAGCCGCTCGCGCCTCGCTGTCATCCAGCCGCTCGCGCCTCGCTGCCGCCCCCCTTCCGATCCTGGCCGCGCTCCTGCCGCAGCGGCGGGAACTCGCTACCTGGACCCGGCGGCAGGGGAGCCCGCCCTCGCCCTGAGCTCTGCCACGAGTCTCAGCGACGTGACGCCCGCAGCCGTGCTGAGGCGTCTTCACGGCCGCAACGTCACGCTGCACGCGCGGGTGCCGTCGCCGCTCTGGACCCCAGACCCGTCCCCGACGCTGCGCCAGCCCTCGGCCGACCCAGGAAGCGCGGCTGGCGGCTTCGCGGGGCTGGGCGGGGGCTCCAGAGCGTTCACCATCGAGGTGCTGCTGCGAGTGCCCCCACAGCCCATCTGGTGAGGCTTTCGTCGAAGCGGTATAGCGCCGCCACGGCCTCCTCGCCGCGCTCCTGTGCCAACCGCGCCAGCGAGCGCCCACCGCGTGCGACTCGTTCGCAGGATGCGCCCCACGCTCACGGAAACGCTCAAGCTGGCATGGGTGCAGTACCTGGCGCTGCTGGTCCCCATCTGGCTCCTGGTGAGTCGCGCATGCGGCCTCGCAGTCGTCATCGCGCCCTTGGGCAGTGCGGGCAAACTCCAACAGGCGCGGCGCTATGTGTTTTGCCGCGAGCTCGCCGCAGTTCTGGTCGCTCTCCTGCCTCGTCTTCGACAGCGGCATCGTGGACGCCGCGGCGGACGTGGATCGGGTTGTCAAAGCCAAGCTGCATTGACCCCGCCGTCGGCGCGGCAGCGAGTCGCGAGCCGCGAGCGACGCCGACTGCGGCGCATGCGTAGAGCCGAGCTTGAGTGTGGAATTGCGGCGTCCGCGAACAACAACCGCGCCCCGCCGCGTGGCACTTGGCAGCGCCTCGCCACGAGCGCCTCCCCCACCACCCAGCCCCGCTTGGACCCACCCTCATGCTGAGTCGCTCTCGTGCTCTGGCGCGCACGGCCCGGTCTGCGGCTGGCCGTCTGGCCATGCCGGCGCTTGCGGCCCCGCTCGTCGAGGCCGTTGCCGTCGCACCCGCGTGGACGCTCACGGGGCCGCTCGGCGGCCTTGGAGCCGCGTACGCGGCGCCCATGGCTACCGTCTCTGCAATGGACCGCCTGACGATGACCGGCAAGCTCGTGGGTCTCACTGACGGCGAGCGCAAGCTTGCGGACGAGCCAGAGGCGCAAGAGGCCGACTCCGAGCCCGAGCTTGACGCCAAGGACGTGGCCTTCCACGAGGAAACGCTCACGCACAAGGACTCGAGCTTTCATGACGCGCAGATGATCTTCGACCTTGCGTGGGCGGCAGTGGAGCGCATCTACGGCAGGGACGGCTGCGTGTTTCCCAAGGAGCTTTTGTTTCTGGGCGGCGCCCCCGGCTCCGGCAAGGGAACCATGAGCGGCTACATCCGCAAGATGCGGGACATCTCCGCGCCCGCAGTGGAGGTCTCGTCGCTGCTCCAGGGGGAGCGCATGCAGAAGATCAAGGACGAGGGGGGCCTGGTCGGCGACCAGGACGTGCTGCAGGCGCTGCTCGAGGAGCTGCTGAAGCCGCAGTACTCCGCGGGGGTTGTGATTGACGGCTTTCCGCGCACGCGCGTGCAGGCGCAGTGCATCAAGCTGCTGTTCGACAAGATGCGGTGGCTGCGCCAGGTGTACGCGGACGACGTGGTGCTGCGCCACCGCTTCCGCAGGTGAGGGTCGCCCCCATGGGCGGACAGGCGTGGCCCTGCTGCGAGTGCTGGAGGTCGCTGCAGCTGGGGGGGGGGCAGGGAGAAGGGAGGGAGCGGGGTTCCCGGCCTTGGTCTCGCGGCCCGCCTCTTGCTGCTGCGGGCTGGCCCCGTGCAGCGCCGCTGCGCGACGGGTGTCCGTTGCCCACCCCCGTTTCACCGTACCGGTGCCGGTGCCCATGTCGCGACTCGCAGGCCCATCTTCCGCATTGTGGTGCTCTACGTCGACGAAGAGAGCTCCGTGATGAGGCAGCTGCAGCGCGCGAAGCGCCTCGAGGCGGAGAACAACAAGGTGATCGACACTGGCCTGGGAAAGATCAAGAAGGCCCGCGCCACAGACGTCAGCGAGGACCTTGCGCGCCAGCGGTACCGCGTCTTCAAGGTAAGCGGGAGCCCGGGCCAGCGCCTCGTTCTGCTCATGCCCAGGGGCGCGCCTGGCCCTGCCCCCGCCCTCGCTCCCGCCCTCGCCTTCGCTGACGGCCGCGGCTCCGCCAGCATGCCTTCCCCGTGCTGCGCTCCGCCCTGGCCCGCCCCTTGTTTCGCAGGAGGAGGTGTACGATGCCCTGAAGCTCGTGAAGGACAACTTCTTCTTCCACTTTCTCGACGCCAGCGGCTCCCCCGAGGAGGTCAAGGACTTGATTTTCCACGAATTCACGTATCAGTCCTCGCTCGAGCTGGGCGACGAGACGTTCGAGCGCATCAGGCTGGTGCCGGAGGCCAAGCAGGTGGTCGCGCAAGCCCGCCAGAACATGGTGCAGCGCCTCAGCGCATACGTGACCGATCATCCGGAGCTGTTCGACCAGGTGGTTGAGATGATTCTGATGGAGTTCGTTCACATCCTCCGGCGGCAGGCCCTCGCGGGGAGAGCCATCATTCGGAGCAATAACCCAATCTTGAGCAGCAAGATCGCCCTGAACATGCTGCTGGACATTCTGTCCGAGCGCGGCTTCTACGTCACGCTGGAAGTGCAGCAAGAGAACGTGCCCACTCGTGTCGAGCCGGCTGTTCCTGGCGACTTCTCTGGGCAGGCAATTCACTGCGAAGTGAACCGTGTCTGGAAGTTCGAGGTGTCCTTCAAGCGGCCGAACATCAGGCGCGGGGACTAAGGGCGGCGGCGCTGCGGCCACGGGGAAAATCGGGCTCGCCGTCGCGGCCCCTCAAGATCTCATTTCGGCTTCAGAGGCGATGATTGTGTAGTTCCGTTTGCTTCTATCGCTTGTCTGTCGCTGCTACTGCTTGGTGGCGCGCTCCCAAAGGAGCTGTCACGCTGGAATTGTGGCTATGCCACGCTTTCCCCTCTGACCTGCGCACTCGCGCACTCACTCCCTCTTTGCCTCTATCCGTTTGTTCTCCGTCAACGATCACGCGAGCACGAACCGCTCAGGCTTGGCTTCGAGCCCTCACGCATCGACGTCCATCCAGATCCACTGCACGGCCCGCACCCGCGCGGCATCCGCATGGCTGAGCGCGCCTGCCTCTCGCCCCATCGCCAGGCTTGCTGCGTCTGTGCCGAGAGGGTGAAGCTCCGCCGCTGCCTCGAACAGGGAAGCGGCCGCCTGCCCCCCTCGGGCCGGCACGTCATGCCCTGGCCAGCCCAGCAGCGCGGAGCATGCCTGGCCGTAGGCTTCACGGAAGCGCATCGCCAAGTTTGGACCGTCGCCAGCGCTGGATGCTCGAAAGGGTCGGAGCAAGGCGTCTCGCACGGCGTCGGATCCGGACCAGCGAATCCAGGCAGCGGTGGCCGCGTCCCCCTCTTCGGCTTCGCTTGCGCTTGAGCGGCTCTCGGCAAGCACGGACGTCGACCGGTTCTCCTCGTCGCTTGGAATGGCAGAGCCAACGCCGGCCAGCAGGCCGAACGCCTCGGCGCCCGCCCGCCAGTCGGCGTCAAGCCCCAGCAACTCCAGCGGCAGCGTTGCGTCGTCCAATGCCGCCCCGCGACCCCCAGCGCCTGGCAATGCGGCCAGGGAACTCCGTGGCGCCGCCAGCAGGTCAAGGTGCCGCGCGGGAGCTCCGGCCAGTGGACTGTCTTGCAAAGAGACCGTTTGCGGGCCGAGCGGTCGAGGCACGAGGAACGCGAGCACGGCTCTTTCCTTGGCCGCGAGCGAGTCGCTTGCAAACCCCGTGGTCTCCAGCCGCTCGCCTGCCATTTGCCGGAACGAAGCCTTGGGCTGAAGGGCGTGGCGCAGCGATCCCTCGCTCCCTGGCGTGGACCCGCCCGACCTCACTCTTGACAGCTGGCTGGCAAGCGGAGAGGCGTCACGATCGCTGCCGACCCTGTCGGACGAGGCGGAGGCAGGCTTTCCGTCATGGTCAGCGTGCGGGCCCGCGAGAGACGCACGCCAGGACTGCCGCGCAGACTCAGCGGCCGTTTGAAGGCCCCCTGTTTCCTGCACACTTCGCACGCCCCATCGCCTGGGCCGAACGCGAGCCAGTGGTCTGAGCACGGCCCGTGCTGCGGCTGGGCAAGCGTCCGAGAACTGGCTGGTCATGACGACGGGATGGCCCAGCGAAGCTGCGCAAGCACTGGCCACCCGTGCCCGCTCGGCGGTTGCACCGAACAGCTTGATCGCCGTTTTGTGCACAGAGCCGACGGGGCCGACGCACACGCGGCCGGTGTGAAGCGCAAGGAACAGCCTGCAGTACCACTCCTGCCCAAAGAGCGCTTGGGCAGTCCTGGCGGCGCTTGCAGATGCGAGGGCGCCGGGAGTGCCCACGTGCCCGCGCGACGCGGAGCGAGCCTTCCACGCCGCGGCCCGCATGGCGATGCGCAGCGCACAAGAGAGCGCTGCTCTTGCTGCTCTTGCTCTCGCGATGCGGCGCTTGGCAGCTGCCAAGTGAGCGCTCCGACCCGACCCAGACGGCGGAAGCGCCTTGCGGAGGCTTGCCACAGCCTCGGCCGTGCCGATGTCGCCCTCCACGACCTCCCAGCATAGCAAGCAGCCGTCTGCTTGGTTCTCCAGCACAGCTCCGTTGTGCTCCACAGCCTCTGCGTGAACGCCTCCCCACACCGCGTTCAAAACCTGAACTGTTGATCCGCGCAGCGCAGCCGCAAGTGCGGGTGCGATTGGCATCCGCACGTGCAGCACCACTGCGTCAGTCACCCGTCCGGGCGCGGACAAGTCAAGCTCGCCGCGCGGCGACAAGCTCGATGCGACCGTCGCAGCGCCGGCCCTTCCAAACGCCACCCGTAGCAACCGTGGAACGTTGAGCAGCGTTGCCACGATGCGGTTGGTCTCGAAGCCTCCGTTGCTCATCGCCTTGCGCACCGCAGCAGTGTCGATGGGCTTGAGCGGGGCCCGCTCGAGGTCCTTCGCCAGCTCGATAACCCGCTCAACGGGCTGGATCACCAGCTCGGCGGTATCGTGAGACAACACCAGTGCCCCCAGGGCCATGATGAAGCTGACAAACAGAGTGCGTCCCATGGATGTCTCGGCTTCAGCCACGGCCTGCCTCGTGGCGTCGAACCGTGCCACAGTCACAAAGACGGCTGCCTTGCCGCTCAGCATCGATTGCAGCTCCACCGTTTCAATGGCTCCCGCCCGCAGAGCAGCGACGTCCGTTGGAGATTCCACTACCGTGGTCTGGTTCAAGGAAAGCGATATCAGAGGACTCCTTGATGCCGACGTGGCTGTGAGGGAGCGGATGGCATCCTCAACCCCAGCTGCTAGTGCAGTTGCATTGTCTCCAGACAGCCCGGAGGCGTGCCGGACCGCCAAGTCGTGAACGAACCACGTGGACGACTCGTTGGCCGAATTGGGAACCTGCGCAGCGAGCAGCGGAACGACGAGCAGCATCGCGAGAACCCCAATGACGATCCGCCGGGTGACCAGGTCGGAGAGAGCTGCGCCCACTCGGGTTGGCCGAAGAGCCGGCATCGACGACATCGACCGCTGCAGTTGCACCGGCGTCCGACGGCGACCTGCCGTTGGCGTGCGTGGTGGGCCCGATGGCCTGGAAGCCGCGTGGGTCAGCGCCGGGCTCAGCCGAGGGCGCGGCGCGGTGCCGTCCTGGCTGCCGAAATCGCTGGCGTCCTCGGCCCATCCAGTGCGCTCGGCTCCTGGCATCGCGTCTTCGAGAGCAAAGCGGAACAGCCGGCCAAGGCGCAGCAGCTGCGTCAGGCGAGCGATTCTTCCAAGCCTCGCCGCCACCTTGGTCACTCTCCCCGCCCTCGAGGCCTCCAGTGCATCTCGCGCCGCGGAACTGCCGAGCAGCGGGCCAATCAGCCAGCGCATTTCGAGGATGAGCGTTGCGGTGGCAATCACATCGAGCCAGAGGTGAAAGCTTCCTGGCGAGCAGCGCGCTGGCCTGCCTGCACTCGCCATCCGCACCGAGCAAGCCTTGTAGTCTGGCTTGGCAGCGAGCTGAAGCACAATTTCGAGGACAAAGATGACGAAGGTCGCTGTTGACAACACCTCAAACGTCACGTCAGTTGTCGGGGAGAACCACGCGAGGCGGGCGTCGTCTCCGAAGAGCGCGTACAACGTCAGGAGAAGCAGCGTGAAAATCGTGGCTGGGTTGGTAAGAATGTTGTGGAGCAGGGGGCTGGCCGCCTTGTGTTGCTGCTGCTCGCGGGGATGTTCCGCGGCGCTCCGTGCGCGGCACTGCCAACACGGAGGCAGCCGTGCCGTGCTGCAGGCCCGCTTGCCTCCAGCAGCTCTGCGATCCGCGGATGGCGCTGCAGGCGCTGGGGGCAGCTCGGGGACCACGCCCGGCAGCCTGGAGCGCTGCCGCAGCCGCGCCCCGCTCATCCCAAATCGTCGCGCTGGGCCTCGCCGGTTTTGCCCTCCCCCGGAACGCAGCTCGCGCGAGATGCGCTCGCTCTCGAGACGAGGTCGCCGGCCGGCGCCCGCCAACTCCCCGAACCAGGCGACCTGCGGACGCGCGGCCCGCGCAAGGTGCCGTCCACCGCCCCCCTGGCTGCCAGCGGCGCTACCGATCGCCGGGCGTCGTCAGACTGCAGAGCCGCCGCAAACAGTCGTCAACAAGGCCGGTTCAACACGAGCGGAGCTTCAGTTGCTGGCCGGTGCTGGTTCGCGAGCGCGCACTCCCGCTCTCCGTGGATGGGTTGTGCAGCTTCCGACATGGGCAACCGGGGAGGCAAAGCGGCTGCAGCCACGGAGGTGAAGCACATGAGCTCAGGCGCCATCGACGGTGGGCATTCCGGCATTCGCACCAATCTCGTGCAGGGGCGGAAGCTCAACCCCGGCCATTCGCTTTGGGACATCTACGAGAAGGGACGTATCCTGGGCCACGGTGAGCGCCTGCGGCGGTGCCCGCTGGCGGGGGCGCCGCGGGGGCGCGGCGCTCTTCGGCGTGCGCAGTCGCGGCCGCAAACGCCGGCATCACACCTTCGCAATGACCGCCTCGCTGCTGCTGGCCCCTCCTGCGCCTTCCCCACAGGCATGACCGGTCACGTGCAGCTCATCACCCACCGAGAGACAAAGGAGGTGTTTGCCCTCAAGGCCATGGACATGGAGCTCGTGAGGCTGGCGACGCGACCGCCCTTTGCCAACGACTGCCGGCTGGTTTCTTCGCCCTTCCGGCGAGCCCGCTTCCTTGCCCGAGCCGAGCCGCCCCTCGCCTGGTCCGCCCGCCCGTTCGCCACCTGCGCCGCGCAGATGAACCCCGAACTCCTGGACGACCTCAGGAACGAGATCGGGCTGCTGCGCGTCGTGAGCAAATGAGCTGCGGTTGCTTTCCGCAGGAGAGAGCGCAGCTGCACCGCCCCGTCGCAGGCCTGCCCCCGGGGCCAGCGCTGCCGTCTTGCCACACGGGCCGTGTGACTCCCTTGCCGCGCCCGTTGCCCCTGGCCCGCAGCTCGACCATCCGAACGTGATCAAGCTGGTCGAGTACTACGAAGACGCGTCTGCCTCGCAAATGTACCTGATCCTCGAGTACTGCTCCGGCGGCGAGCTGTTTGACCAGCTCAAGGCCCAGCCCCACGACAAGTTTCCGGAGGCCACCGCTGCGGTTCTCGTGCACCAGATGCTCTCGGCAGTCGCCTACTGCCACAAGATGGGCATCGCGCACCGCGACCTCAAGCTTGAGAACTTCCTCTTCGAGAAGCCATGGGCGGCGTCCGGCTCCATCCCAAGCCTCAAGCTTATCGATTTTGGCCTGTCCAAGAAGTACGTCCAGGAGGGGGGCGCCATCCGGCGGATGAAGAGCATGGTCGGGACGCCGTACTACATCTCCCCGGAAACGCTCGACCGCTCGCAAAAGTACGACGAGAAGTGTGACATCTGGTGAGCCCGACCGAGGCATGGCGCGCCGAGCTGTGCGCGACGTACGCACGTACGTATTTCCGCGAGCCGCGCCGGCCTTGCAGCTCGCTGGCTGGCGCTTTGCTTGCCCGTGCACCGCATCGCGCACAATGGCCCCCTCCCGCCTCCCCCCTCCCCGCCTCTGTACGTCTCGCAGGAGCATCGGGGTGCTCGCGTACATGCTTTGCAGCGGACGTGCGCCTTTCAAGGGCCGTAGCGACGACGAGATCGTTGCGTCAGTGCGCCGGGGCAAGTACACGCTCAGCTCCCGGTACTGGGACGGCCTGTCCGAGCTCGCCAAGAACTTCGTGCGGCAGTGCCTCCAGTACTACCCGTCCCGCCGGCCCTCGGCGGCCACGCTCCTCACGGACCCATGGATGCTGGCAGTGCGCAAGGCCGGCTTCGGCCCCGACGGCATTCCCCGCCCCCTGCATGCCGACGTCCTCGCCAACCTTCGCGACTTTTCCCAGTTCAACCCCATCAAGGTGCGTTACCCGCGCCCGCGCCCTCCCTGCGCTCACCGGCCCACGCAGCTTGCACTGTCAGTCCGCCTCTGAGCGCCCCCCCCAAACCGCGGCTGTGCGGAGAGCCCCGGCCTTCCTCCGCTTGCGCCCTTGCCGATCGACCCCCGCCCTGCACACTGCCGCCACGTCTGTGCGCTCGCAGCGCGCTGCCCTGGAGGTCATCGCGTTCTCTATGACCGCCGACTCGATCGCGGCGCTTCGGGGCGAATTCGCCAAGCTCGACACCGGCGACTCGGGCACCGTCACGCACGCCGAATTCACCGAGGCGCTCAAGCGGCAAGGCGTGTCCGCGGAGGAGGCGGACCACATCTTTTCCGGCATGGACCAGGACCGTGAGCTCCCTCGCTCGCGCCTCTTTGCCCGCTCTCCGCGCAGCCCCCAGCGCCGAGCGCGCCCCCCGCAGTGGATCCCGCGGTACGCGCAGCAGTCAAACGCATGCTCTGCGCGCTCCCCCCTCTGTGCTCCTGCCGCTATCCCGCAGAGACCGCCGAGGTGTCCTACACGGAGTACCTGGCTGCGGCGCTGTCGTCCAAGGTGTACCGCGACGAGGCCCGGCTGCGCGAGGCCTTCCGCAGGCTTGATGTGGATGGCTCCGGCACCATCACCGCCGAGAACCTCGCGAGCATCATGGGCGAGTCGTACAGCAACGAGCGGATCAAGGCCATGATCGCGGAGGTGGACTGGAAGGGCGAGGGCTCAATCGACTTTGAAGAGTTCATGGCGCTCTTCAAGGACGAGAGCTCCTCCCTGGTCAGGGAGGTCGGCGGCGCAAAGACGCTCGTGCAGGCCGGCTTGCAGGCCACTGCAGCGGACGCAGGTGCGGTCGCTGGCCACCGGCACTCGGCCGCCTCCGCGGGCGGCGTGGACAGCACCATCAGCTCCCACAGCACGGGCGGCCCGGTCACCCGCGTGGCGGACATGGTTGCCAAGTCCAACACGACCGGCGGCACCCTCGAAGGGGGGCCGGGAACTCCCTCGGCGCGGGGCTCCGCCATTTCGGGGCTTGGGGCCGTCGCCGAGGCGGCCGAGGACGAGGAACACACTTCCAGCGACGGCGGCGCGGCCCTTGCGATGCGGGTGAAGGAGGGCGCAGACGCCACTGGGCCGGCGGCAGCAGCCGCGGCAGCGGCGGCCGGCCCCGCGTAGGCCGGATCGGCAAACACACCGCCTAGCCGCTTGTCCGATGGCCGCGCTCGTTGCCAGCCAGCCGGCCCTGCTTGCTCAACCCCTCCCGCGCCTGCCCATTCTCTCTCACCCTTCCACTTCTCCCTGCTTCAGCCTTGATGGTGCTGCCAACTTGGCTTGCGTGAGACTGTGCACGTCCCCACCCCCCTCCCCCGCGACACACCCCTCCCAACCCGTCAATCGCTTGCTTGCCATGCCTCAGCCGCGGTGCTGCAGCGCGCCCGGTGCCCTGTTGCTCCCGCACACAATTCCACGCACCGATGCGCATACAAGCTGGAGGCAGTCGCGCGTTTGCGCGCGCCCCTCGCTGCTGGTGCGCGCGAGAGGGGCCGGCACCGAAGGGCGGGAGCGCAGCTGACTCACGACAGGCCCAGACCACGGGCAGGGAAGGTCCCCGCCGCCCACGCCCGCACCTGGTTCACAGCCAATCGGCGCACGCGCCACGACATGGTCGACGCCCACTCGTTCCAGTCCAGCAGCCTGGAGGAGCTGCTGGACCCCTCGGGGATGTCCTCCTTGAGGCGCAGGTCGTCCATCGACTGGCCAAGCTCCCCGCGCAGGCAGCGCACCACGGGGTGCGCCAGGAGCGGGCGTTCGGTGCCGAAGAACGCGTCGTAGTCATCCGCTGACGCCGCCTGAAGCATTTCCAGAACCGTGGCGTCAGACTCGTGGCGGTCGGCGCCCGCTGCCACCAGGCTCTGCCGGGACTTCCAGTCCCAGTAACCGTCGCACGCGAAGTGGCCGAGCGAGTCTGGCTCGGAACCGTAGGTGGCGGCCAGCAGCGGGCGCGCCCCATCGTCAGACCAGCCGAGGGGGCTGCGCCGGGCGGTCGCTTCAAGGGCGCGCCGCTCCGCATCCGACTCCCCGCGCACAACCTCGAACCGCCCGGCGGCGCCAAGGGTCCGGGAGCGGGGCAGCGCTGGGACATCCAGCTCGATGGGGTGCGGGTTGGGTCGCTTAGCCACCACGCCGACGCCAAAGTCCGCCTCCACCACCCACGGGTCCACGTCCTCGCGCGTGAGCAGCACCGCCATGGCACGCCAGGTGTCGCCATTCCAGTAGTGCGGCCACATGTCTGGCCGGGTGTCCGTCCCTTCGAAGATGGTGCCGGCGGATGGATGGCCGGAGCCCGCGGGGGGCCACGACTGCCAGAGGCGGTGGAACACGCCGATGTCGTGCATGGTGATGAATCCGCCGTCGTAGAGGCGCGCGATGCCGTTCTCCACGTCCCTGAGCGCCTGCTGGCCCTCGTGCAGCCCGTCCACGAAGAGCACGTCGAACCTCACGTTGCGGAACCGCGGGTCGGCGAAGAACTCGTCAGAGGTCATTCGCAGATTGCCTCCCGACTGGGGGTCCACGCCGATGCGGCGCACGTCGAGCGCAGCCGCGTCGGCGTGGCTGATGCCGGGGATGCTGGACACGGCAATGCGAACGCGGTCCCGGAGGCTGGCGAACGTGGCGTCGTCCCTGCACCCGATCTCGCCGTACCACAGGGGCCGCGTGCGCGCCGCGCGCTCCGCCGGCGTGGGCGCCGCCGCGATGTGGCGCAGGAGGCTGGCTGCGCGGTCGACGAGCAGCTTGATGTTGATAGTCTGGCGGCCGGAGATTGTGAACTTGCGCAAGTCGGCGAGCGCGAACTCGCCGGCGCCCCACGCCACGCCGCGGTTGGCGCCCCTTCGAGGGGGCGTGTCCAGCTGGGGGAGCTGGGAGCCTGCGAGGCGCATGTCGCGAAACTGGGCCGTGGCGGAGAGCGTCTTTCCAAGGCGGCGCAGCGCCCTGGCCGCCGGCCACCCAGCGTCAGACGAGGGCAGCTGGCGGCGGCGAATCTCCACGGAGCGCTCGGCCATGAGCTCGCGGCGGACGAGGTGCGCGCGCGCGATCCCCCAGCCTGCCGGCACCTTGTCCGGCGAGGGGACCGTGCGGGCCAGCTCCTCTGCGAGCGAGATGGACTGCTCCCACAGGTCGTTGTTCAGGCCCGAGCACTGGAGCGCAACGGAGGTGAGGTTGCCGCGGGACAGGCGCGTTGCCCCTTGCGCGACCGTCTCCCGAAGCTGCTGGGCGGTGTCGATGTGGGCGGGGGAAAAGGGCTTCTCGCTGCTGAAGGGGAGCGGGTTTTTGTCGAACTGCGTGATAACGGTGCAAGGGTCGATGCGCACGACGGGGAGGCTTGCGGCGCCCTGGCCCCACACGAAGCGGACGGCGGCCGCGAGGCGGGACATCGTGGCGTGGCTCGCCGTGGTGCGGAACCGGTTCAAGGCCGGCACGGCGACCACGCCGCTGGGCACCGCGCCCTCGAGCAGGCCGCTCGTGGCCTCGAGGGACTCAGGGGTCGCGTGCGTGAAGGACGCGGACGTCATGTTGGGCAGGTTGAGGTTGGTGGCAATGTGCTGGCACGTGGAGAGTGCGGGCTGATCCGCGGCGTGGGGCGCCGTTCCTGTGATCTCCAGGCACGTGGGCGGGGCCACGCCGCGCAGCGCCGCGCTCGCCGCGCCGTAGTCGGCGGCGCGCAGCGGGTCCGGCCAGTCCGGAACGCTGAAGAGCTGGGGCTCGGACGCCGGAGGCGAGGCGAAGAGCATGTGCGACGGGGTGAAGAGAGAGGGCGTCAGGGCCAGCGGGGCCAGGTGCTGAGCGGTGAGCAGCGACTCGCGGGTGGCAGCGTCGGCGAAGTTCAGGACCACGAACAGGTCGTCGGTGGCGTTGTACCGCTCAGGGTCATCGGGAATGGGGAGTCTCGACAATGCCGTCAGCCATGGGACGGCCAGCAGCGACCTGCGCAGCGTGGCAAGCGCTGGGGTTGCCGCGAGCTGCCGGTAGCTCTGCCTGGCGAACGCAGCCGCGCCCGCTGGACTCGTGGCGTCCAGGGCTCCCCACTGGTCGGGCTGCACCCACGTGCCCGCATCAACGCAAGATGTGGCCACCTCGGCCGCCTGGTCCATGATGGCCTTGATGCTGACCCAGGTGGATGCAGCGTGCAGCTGCTCCAAGGAGGGCTCGGTAATCGACTGCGCTGCGAGCAGCTTCATTGCGTCGTCCGCCATCCACTGGGACAGCTCCAGCGGGTTGGACCAGTCGTGGATCATGAAGTGCTTGAACGGAGCAACGCAGGAGACCACCTGCCAGGGGCTGCCGGGCTCCTGGGTCACGGGCGTAGCCAGCGTCGCGCTCCAGATGGAGGTGACGATCGCGGGCGCGATTGTGGCGTGGGAGCGGGACGCGCCCCCGTAGCTGAAGCTGTCGCGCACGAGCGCCTCCGCCACGGCCATGCTTACATTCCACAGCAGGCCCGACTCGGGGCTGACCTGGCCCGCCTTGGCTGGCTTGGGGGCGGTCGGGAGGGAGGGTGTCGGGTGCACCAGCACGTGCGGCACGGCCCGGAGCGGGTAGAGGGGCTGGCCAATCTGGTGGACGCACGAGTGGCCAGGGTGGCCAGGCACGGCCAGGAAGGGCGTCGTCTGGCCGGCGCTATCGGCCAGCCACAGACGGCGGAAGAAGGCCGCGGTGACATCAGTCGTCGACCCTGCGCCGCTCCTCGTCCCGCATGTGTTGAGGGGGAAGGGCTCGACGGGCTGGCGAACCGCCACGCCCGCCGTGCCCGCCCAGCGCAGCCAGGCCATCGCCGCCCGGGCGTCCATGACATCGCCTCGCGCCAGCTGCCCAACGCTCACGGCAACCATCCCGGACCCGGGGCTGCCCAGGTCGCCGACAGCCCCGCCGAAGGACACTCTGCCAGCGCGAGCCCCGTTTGCGAGCAAGGTCAAGGTGCGCCCCATGACAGCAGAGGACTGGGCCTCGACGGGCGTCGCAATAGGGATGGCAGTCTCTTCCGCGTGCTGCACGTAGACCATCCCCTGGCTGAACCAGCTGGTGCCAGAGCGGAAGCTCAGCGTCGAGTCGTCAAACACCGCCGAGGCAGTTGCTGACTGCTTGTGGTGCATCATGACCAGGACCAGCGACCCGTCGCGCACGCCAGTAGCCACAGACGAGGGAAGCGTTGCGTCCACCAGGTCGTTCCACGCAGCGCCAGCGCGCTGGTCGTGCGGCTTGGCAAGCAAAGTTAGAGCAAGCGATCCCTGAGGCGAAGCGCTCGAGCCCACTTGCCGCGCAAGCTTTGCATGCGCTGCGATCGCGCCCCCGACCGCACAGAGCAGCGCCACGCGGGAGAGCCGCGCCACCATCGCTGCCGCTGCGCGGACGAGCGAGTGCGTGCGCAGGGTAGTGGTCGCTCAGGCAGCAGAGCTGCGTGCTGGGATTGTTGCAGCGAGTCAATGCGGTTCTCGGCCGAATGGGCGCCTTGCAGGCAAGCAGGTGCAGCGGACGTTGACCCAGACAAAGGCGCAGCGCCCCAGGGGGGGCTCGCTCTCACGCGCTGGGCGGCAGGAGCAACACGGCTGCGGCGGTGGCGCCGGCAGCAGAGGCGGCGTTGGCCAGCGCGGCCACCTGCGCGGGCCACGGCCGCTCGCCCAGCACGGAGCGAAGCGCAAAGGCCAGGGCCTGCGCGACGACGGGAATGGTTGCCGCCTCGAGAATCGACACGGCTCCCCCCTTGACCATCGCGCGGAGCGCTGCGGCTGCGCGCGCTGCGCATGGCAGCAACACGTCAGCGCAGGCCGGGCTGGGTCCCCGGCGCCGACCCAGCCCAAGGCTCAGCGCCGCGTGCTTCAGAGCCGCCACCCCTGCTGCCACGCTGGTCGACAGCGCCGACGTAGAGGCAGCGCCGCCGGCCTGCCGCCACCGGAGGCGCGCCGTCGCGAGCTGGTCGAGCACGGACGCAGCAGCCACGGCCACAACCTCGGCGCCGCAGCATCGATACTCCCGCGCGTCGGAGTCAGCAGCGGCGACCGCTGCAGCCAGCCCCAAGAGCTGCGCCTGTCCCGACAAGCGCGCAACGTCCGTTCGCGCGCCGCTGACGTGCGAGCCGTCTGGCGGCGCCGCGCCGGATCGGTCCAGGCTGGCAACTGCTCCGCCGGCTGCCGCCCGGGCCAGCTCGCGGTGCCCGCCGGTGCTAACGGACCTGCCCCTCGCCCCCCTCCGCCGCCCTGCCCCCGCCCTGCCTCGGCCCTGCACTCTGGCGGCCCCGGCGCGAGCGCCTTGCCTGAGCCCGACAGCAGTGCCGGTGGCAACGAGGCCAGCCAGATCGCCCGCCGCGCCGCCCTCGCCCCGCTGGGCAAGCCGGGGCGTGCCCGCGGCAGCCAGCGCCGCACCCGCACCCGCACCCGCACCCGCACCCACGGCCGTGGCGCCAGCTGCCGCCGCTGCGGCCTGTCGGGCCTTGCTGGCCTCCACCGCCTCCGTCAGCGCGCGGCTCCCGACCAGCGCGGCCCGCGCTCCAGAGACCACTGCCGGTCCCGCCATCTCAGCAAGCCCCACTGCCCATGGCCGCACCTGCGCGCGGTGAGACCCCCAGCCGGCGATTCCCACCGCGGCCACGGGCGACAGGCAGCGACCCTGCGCCACGCTGACGGCTGGCGCCTCCACCACGGCCCGCACAAGCCCGACGGCCGCCGCGACGGCCGCAGCGCCATCCGCCTCTGCCGCGGCTGCCCCGTCGCAAGCAAGCGACGCACACCACATCGTCCCTTCCCAGCAGCGCAGCAGCATCGCTCCAGCGTCCACCAGGGCGGCCGCCTCACGGCCGCCCATCGCACTTGCCGCCTCGCCCGCTGAGCCCTCGCGCGGCGCGGCCGCCCCGGCTGCGGCCGCGCCCTGCACGCTTGCAGTGCTGCTCGGCGGGCTGCCGGGCCCGGCTGCCGCGGGCGGGTCCCAGGGTAGCCTGGCAAGGTTTGCGATCGCTCGCGCAGCCGCCGCCAGCTCCGGGGCCAGGGCGCACCCGCGGGCGTCGTCGGGCTTGTGGCACTGCCTGCTCGCAGGCGGCCCGCCTGCGCTGTGCGCCGCAGCGACGTGGTGCACAGCGTACAGCGCGCACGAGGCCACGAGGCACAGCTCCTGCACGGCCGTTCCGCGCCCAGCTTGCCCGCCCACCAGGCGAGCCCACACTGCCCATGCAGCACCATGGAGCGGTGTAGGGACACGCTCCCGACCCATGCTGCTCCCTTCCCCTGCCGCTCTCGTCGTGCGCTCCAGCAGGTGCTGGGCGAGCGGCGCCGCCATGGCGAGGCAGAGGCCCTCGCGCGCATGAGGCCAGCGCGGCTCGTCCACCACATCGGCGCAAAACGAGGACGCCAAAACCGCCCGGCACGCGCGTAGAGCCTGCCGCCACGGAGGCGGAGAGCTCGGCGAAGCCAGCAAGCCAAGAGTTGCGACAAACTCCTCAACGACACGGGCCTCGCCAGCGCCAAACCCGCCGCCTCCGAGGTCGAGGACGAAAGTCTCGCCGCCTGCGCCCATCCCCGCGCCAAACCCCATCGCCTCCCAGGTGGGGGCTCCCGCGCTGCCCACAGGGGACGATGGCGGGAGGCCCTCGGAGCCTGCCATTGCGCGTGTGCGAATCGCGCAGGCCGCGCGCAGCGCTCGGCCTGGGCTGGCGACCTGCGCCAGCACGCGGGGCCGGTGCGTGCCTTGCGTGTGGTCCAGCTACCCGACGGCGAGCGCTTTCAGCAGCTGTGTGTCGAGCGGGAGCCAAGCGAGAGCGGCGCACGCGGGCCAACAGGCGAGCTCTGCAGGGCGCGACGCCGATTGAGAGGAGGCGCGACAGCTGCCTCACGCAGAGAAGAGTGCCGAGGCAGCGGCGGCGGGCAGCTTGACGGCACCCGACGCGATGTGGCGGTACCAGCGCGCGGCGTGGGGGTGCTCCGCGGCCTTGGGGGCCTTGGGCAGCAAATCGAAGACTGCCGCGTCCTCGGCCCCAGCAACATGACCAGAGACGTACGTGCGCATGGCCAGGTGGGCGTTGAGCGTGTCCAGCCCTGCAGCCGTTGACAGCGAGGGCCTGCCCGCCACGGCGGGCGCCGGGGCGGCCTTGGAGGCGGCTGCCGCAGCGGCAGCCGGCTTGCCGGCCTTGGGGGCCTTGGCCTTGGGAGCCTTGGCAGGCTTGGCCTTGGGGGCCTCGGAGGACGCGGCGGCGGAGGATGCGGCGGCAGCGGCGGCGGCGGCGGGGGCGGCCTCCTTCTTGGCCGCGGCCTTCTTGGCGGCCTTGCCCGCGGCTGCCTCCTTGCCCTTGGCGGACTTCTCGGCGTTGATGTTCTTGGGCTTGGGGCGGACGAAGGGCAGGAAGGTCGTGCCGCCCATGTAGGGCACGAGGGCCTCCGGGACCTTGACGCCGTCCGGGGTCTGGTAGTTCTCGAGGATGGCGCAGATGGTGCGGGTGGTGGCGCAGAGGGTGGAGTTGAGCATGTGCGCGTAGGTCTTGACGCCGTTGTCCGCCTTGGTCTTGGCGCCGAAGCGGGTCTCCATGGCGCGGGCCTGGTAGTCGGTGCAGTTGGAGCAGGACACCAGCTCGCGGTACTCGCTGAAGCCGGGGAACCAGCCCTCCAGGTCGTACTTCTTGGCTGCCGCGTTGTTCAGCTGCGGGGGCGGGGGTGAGCGGGGGAGAGGGGTGCATGCGGGGAGGGGAGTCGGGCGGCCGGTGCCGGGCGCGCAGCACTGCGGAAGCGAGGCGCGGCGCCGCCGGCAGGCCAGCTTGCGCCTGGGCCGAGGGCGGCAGCCGCCACGCGGCTCTGACGGGCGGGGCCTTGCGGCGGCGAGCGAGCGGGCGGCGGGGGCGCCGGTGCCACGCAGCGGGCTTTGGAGCCTCGCGGCGGCGAAAGCCCTCACCTCCTTGGAAACGAGGGTGATGACGCGGTATGCGATGCCCAGGCTCTTGTAAAACTCCTCGGCAGTGGCGATCATCTCCTCGTGAATGCGCCACGAGTCCTCCGGCGCGCAGACGACGAACTGCTCGATCTTCTCGAACTGGTGCACGCGGAAGATGCCCCAGGTGTCGCGGCCGTGCGAGCCGGCCTCCTTGCGGAAGCAGGTGGACCAGCCGGCGTACTTGACGGGAAGGTCCTTGGGGTTGAGCCAGTCGCCGCGGTGGAAGGTGCAGAGGGGCTGCTCCGACGTGGCGATGAGGTACTTTTCGCTGTCGCCCTTCTCGCCCGACACGTGGTAGAGCTGCTCGTCGTAGTCGTCGAGCTCGGCCACGGCGCCCATGGCCTCCTTGTTGAGGAAGTAGGGCGGCTGCACGCCGCTGTAGTCCCGCTTGCGGAGGAACTCCAGGGCGTAGCTGATGAGCGCGATGTTGAGCTGGGTGCCGGCGCCGGTGAGGAAGTAGGCGCGGTGGCCGGCCGCGGCGACTCCGCGGTCGGGCTCGTAGCCGCCGATCATCCACAGGAGCTCGTGGTGGTGGAGGGGCTCGGAGCCGGGGGGCAGCTCCGGCGCGGGGGTGCCGCCGACCTCGCGCTCGACGCGGTTGTCGGCCTCGGTGTCGGACACGGGCACGGTGTCGTGGACCTCGTTGCCGATGCCCTCTGCGAAGATGCGGGCAGCACGGGCCGGCGGCGCGCGGCGGGCGGTGAGCGGCGGGCAGCGGGGGCGGTGAGCGGCGGGACAGAGGCAGGCGTGGCTCTCACCGAGGAGCTTGTCGCGGCCGGCGATGAGCTCAGCGAGGCGAGCCTCTGCTGCGGGAACACGCTCGCGCATCTCCGCGAGCTCGGCCTGGGCGGCGTCGGCGGCGGCCTTGTCCTCGGCCGACACCTCGGTGCCCTCGCGGGCGGCCTTGCTCAGCTTCTGCATGAGCGGGCCGAGCACCTGCGGCGCGAGAGCAACGCACACGCGCGTTGGGAGAGACGGGGGTGTCAGGCTTGCGGTTGCACAAAAACACACACAGATTGTAGGGCGCGAAGCAACAGCGCTGAGCACGCCGGCTCGCTCGTGTGAAGCGGAGCGTGCCACAGACCGCCTGGCCAAACAAAGCCGCGCGCACCGCCGCGAGCTCCTGGGTGCTGCTTTCGCGCGACCCGTCGCGACCGGCCGGAGCCGCTGGCCCGCGCAGCCTGGGCGAGAACGGGAGCGCACCTTCTTCTGCTTGGTGTTCAGCTCCTTCCTGTAGTCGCGGATCCACGTGGTCAGAGCACGCCACTCCTGCACGGCACCGGCACAGACATGACAACCAACGGGGACTGGCAGGCGTGGGCGCAGGCCGGGCATTGCTGCGCAAGCGTCAAGCAGGAAAGCGCTGATCCAGCCCGGTGTGCGCCTGAAAGCCGGCCCCAGAGCCGCTCCTGTTCGGCATTCCCGGCGAAGCGCGACGAATCAGCAGGGTCCGTGGCAGTTTTTGGGACGCAAGCTGCCCCGCCACGGCTGCGGGGCGAGCCTCACAGAGTCGAGCTCCAGCACGCGGTCGACGAGGTCGGCATCCTTGAAGCGCTTGCGCTGGAACTCCCGCCAGCGCTCCGGGTCGCCACCCTGGTCTACGCGGAGCTCGCGAATGTCGATGGGCATCGCCGACTGTCGCGCCTGCGGGTGCCGCAACGGAGGCCGGGCCCGAAGACGGCAGCCGCGACGACCCCGATTTCCGGCTCTGCCGAGCGGGCGATTGCACCTGCCGGGCCCCAGCCGCAGTTCGCCCACGCGCAGCAGCAAACCCGCATTGCCCGGGCCGGAGCCTCCCCTGGAAGGAGGCGGAGACGAGACGGCCGTGCACAACGCAGAGCACGGCTGGCAGCCATGCGGCGGCTGGGAGCGGTGCTTCTGTGGGCAGTGATCGCAGCTGCCTTGGCCACCAGCCCTCTGGAGCGCCTCCAAGGGCTCCCTGTGAGTGTGGCGTCGACGGCGCGGATGGGACAGGGCGGCACGCACCTCGGGTCGGTGCGGGTCGGCGCGGCCCTGCCACCTGTGCCCGCGCGAGCTTGGCCGGAGAGTCGAGGCTATGCGATGTCGTTCTCGGCGCCTTTTCGCTGCTCGCAGGAATCAAGGCGGCGGGCTGTGCTCGAGGCAGCGGCTGAGCTCCGCGGGCGGCGTGCCCCCGTCGGCGCGGAGCCGCAGTCCCTCAGACCAAGCAGCTTTGCGGCGGCTTGCGAGACGCACGGCGTTCACATCGACGTTGTTGGCCTGGCCGGAGCAGCAGGCGCTCCCGGCTCGAGCCCGCCAGAAGCGGGCGCGTCCGGCGCGTGGTCCCTGCTGCAGGCTGGCGCAGCATCGGGCCTGGGGCCCGTGTCCACGCGGCCGCTGGCGCAGTGCAAGTGCGAGGAGTACGCCTGCACCTGCAGCAAGGCGTGCGGCTGCAAGCTCACGGGGGACGGCGGCAGCAAGCTTGTGCACAAGCTGCGGCCCCGCATGACGGCGGAGGAGATCATGGGCGGGGGCGAGCCCCGGGGGCAGCGGCCCTCGAACGTGGACCACACGTTCCGCTGCGGCTGCGAGTTTGACGTGGCGCAGTCGCTCGCAGGCGCGCAGCCGGGCGCCGCGGGGTCGGGCCAGGGGGAGGAGGGCTTCGGGCTGGCCACCAAGGACGGCTCGCTGCGCTGCGGTTGCGGCAAGGGCGCTTGCGAGTGCCGGCGCCTCTGTAAGTGCTCCACAGCCGGCGCGGGGGCCTCGCCCTCCCTCCTGCAGACGTCGTCCGCCGGCGAGGAGGGGCAAGCCGCCGACGGGTGGGCCGGTCCGCCCAGCTCGGAGGCGCCGCTGCAAGAGGCGGGCCAGCCCTTGCAGCTGACCTCCCGGGCGCAGAGGCGAGCGACCGGCTCCAGCGTGAGGGGCGGGCGCGCGCAGCTGCCGCTGGACGCCTCCGACGCGCGCATGGCAGAGCGCAAGGGCAAGGGCCGGCCGCGGGAGGGCCCCGAGGAGGAGGACAAGGAGGCCAGGGCGCTGCCGCCGGCGCAGCGGGACGCTGGCTGGGACACCGGACCGGGGCCGGGAGGCGCCCACGGGGGCAGCCCGCACCCGGCGGCGCCGCCCCCCGACCTGCCGCCGCGCTCCGTGAAGCGGCCGGGCAAGGGAGGCGGTGCCCAGTCCGAGGTGGAGCTGTTCCTGCCCGGCGTCGGAGCTGTGGCCTAGGGCGCGCTCCGGCGCCCCCTGCGCTCCGGCGCCCCCTGTGCTCCGGCGCCCCCTGTGCTCCGGCGCCCCCTGTGCTCCGGCGCCCCCTGTGCTCCGGCGCCCCCTGTGCTCCGGCGCCCCCTGTGCTCCGGCGCCCCCTGTGCTCCGGCGCCCCCTGTGCTCCGGCGCCCCCTGTGCTCCGGCGCCCCCTGTGCTCCGGCGCCCCCTGTGCTCAGGCGCCCCCTGTGCTCCGGCGCCCCCTGTGCTCAGGCGCCCCCTGTGCTCCGGCGCCCCCTGTGCTCCGGCGCCCCCTGTGCTCCGGCGCCCCCTGTGCTCCGGCGCCCCCTGTGCTCCGGCGCCCCCTGTGCTCAGGCGCCCCCTGTGCTCCGGCGCCCCCTGTGCTCAGGCGCCCCCTGTGCTCCGGCGCCCCCTGTGCTCCGGCGCCCCCTGCGCTGTGGCGCGGGGCGGGAGGCGAGGACGCGCGGCTGGCGCCTGGGGCGTGACGCCAGTTCGATTGTTGCCTCGGGAGAGACCACACGGCTGCGTGTGTGTGGCTGTGTGCGTGCGTGCATCCGCGCCAGTGCGTGTTTGGGCAGACCCGCAACCTGCATAGGCCAGGGCGGCGCGCTGCGGACCTCCCTCGCGCAGCTTCACACACCCATGCGCGCGACAGCGACAGCGACAGCGACTGCGACTGCGACTGCGACCGCGGCCGGCTCGCAGCTACAGCGGGCGCAGCCCCTCGATACCGTCCGCCCGCGCGCGAATGGCGACACCGTCCGGGCCCCACTCCCCGGCGGGCAGCGCAAGCGAATCCGCCCAGCTCGCCGGCATCCGCAGCGCCGACGCGACCCCCTCGGCGTCGGCCGCGGACTCGTGTCCCACGAGCTTGCCGCCGCTGTAGCGCGCCCCCTGGCGCAACCTCGACCCGCGCCCGGCCGTTCCGTGGACGCGGATGCCAAAGTGGTTGGGAACCACCACCACGGAGTCGAACCGGGGCCTGGCCGCTGGGTGAGGGTGAACGACGGGCCCCTTGTCGGGGGCCCATGCCTCGAGCGACCTCGCGGCGGCTTCTGCCTGCGAGCCGCAGAGTGTGCGCAGGCAAGAGCGGGACAGGGTGGAGTCGCAAGCGCGTCGCGGGCGGGTCGCAGCAGCATCCGAGAGCGGAGGGGCCGACCACAAGCAGAGCCGGCCCCCCGCCGGGAGCCACCCGCCGCTGCGGCGGGCTGATCAGCTGCGGCCCCTGCAGCCGACTCACGCCCTGGGGGTAGTTTGCCCGGTTGGACACGCTGGAGAACTTGCTGCGAAGGCTCCGACGCACGAGCGACATGTGGTGCATCTCAAGGCGAGCGCGCGGCAGGTCCAGGACGCGGGAGGCGCGCAGGAGGCGGCGCGTGGGGTCGACGAGCATCGAGGTCGGCACGCAGAGTCGGAACGGCATGTGCGGGTGGCAACGCATCAAGGCGGCGACCCTGCTGGTGTCGTCGTGGGGCCGTAGCTCCCACGTCGGGTCCACCATGAACGTGCGCATCCGGCACGTCACGACGTCGTGGCCGCCGCGCCACATCGCCCGGGCCGCCTCGGCCAGCTGCGCCCGCGCGTAGAACTCGTCCGCGTCGATGGACATGAACGCGTGGCAGCCGCCCGCCAGGCAGCGCCTCCTCCCGATCTCGCGCTTGCTCAGCTCGTTGCAAAAGTGGTCCCCTATGTCCTCTGGAGACGCCCCTCCTGCGGCAGCCGGTCGGATTGACGCGCGGCCACGCAAGCGCACCGCCTCGGCCCCGCCTGCTCACAGCCAGCCCCGCGCGCACGAGACCCCCGAACGAGAAGCCTCACCCATGTCCGCAGGCGTGGCGTTTGGGGCCACCAGATGCCGCTTCTCGTCCCCTGTGAAGGTTCGTGGCGCGTACTCGACGAGCTCGTCAATCACGCCCCTCGCGGTCAGGGAGCGCAGCGCCTCGAGGTCCTCGGGAGCGGCTGGGGCCCCGAAATTTGAGACTCGTTGAAACACAACGCACACGAACGACACGACTGGCCGCACGCTCTGGATGCTTGCTTCGAGCAGCTCCACACCGTCAAACACATTGTACGCCGCCCCGACCCGCAACGCCCCGGGTGCGGCGACCGCGGCCACTGTGGGGGCTGCCCCGTCTCCACCCTCGCCGACTGGCGCCGTTGCAGCTGCCACGGTGTTCCCGCCGCGGAGACGCTCTCGAGTGGCGAGCCGCAGGCCCGAAATGCTTCGCCGCAGGCTCAGTGCAGAGCAGTGCCGCCGCCGGCGCGCGGCAGCAAGCCGCTGGCTCCCGCACTCCCCGCGGTCCCGATGGTCAGGGTCTTGGGCGAGGATGGGGCAGGCATGCGCGCTTACGAGTTCGCAAAGGAGGCGGCGTCAGTGGCGCCCATCTTCCTCGTCTCGTCGGTGCTGCTCACCGGCCTGAGCAATCGGGCGAAAAGCGCCAACGCGCTGCGCAAGGCGCTTCCCGAGTTCGCCGTGCGCTTCGCGCCGGTGGCTCTGACGTTCGTGGCGCTCGCGCGTGAGTTGAGGCTCGCTCGTGGGGCTGCAGCGCGCGCCCGCGCCCCCTGCACTGCGCCCAATGCGAACCCCCCCCTCACCCAAGGAACGGCAGCTGCGCTCGGTGTTTGGCCGTGTGCCTGGTGCGACCACCGCAGCTGTCGAGTACGCCATTCGGGGGCCTCTGCGCGACATGATGCCGACTGTGGCCTTTTTCGCCGAGCCCGCGCCATCGTCAGATCGCACGAATGTTGGACAGCGGTTGGCGCCCTGGGCAGGCGCGGGCAGCGAAACCGACGGCCAGACAACGGCCAGAGGTGGCGGCAATGGGCTCGCGGGAGTCAGCGGCGTGGAGGGCAGTGGCGATCCGTACGCGATGGAACAGCCAAGCGCGGCGCCGAGCGCGGACGGAGGCCGCGCAGGCGAACCGGATCCGGCCGACGGGGGCAGCGAGGGGGCGGAGGTCCTGGATGCGCACTTTGCCATTTCGAGCGTTGGAGACGCCGACTATTGCCCGCCGACGCGGGCGTCGCGAACGGTCAGCGGAACCCTCGCAGCGGTCGGCCTGCTGCAAGTGGGAATGACGCCTCTGCAGCTCGCCGCTGCAGGTGCCGCCGCTGTCGCCATCTCCCTGTTCATGCCAACGTACGAGGACATGCTTGCAGCCCGCGCCCGCGCAGAGATGGCCAAGGAACGCCGTCGCACAGGGCTGGAGTGAGAGCCCGGGGCGGCCCTACACAGCGGCCAGATCGCGCCTGGCCGTGGCCCCGACGGGAGACCCCGGAGCCGCGTTGGTCAGTTTTGGGCCGGTGCCCTGATATCGGTGCTCGTTGGAGCCAGGCTGCGGCTTCTGCGCCGCCGTTGAGGCGAGCGCCTGCTGGCGGATGTGGACGACCTCCCCGTTGCCCGGCCCGCCAAAGCGGTGCATTGCGTCGCCGCCGACGCGTACATGCCGAGTGGCCTCGCCCGAAAACGCTGCAGACCGCTTCTTCATGGCCTGCATGGCCTTTTGCTTCTTGATAGCCTCGCGGTTGCCCTCCCGGCCTTTGCGCGCCTCCGCGGCCCGCACGCGCCGCTCCTCGCGAAGAATGTGTTGTGTGTCCACGTCCTCGGGGGTCGGAACTGTCTTTGGCGTGGGCACCGAGCCCGCCAGGGGCGCGCCCTCCATGCGTTTCGCGAAGGAGCGCTCGCCCAGCGCTTCGTCGATCGTGTCCTCCGCGGTCACGGCAGTCTGCTTGCCGGTCATCACGCGATGCTTGTAGTAGAGGCCAGTCGCGCATGCTGAGCCGCACAGGCACAGCAAAATCAGCCCCAAGATGATGATGATTCCCCAGTTGATGCTCCGCTCTGGGAGCACCTGCACGATTGGGCTGGGCGTCGTCGATGGCGAGGCCGCGACGCTCGGGGACGCTGTCACCGTCGGTACGGCTGTCGACGTGGGAGTCGCGCTGGCGCAGACGATGGGCTCGAACGGGTTCCCCTTGAAGAAGTTGATGCGCTCGATGAGCCAGTTCTGCCGGTAAATTACAGAGCTCAGGTACGTGCGCACCGTGGTGCACGGGAACGTGTCCCCTTGCGCTGCAACAGCAGCCAGCTGAAACTCGTCAGAGTCTCCCACAGGGTTGCGGATCAGCAGCGCGGCGCCAAAATCTCCTGACGCCAGGCAGGTCTTGGGGAAGGTTCTCGAGTTGTAGTCCTGCAGCACCAGCGCTCCACCGTTCTTCCGAAGGAGGCAGTTGCCGGAGTAGTCAAACACCTCGGTGGCTTCAAGCAGCTCGGCTGGCCCGCTGCGGTGCACTCCCGCGTCCACGAACTGGCCCTGCCCGGTGACGAAGTTTTGGTCCGAGCCGTACCCGACGATCGCTCCCGACTCTGGCAGCACAAACGCCTCCGTGCGCAACGGAATGGGGGCGAACGAGAACTGCGGCTCCGGGTGCAGCTCAATCGCGACAACGGCAATGTTGTCCCCGAACACGCCGGTCCGGTAGACCCACGACACGTTCGAGGCTCGTCCTACGTACTGGAGCCCACCGCCCCCAGTCCCTGCGCCGCCCCACACCGTGAGGTTGACAAACATGGTCTCCTCGGACGCCCACTCGCCGGCGACTCCAGTGTCGATCGGCTGGTCCTCGTCGTCCTCGTGCACCACGCACCGCCCGTTGGTGACCACCACATTTTCCGCCACGAAGGTGCCGGTGCACGCGTCCACGGCGCCCCCCCTGAGCAAAACAACGCCGGGAAACGTCTGCGGCGGGGGCAGGGGCAGCGTGCGTGCGTGCCGGCAGCGCGTCGGGCCGGGGCGACCCGTTGCGTTGCGCTGGGTCCCCAGCAAGGCCGCGCGGGGCCTTGCTCATTGAGTGGCCGGCAGACCATCGGCGAGCCTGTGCGGCACGGCAGGCCGTGCGTGCAGTCGCCTCTTGGCTGCGCCGCGTGGGCGCGCAAAGCGCTGGCTTCCGAAACCCCGGCGTGCTGGCGCAAGGCCGCCGGCCGGCAGCTGCTCACCTCGGCGCTCGCCTCTCCCTCGTTCGTTGCGCCGATGAGGCCTGCGGCGGGCGAAGCAGCGGCCGCGAGCACGCCCAGCCACAGAGCTGCGCCGAGCATTCCGGCCCGCCGCTGGGGCGCGCAGCGGCCCGGCCGCGCCCCGCTGTCGCCCGTCGCTTCCCGGCGCCCTCCCTTCGCCGCAGGGCAGGGACTGTCTGCGCCCAAGGCTGCGGGTGCGGGCCGCGGCCTGCCGGCCGGGGAGCGCCCGCGCGGCTGCCGGCCACGTTGGGGAGTTCTGTCGCGGCGAGCGAGGCCGGGCTTGGTCGATCGCAGGGCCGAGCGTCGCAAGGGTTGCAGTTCGCGCACGGCCGCGCGGTGGCTCTGGAGCATCCCCTCTGCAGGCAACGCCCGCCGGGTTCCGCGAGAGCACTCCGGCCCGGAAAAGCCCCTCGATCCTTCGCTCCGCCGCCCTTGGCGTCATGGCTCAAGTTGACGAGTTCCGCTCCTCCTCAGACCTGCTGACCGGCTCAGTGAGTCGCGAAGCTCGCGCAGCCCGCAAGGCGCTCCCGGCCGCTCGCGGCGCCAACGTCCCCCAGCACCGGGCGAGCCAGAATTGGCAGCGGTTCGTGGCAGGGGGCATCAGCGGCGTCGCGGAGGTGCTCGTCAGCCACCCACTCGACCTTGGTGAGCCACGGCGCGCGCCGCGCTCAGCCGTCGCGCTGTCGCGAGGCGGCGAGCGCACCGGGCTCGGCTCAACAACGATCGGGTTCGACAGGTGGCATCGCCCCCGAACAGCAAGCGCGCGCCTTGCGCGCCCCCCGCCGTCCCCCCTCCCCCGCCTCGGCCCCAAGGGCACCCGGCGCTCCCCAAGGCTTCGATCCTCGGCGGATCGGGAGCGCGGCTTGCTCGGCGCGCGGACCCGCCGACGCGGTCGTGCGACGGTCGCTTTGCTGCGCGGCCCGCCGAGGCGTTTCTTGCCCCCCACGCTCACCTCACGGCAACCTTCACAGTGCTCGGCGGCGGCTCGGGCGTTGTTGCCGGTGACCCTTGTTGCAAGCGCGCCGGCGCGCGCGCGCCTTCGGGCGCGCGTCGCTGAGGCCCGGTTGGTGTTCGAGAGCCGGAGGCCGCGGTGACCCTCCGCTTGAGCATGTGACCCAGACCCGCGCGCCGGTTGCAGCCGCCGCCCCACGCAGCCGCTCCCTCCCCCCTCCCTCCCCCCCGTGATCGCCCCCCACCGTCCGCAGTCAAGACCGTGATGCAGCACGAGCGCGAGCTCGGGCGCCGCGCAACCCCGGTGTCCATTGCCCGCGACATTTTCGCGCGCGAAGGTGTCGTCGGCCTCTACCGCGGCATTGTGCCGCGCGTGCTGGGGGTGGCGCCCATGCGCACGGTGTTCTGGGGCTCCCAGTCGCTCTGCCACAGCATGCTTGCGGACACGCCCATGTGGGAGGGCGCCAAGCTGCTGATCGTCGGCGCTGTTGCCGGCACGGCGCAGACTGTCATCGACAACCCAATCGAGGTTCTCAAGACTCGTTCCATGGTCGAGTCCGCCGGCGGTCACGGCCCGCGCGGCGCTGCTGGCGTTCGCTCCGCGGGCGCATCCGTCTCTGCCATGAGCATGTACGGCGGCAGGTTCCCCGGCTTCTCGGCCACCCTTTCCCGGAACGTCGCGTTTGCCGTGGTCTTCTCGTACGGCCTTTACTTCGGCGCCTCAGCCTCAGACGGGTCCGTGCAGGGCACCTTCGTGCGCGGGGCGGTCGCTGGCTTCGTGGCGTCGCTGGCAACCCAGGGCTTCGACTACTGCAAGACGGTCATGCAAGCCCCCGGCGGCGAGCGCGAGCGCCTCCTTTCCATCCTGACGAGGACCCCCGTTCGCAAGCTGTGGGTGGGCGCCGTCCCGCGCGCCATCCTGGGCATGACAACCATGTCCGTCGGCGCATCTGTGTTCAGCGTGGTGGAGAAGGCGCTGCTGAGCAGATAGGCGCGGAGCGTCAACCCCCTCCCCCACCAAGAACTTCCGCCTCTTCCTCCTTCCCTCAGCGCCTCCTTCGAGACCGATACACGAGGCGCTCCAGGCCCCGCCCGTGTTGTCCCCCGCCGCCCGTCGCGGCAATCGAGCCATCGCCCTTCCGAGGACGGGCTGCCCCGCTGCGCCGCGGCGTCAGAGCCAGCGGCGCATCTGCAACGTGGACCCGCGTCCGCCGGCGTGGCGACCAGCGTCCCAACCGGGGCGGCCGGTAGCCGATGGGAGGCGCCCCCCTCCTGGTGGCACGCCTGACAGCCCTGCGTTTCAGCCCCCGACGGACGCGACCGAATGCTCCGGCCCGGAGGCGCAGCCGCATCGGCAGTCCCCGCCCCGCAACGTGGCCACCGCCGAGCGAAGGCCAGTCGGCGAGCGCCGCGCTGCGCCACACGAGCCCCGTTCCGTGTTGCAATGGTGAGTGCTGCCACCTGCTCACGGTCCCGACTGCGAGCGCCGCGGCAGCCGTTGTGCCGTGTGTGCCGCTGCATGCATCGAAACAAAGTCTCCTCCGTTTGCTTCTCGAGCCGCGCGCATGCTGGGCGTGAGCTGGAGCGCGCCCGAACCACCCAGCGCCCACGGCCCGAAGGGGGGGGTCTCGTCTGCGGCAAGCTGTGGCCGCGAACAGCAATCGCCTTTCCCGAAAAGCAACCGCCTCGGCAGAGCCTGCGTTAAAAGCAGCCGTGGCCCAGGCAATGCCTCCCCGCCGCACCGGAGCGCACGCCCGAGGCCTCTCGGCGCGGGTCTCCCAGCCATGCGAGTGCTTCGAACCGCCGCGATTGGACTTGCTGCGGCGGCCATGGCCTCCGCACAGTCCTGCATCTCGGCTGACAGCCCGGTCCGGTGCAGCGTGTGTGAGCAAGGCCTTCGCCAATCGCGCGAAAAGCGAGGCCGCGTCCCCGGCGCCGACTCCCGCCCCGCCCGGCCAGGGGCGGGGGTTCGGCAGTGGAGCCAGCCGAAGCCCGCTCCCGAAGGCGCTCGCCATTCCGGCGGTGCTCGCGGCCGCGCCAAGGCTGGCGCGGGAGCTGACAGCGACCCGACGTCTCGCTCGAGCGCGGCAACGGTGCACACGGCCGCCCGGGACGACCCCCGGGATGCGGCTGGTGCCCGCCCCCTCCTGCGCTACGGTCGTGGAAGCATGTGGCCATTCACGGTGTCGCGCCGGCCGTCAAAAGCCGGCATCGCCGTGCAGGACAGCAAGAAGCTTTGCCGGCCGTTTCCGGGACCAGCGGCCATGTCCGGCCGCCTTCCACCGACCGCGCTGTTGCCGCGCTCGCCCTCGGGAACGAGCGCGGCCCTCCGCGCTGCTCTCGCGGCCCTTGCGTGTGACGCTCTCGCCACATCTCGCGCTCGCCCTTTATCCCGCCCCGCTGCCGCTTCTGTGCAGGCACTGAGGACCCTTTTCGGGATGTGAACGTGATGTCTAGCTTGCCCCGGGTCACGCGCACTTTCCAGGCGACATCCTCCAACATCGCGCAGTACCAGATCTTCGACTGCCCCGACGCAACCAACCCGGACACGCCGTGCACGCTGGCGTCCGACCTGCAGAACTTCGACGTGGCGCAGCTGCAGTCGCCCCCTGAGAACTCGGTGGTGAACTACGGCGACGGCGTGCTCATGTACTCGGCCTTTGCCATCGTCTGCACTTTACTGCTGCCGCTGCTGGCGCTGTGCTTCTGCATCTGCCGCTGCCACCTGACGTGCTGCCTGTGCGGCATGGACGGTGGCTGCTGCCTCTGCGGCCGCGGGATCCCGGAGCGCAAGGCGCCCGACTCGTGCTGCAGCTGCGGTTTCATCGAGGTTCTGGACCCGCTGTCGACGTCCCCCCCGTCGGTCCAGACTGCGGCAGAGGGCACGGGGCCAGCCTCCGCCACCAGCTCTGCCAGCGCCGCCGCCCACTCCGGCCCCAAGGCGGGCGCCAAGAGCCCGGCGCCGGCCGCCAGCGTCAGCGGCGCCCGCTTCCATTACTCCCGGTGCGACCGCTGGTCCGTGCGCGCGTGCCTGGCCGTGTACCTCCTGCTGGTCGTCATCTTCGCCGTGCTCGGCCACCAGCTCGGGTCGGTGCGTCTCACCGACGGCATGGTGCTCATGTCCAAGGCCGCGGACAGCTTCGTCCCGGTCGCCCGCGGCCTCTATTCCTCCGCCGAGTCGTACGCCATCGACCTCACGGCCGACGTGGTGGTGCCCGCCATCGGGCGGATCAACGACACGGTGCACCTGCAGTCCTCCCCGCGGCGCATCATCCGCAACACCATCTGCGTGATCGACAAGGTCGGCGAGACCGCCGACGGCATCCGCTCCATCCGGGGCAGCATCTCCTCTCTGCTCACCTCGCTCGACAACATCTCCGCCGTCGTCGGCACTGTCGACTCGAGCGTCGTTGCGGTCAACGGCAGCCTGGAGCAGATCATCGCGGTCGGGGACACGTCCCTCAAGGCCGACCTGCAGGCCCTGGGCTCTGCCACAGACCGCACCGAGTCCGTCGCGAACCAGGTCGCCTCGGCCATCGACGGCGTGGAGACGTCGCTCGCCAAGTTCAAGAACACGACGTCCGGGCTGCCGGCAGTGCAGCAGCGGCTCACGTGGTACAACAACCGCCCCACCTCCGCGCAGGCCTCAGCCTCGGCCACCGACGCCCAGCAGCTCGCCGCGGGCTCCCTTGCCCGCGAGCCCAAGTCGTCCGACCGCGTGGCCGCGATCGACAGGTTCACCACGCTCCGCGACAGCGCCGTCAACCTGACCGGCGTCAGCAACCTCCCCAGCCTCCTCCGCTCGCTGAACAGCGACGTGGACGAGTTCCGCGGGCACGACAAGGCGGGCGACGTGCTCCGCGCCATCAACGCCACGCGCGACCTCGTGGCCTCTCTGCCAAACATCACCCACATGATCCTCATCGCCAACAGCACCAGCGACGCCATCGCAGCCACCACGAGCAACCTCGCGCCGGTGCGCGCGTCCATCGTCAAGCTGCGCACCGTGGTCAACGGGCTGAGCCTCTCCTTCATCGACACCGCGGCCGCCCAGCTCGACGCCGCGGACGCCATCGTGGCCTGCCTCAGCAACATGCAGCCGGACCTCCAGGGCATCAACGAGACCGTGGTGCAGCTTCCCGCCATCTTCTCCAGCATCCAGTCCCAGATCACCAGCGTGAACGACTCGCTGGCCTCCGCCCGCAGCGTGATCGACGACGCCTCGGCCCAGGCGGACGGCCTGCAGGCGCAGATCGACGAGCTCAACTTCACCAAGTACCTGGACGACATCGACTCGCTGCAGGGCGCCAACGCCTCCTCCTTCGGCAGCCTCTCCTCGCAGACCGGCGGCGTGTCCGGCGCCATCGACGGCCTCAACCTGGACTCGGTGTACGACAGCGTGCTCGAGGTGAACCGCACCGTCAGCCGCCCCGGCCTCACGGTGAACGAGACCACGCTCGCCCGCCTGGAGGCCGTCACGCCGCTGCTGGGCAACGTGAGCCACTACAGCAACGTGGCGCTCAGCGCGGCCACCTACTACCACGCCAAGCGCTGCTGGTCCACGGGCGCGCTCTGCACAACCAGCGCCACCTGCGGAGGCGGCGCGTGCGAGAGCGGCATCGCCAAGTGCGTACCGAGCGCCGACCCCGACGCGGGCGTCGCCGGCTCGGCGAACTGCTCGGCGGCCGTGCCGTGCAGCGTCAGCGGGCAGGAGTGCAGCCTGCGCTACGACGACCTGTCCCAGTCGGCCGCGGCGCTCAACCTCTACGCGGCGGCGGACATGCCCGACATGTCCGCCGCGTCCTCCGCGGTCACGTCCCTTCGCGCGAGCGTGGACAGCGTGAGCGGCCTCTCCAGCGCCCGGTCCAGCGTGGCCGACCTCAACAGCACCCTTGGAGGCATCACCTTCAACGCCACGGCCTCGAGCGAGCAGATCGACGCCGCCCTCTCGTCGGCCAAAACCGCCCGCCCCACCCTCAAGTCGGTGCGCACCACCATCGCCGGGGTGCAGCAGCAGCTTGGCGTGCGCTCTGAGCTGAGCAACGCCTCGTCGCTCATCGACTCAGCGAGCGACGCTGTGGAGTCCGCCGACGGCGTCGTCAGCCCCCTCCGCGGCGCCAAGGCGGCTCTGCTTTCCTTCGAGTCGTACTGGTACGGCGCCCTGCCCGGCCTGCTCGAAAACAAGCTGTCCCGCTCCGCGCTGGAGGCCCGCGCCGCGTCCAAGGGGCTGGCCGGCGTCGCGCTGGCCGTGTCCGAGGTGCTCATTGACCTCGTGGACCAGGCGGGCGAGATCGCAGGCGCATTCTCCGCGTCCAGCTCGGCCGCCAGCGGCAACAGCTCGTCGAGCAACAGCAGCAGCAGCAGCGGCAGCGCCTTCAGCCTGCCCGTGAACATGACGGAGCTCATTCTTCGCTACTCGCCCACCATGGAGGCGCTCAGCAACCCAGACTCGGACAAGCTCGGCGGCATCCACTTTGCAATGAGCACCGCGGCGCTGCTGTCCAACGCCACCGGCATGGACCTCGGCCTGCCCGCCGCTGTGCTCCCTGACTCCAACCCCGCCGCCGCCCAGGCCGGCGCTGGCATCTTCACCGACGCCGTGGGCAACGCCTGGTCGGACGGCGCGGTTTGCGTGACGCGCAACTGCATCGACGGCACCATCAACGCGCTGAACAAGGAGCCCCTCGGCGACGCCATCACCTCCATCAGCGTGGGCGTGAACAGCGTGTCCAGCGGCGGCCAGAGCCAGTCGGAGTCTATTTCCGTGCCGCTTCCTGTGTCGCGGGAGCTGCTCTTCTCCGCCCCCCTCGCCATCCCCATCCTCATCGCCCTCCTCGGGTTCCTGCCCGTGATTTGCTGCTGCCGCTGCAGCTGCCAGCCGTGCTGCACCCGCTGCCTCGCCTGCTGCCACCAGTTCTCGGCCTGCTGCTGCATGGCCATCCTCTTCCTCATCTTCGGCGGCCTCCTCTTCCCCATCGTCATGGTCACCTCGGACGTCTGCGCCTCCGGCCTCAACGTGGGCTACACCTACGTCGACCGCTCCGAGGCCAGCATCTGCAGCCTGGTGTCGGGCGACCTCCTGCAGCCAGGCCGCTGCGTGGTGTCCATCGACACCGGCACGTCGGCCGGCAACGCCGACCTGACCATCAACCTGCCCCGCCTGTACAGCAGCATGCTCGGCGAGGACGGCTGCACCCCCGCCGGCCGCACGGAGGTGGTCAACGCGTTCACCGCCGTGGGCGCGCTCAGCGACCGCTTCTTCGAGACGAGCGTCAACACCACCGTCGTGGACGTGGCCGCCAGCGCGGACGTGCCCATCCGCGAGCCGCTGCGCATCGCGCTGCTCCTGTCGGCGCGCTCCGCCGGGTCCGCAACCGACTCCTTCCTCTCCAGCCTGGGCTCCTCAGCGCTCTCGTGCGACAACGTCAACAGCATGGTGGGCTCCTTCACGGACGGCGTGTGCTGCGGCTTCGTCGGGCCCGTGTACTGGGTCGTGAGCAGCTGGTACCTCATCGCGTTTGCGATGTGCATCCTCGGCTGGGGCGGGTCCGTCTTTGCCTACAAGCGCCTTCCCAACGAGCTGTGGGGCGCATACTACAACGAGGCCCTGGAAATGCCGCTCGACGCCCGCCGCGCCCGCATGCAGCAGCGCGAGCTTGAGAAGCAGCAGCGGCTCACCCCGATTGAGCCGCACAGGTCCAAGGTGGCCCCCGACGCCCTCAACTCTGCCTCGTTGAACGCGGTTGACGGCGAGTCCTTTGAGGTGCGCAGCCCGGTGCGCAGGACTGGAAAGCCCAAGGCCGACCGCGCCGCGCACGTGGCGGTGGCCCAGGCCAAGCCCCGGGGCTCCTGAGCCCCCCCCCCCCCCCGCTCTCCCCCTGCCCTTGGCCCCACTGCTGGCCTCTTCTCGCCCCGACGCTGGCACGCTGCCCTGCCCGCCGGTGGGGCGTGTCGCCCACGTGGAGGGGCATGCGGGCCAGCCGCCCTTGATGCCTGCCTTGCGACGGCAACGACTGGCCCCGGATCCTGCCAGACTGCTTCGAGCTACCGCTGCGCTTTGGAGCAAGAGCCGGCTGCGGTGGCGCCCTTGTCGCCGCCGCCGCGTTGCGATAGAGTCAGCCCGCGCGTGTATCGTCTTTCGTCGGGGGCAAGCAAGCCAATTCGGCCCGGCTGCCCCCCTTTTGCACTTGACACCCAGAAGGTGTTGGATTGTGAATCGTGTCTTGAGTGTGACCGCTCGCGTGTGCCTTTGCGTGCTTCCAGCGGGCGGCCCCAACGACCCGTCCCTCGTTCATTCGCCCGCGTGTGGCCGCTGCAGCCGGAGAGAGCGAAGCGCTGCGTTGGGTCACAGGCTCTGCGCACGCGCCTGCTGGACACACGCACACACACGCGCGCGCGCGCGAGCGCACGCGACGCTCTCACGCTACTGCGCGCGAAGCCCCGGCGCTCAGTAGGGCTTGTTGTTGATGAAGCGGTCCATGAGCGCGTAGGCGGCCTCGCCCACGAACTGGGGCGCCATGTGGCCGCTGAGGGTGAGGGTGGCGAAGGCGAAGTTGTTGGGCTTGTAGGTGGTGACGAAGCCCCCGGCCTGGTTGGCGCCGTTGATGTTGGCGAGCCAGGGGCGCCAGCTGTCGACCTTGGGGAAGCCGAGGCCAGCGGTCCACTGCTCGGAGCCCGGAGTGGGCACGCAGCCGTCGGCGTTCCCGCTGTAGATGAGCATGCGGTAGGCGTTGGCGAGGTCGCTGTAGCGGGGGAGGAGGTTGGGCTCGGAGCGCGTGTAGTTGAACGCGAAGTTGGGGACGTCCGTGCGCACGTGGATGGCCTTCTGGACGCGGGGGTCGTTGAGCCACGCGGCCATGGCGCCGTCGGCGTCGCAGTACCAGGCGCTGGTGCCCTGCTTGGCCTCCGCGGCGGCCTGCACGCCGGCCACACCCGCGGATGCGCCGAGGCGCTGGCGCACGTTGCGGAGGACGGTGTGGGTGTCGTCGGAGGTGCGCATGTCGCTGGACCACATGCGCCGGCCGGCGCCGTCGGTGGCGTGCTTGGCGTTGAAGGCGCTCACGAAGTCGCGGAGGCGGATGCCGCCGGACACGGGGTCGCGCACGAGGGCGTCGCGGGCGCTCTTGATAACGCCCTGGGAGGCGCGGCGGCCGCCCACAGAGTGGTCCGAGGGGCACGTGCTGTCGATCATGTAGATGAAGTAGTCCCCGGCCTCGGCGGTCATCTGGCTGAGCAGCTGCTCGCAGACCGCGGAGGGGGCGTCGTAGTTGACGCACTGGCGCTCGATGCTGTCGTACAGCTCCGTGCTGATGAAGCTCTGGCCGTGGAGGAACTTGGCCAGGATGCCGGGGCCCTCGTTGGAGCAGGTGCCCACCTCGTTGCCGATGCAGCCGTCGCCGTGGGCGACGCCCTGCAGGTTGATGACCTTGGGGTCAGCCTTCTGCTGGATCACCAGCGCGGTCATCGGGAGGTAGATGCCGGCGTACGACTCGCCGGTGAGGAAGAAGGGGCGGCCCTGCAGCTCGGGGAACTTGACCGTGAAGAAAGCGTCGATGCAGGCATAGAGGTCGTCGGCGGCGCCCTGGTCGTCGTGCGTGCACGCCTCCGCGTCGTCGCAGTAGGAAAAGCCGACGGGGGTGGGGTGCTCGAAGTACACCATGTTCCCGATCTTGGCCCACGTGGTGGGGTTGGCGATGAGCTTGGGAAGCGAGGTGTTGGACGCCGCGATGGAGCGAGAGTCGAGCTGGAAGGTGCCGAGCTCGGTCAGCATGCCGATCAGGGACGACGAGCCGGGGCCTGCGGGCGGGAGGGCAAGCACAGGGCGCGCTGGAAACGTGAAGGGCGCCGCCATCCGGGGGCGACGCGGTGCTCCATCGCTGCAGCAAAGGCGCGGCGGCGGCGGCAGCGGCAGCGGCGGCGACGAGCGCTCTCACCGCCGTTGGACCAGAGGACCACGGGCTTGGTCTCCGGGCTGGTGTGGGCCTCGGTGTACCAGTAGTGCACGTGCTTCTTGCCGTTGCCGATGGTCACATAGCCGCTCCACATCTGCGGCGCAAGCGGGAGCGGGGAGCAGCGGGGCATTGCAGTTGACATGCGTCGCTTCGCCGCGGAGACAGCTCGCCGTCAGGCGCGCCCCGGAACGGCCCGATCTGCCAGTGCGAAGCGGGAGCAGCCCGTGCCCGCGAGCGGCGGGCACGCGCCAGCGCAGCCGCATGCTCGGGAAGCTCGCGTCGCCAGCGCCAGTTTGGCTCCGGGCAGGCCTGCGCGCTCACGCGGGCGGGCAGGGGGCCGTCCCAGCCGGGAAGCGAGGTGATCTCATCGGCCGTCGGGGCCGCAGCCGCGAGGGCGGCGAGGCCAAGGACCGCAGCGAGGGCGAGCATGGATCCGCGGTTCAATGCCGCGAGTGAGGGGGCGACTCGCCCAATCTGCTGCTTTGCGTCGCGCAAGTTGAACAGCGAGTCGGCAGAGCCGCGCCCAGCTGTGGCCAGGCGCTGGCCGGGGCGCTGCCGCCCCCGCGAATTCCGGGACACCCGCCCGACGGGGCGGTGCTGCGCTCGCCCCCGACCCCCCCCGCTGCGCCCTTCACATCCCGGGCGCGTGACCCACTCGCCGGCACAGCGGAGCCTCTGCTCGTCGCTGCGCTCGCCGCACAGAGCGCGTGGAACAAACTGCGGTTGCAGAACCCTTGAGCCAGTGCCGGCGCGCGAGCCCGACAGCGCGCGGGCGGAGAGTCCGGACGGGACCACCCGTGCATCCCACGTCTTCCACAGCCCCCGACCCACCCCTCGTGGGGGTCTCCCAGGGTCCCGCAAAGCGGCCAAGAATGGCGTCGCGAATCGCGACCTCCGAAGCAGCGCCCCGTTCGGCGCACGGCGCCTCTGTTGGCGGCGCTGCTGACGCATGCGCGCGAATGGAGCTCGCAGCATCGCTGGCCGCAGCGCTGGAGGAGCTGGGCTTCGGGGACTCGGCAACGGCGCTCCGGCGCGAAAGCGGCGCGAGCGGCCAGGAGAGCGACCGCCCCGGCCGGGCCGCGAAGCGACCCCACGGCGATGCCGCGGGCGCAGAGGGTGACGGACAGGGCCTTCGTCCCCCGTCCCCGGGTTCCTTTGCGGCTCTTGCTTCCGCGCGCGCCGCGCTGCACGCTGGCGATTGGGAGGCAGTTGCAGCTGCCACGCACGGCGACGATCCGCCGCTGACCGCGCCGCCTGGCGCCCCACTGGCGGCCGTGCGAGCCCTGCTTGCGCGAGAGCTCACCCTGTCGCTCTCCGATGCCGCAGATGGCCCGGCGCTCGAGCCCAGTCGGATGCGGTCCGTGTGCGAGTGCTGGGAGGCTGCATCGTCCGCAGCCAGGGGCGAGTGGGAGGGGAGGCGGCGACGAGCGAGCCCCCCGCAGGAGGGTCGCACACCACCGTCGTCATCCTCCTCCTCGTCCTCGTCGTCCTCTTGCTCCTCATCGTCGGCCGTGGTCCCCGCCGCCGCCGCCGCCGCCGCCGCCGCCGCCGCCGCCGCCGGGGCAGCGGCAGCGACCAGTGGCGCTTTGGCGGTTGCTGCGGCTGGCGCTGCGGGCAACTGGCTGCCCGCCGCCCCGAGCGGGGCACCGCCGGCCGTGGCTGCGTCGCTCGGGCGGAGCAACTGCGTCCGCGGGGGGGTCGCGTGGACGTCCCTCGCAACGCTGTCTGCCGAGCCGACACCGGCCGCGCTGGCTAGGGGCAATGCGTCGCTGCCGCCCCCGGACGAGCCCACACTGGCCACAGGCCGCCGCGGGTCGCAAAATCGCCCTCAGCCCAGCGCCTGGGCGCAGCGGGCGCACGAAGCTCTGGCCGGCCTGGGCTGGAGCCCCGGCGCGGCCGCCCTGCACGAGGGCGGGGCTGCGCTGGCCGATGCTATCAGCGCGGAGCGTCGTGCTTGCGTGGTGGCGCTGGTGGGCGGCGGACGGCCCATTGCTCGCGGCGACTGCGCGAGCACGAAGCCCCGGCGTCGCGCGGTCGTAGAGGCGCTTGGAAGGATCGGGGCCTCCTTGGCAGTGAGGCCGGGAGCCGGACCGGGAGTCGGCCGCGTCGCTGTGGGCCAGGCGGCGGACGCCGTCGCTCAGGCCGCCGCTGCAAGCATCGTGCGGCCTGCTCCCGCGGGCGCTCGCGCCGGCGCGGGGCGGGCGTGGCAGCGGGCCGAGCAGCGCCCTGGCGCCGGAGCAGGCCGCGCCGCCCGAGCCGTATGGGCCCGGCCGGCGGCTACGGCGGGGGAGGACGCCGTGGACGAGGTATGGGCAGCAGTGGCCGGCCCCCAGCGAGGCGGCCACAGCGCTGACGCGTGGGTGCTGGCGGGCACTGCCTCTGGCGACCTCGTTGCCTGGGAGGTGCCTCTCGCCACAGCGGCCAGTGCCGCAGCTGGCAGCGGCGGCAGCCGCGTCGGCCCGGGCGGCGACCCCTCCGCAGTGCGTGGCCACAGCGGAGCGGTTTGCTCCTTGGATCTCGCCGACACGGTGGCCCTGCCAGCCCCTCCCAAGGGAGGCACCGGCGCCCCCCTGATGCTGCTCTCAGGGGGCGTGGACGGGCACGTGCGCCTGTGGGCGGTGTCCCGGCGCGGAGAGGCCGGGGCGAGCGCGGCCGACACCACCCCGCACAGCAGCGGCGCGGGTCACAGCTCTGCCGCGGCGGAGCAGTCTCGGCCCGACAGCACCAGTCCAGGCGAGCCTGCCAGCGAAGGCCCCCAGGCCGCGACAGCGGCGGCCGCTGCTGAGGGGGCGCCCAGCGGGGAGGCGGGGCCCCTCCTCACTTGCCTGGACGATGTCAGAGCGTCGCGGACGGTGTCGGCCGTCGTGGCCGTCCGGTGGCTCCCGGGGTGCCGGGCAGCCGTGTGGGCGGACGCTGGTGGAACAGTGACGACCGCCGCCCTCGCAGCGGGCGCCGCCGGGTCCAGCTCCGGCCTGGCGAGCGTGCGGCTCGTGCCACTGCAGGCGTGGCACGTTGGGCCCTTGGAGGCCCTGTCGGTCGGGCCGCGACTCGCCGCCTCGGCTGCCTGCCTCGCCAGGCTGGGCGCGGCCGATGGAGATCCAGCCGCTGCCCTAGCGCTGTACGAGTGGCTGCGGAGCAGGCCGTCCTCGTCCGACATCGTGGCCACCGCTGCAGCGGGGCGGGTCGTCTCGGTGGTCGAGTTGGGCCCCTTGGCCGTGTGGTCGGCCCGCATGGCGCTGCAGGCCGCCGGAGCAGCCGCAGCGTCGCAAGGGGCGGCCTTACCCGACGACTGGGCCCTAGAGGCCGTGGCGTCGCTGGCTGACGCGAGGTGTCCCGACCTGGTCCGCAGCTCCGACCTGTCAGCGGACGCGTCGAGGCCGGTGGGGCGAGCCAGCATCGTCGAAGCCACGCCCCTGCCTGTGGTGGCGGCGGATGCAGCGCCGGCGGAGACCGTGGTCCTCGTCTCGCCACAGGGCGCCGACCCCTCCGCGGTGGGACTTTGGGGCGGACCCAACGCCGGGGCGCTGGTTCCCGCCCCAGACCCGCCGGGCTCGTCGCTCCGGCAGCAGGAGCGGTCCGTCGCGCCCTCGTGCGTCGCCTGGGACGCAGGCGATGTGCTGGTGGCGTGCGCGTCCGAGTCGGGCGAAGCCGTGGCCTGGCGCGTGCCGGGGCACGATGGCTTTGCTGCAGCGTCGGCAGCTGTTCCTGTCCGCCCTGCGGCAAGCGACGGCTGGCGTCACTGGGGCCCCGTCACGACCGTTCGCTGGACGCAGTCTGGGGCGCTCGGCCCCCTGCTCGTTACAGCCGGAGATGACGGCCACGTGGCGGTCTGGGCCTGGCAGTGAGCGCGTGCGACGGCAAGTGCCGCAGTTTCAGAGCGAAGCGTGCGCTCAAATTTGTCGCGACTGGCCCACACCCGCGTTCTCAAGCAGCTCCACTACGCCTTTGCCGGCGCTGCGATCACGCTCTCGGGCTCGCCGTCCCACAGCACGGCCTCGTCCTCCCCCGCCTTGAGGAGGAATTCGTACTTGAAGATGCGGCCCTTGGAGCCCAGGTCGAGCGCCGAGATGGCCGCCATCTCGTCCGCGCTCAGCTCAAAGTCCCACACGGCCCCGTTGGACTCGATCCGGGCAGGCGTCACGGACTTGGGGATGCACACCACGCCACGCTGGATGCACCACCGGATCAGCACCTGCGCCGGCGACTTGCCGTGCGCCGCGGCGGCCGCCTTGACCACGTCCTCCGCCATCGGCACCGGGTCACCCTCGGAGCGCACCATCTCGGGGCGGCCCGGGGAGCCGAGCGGCGAGTACGCCGTGACCACAGCGCCCACAGCCGCGCAGTAGTCCACGAGCCCCTGCTGCGCCAGGCACGGGTGCATCTCCACCTGGTTCACCGACGGCGCCGACCCGCCGCCGGCCACCAGGGCGGCCATCTTCGAGGCGGTGAAGTTGCTCACGCCGATGGAGCGGACGATGCCCTCCTCCTTGGCCTTCTCCAGAGCGCGCCACGCGGTCAGCACGTCCTCGGGCTTGTACCCGAGCTTGTCCTCGTCGGCAAGCGGCATCCCCGCGCCGTGCGCGAGGCGGAACGGGTTGTGCAAGAGGACCAGGTCCACGTACTCGAGCCCCAGCTTCTTCACGCTCTCGCGAACGGAGGGAAGGGCGTGCTCCTCGGCGTAGTTGCCGACCCACAGCTTGGTCGTCACGAACACCTCGTCACGAGTGACGACGCCGGCCTTGATGCACGCGGCGAGCGCCTCCCCGATGGGCTCCTCGTTGCCATAGCCCTGCGGGAGCAAGCGACTCGGCCAGGGCGCCAGAGCTTCAGCAGAGGCGCGCCGAAGCAGCAGCCAGCTCCGATGCAGAATTCCGTCCTTGGCGCGCGCGCGCCGGCCTCGCCTCACCTGGGCCGTGTCGATGTGCCTGTAGCCGCTGCGCAGCGCGACATCGACGGCGCGCTTGACCTCTTCCGCTGGCGAGTTCCACGTCCTGTGGGCGGCGAGGGAACGCGCGGGCGGCAGCTCTGGATCGCAACTTGCTGCTGAGGGACCTCGGGCCGCCTCCTGTTCCGCCCACTCCAACCGTTTGCCTTGATTCACGGCATGCGCACAGCAGCATCGCAGCGCGCGGGTAAGCTTGCCGTCATGTGCGCAAGCGCAATCTGCGGGACTGCAACAACAAAGAGCGCAACGATCGCGCCAGCGCGTTGTGCTCGGCGACGGCTCACCCCAGGCCCAGCAGGGGCATCTCGAAGCCAGTGTTGAGCTTGACAGACTTGCTGGCGGAAGGGGCGGGGGCAGCTGAGGCCATGATGCCTGCGCTGGAGAGTGCGGCGCTGCGGTGGTACTTGTATATTTGTTTGGATCGAGCATTCGACGTTCACGCCTTGGGCGGCGCTGCGATCACGCTCTCGGGCTCGCCGTCCCACAGTGCCGCGATATCCTGGCCTGCCTTGGCAAAGAGGTCCCCCTTGAGCAGCCGGCCCTTGGAGCCCATGTCGAGCGCCGAGATGGCCGCCATCTCGTCAGCGCTCAGCTCAAAGTCCCACACGGCCCCGTTGGACTCGATCCGGGCAGGCGTCACGGACTTGGGGATGCACACCACGCCACGCTGGATGCACCACCGGATCAGCACCTGCGCCGGCGACTTGCCGTGCGCCGCGGCGGCCGCCTTGACCACGTCCTCCGCCATCGGCACCGGGTCACCCTCGGAGCGCACGCGGTCAGGCCGGCCCGGGGAGCCGAGCGGCGAGTACGCCGTGACCACGGCGCCCACAACCGCGCAGTAGTCCACGAGCCCCTGCTGCGCCAGGCACGGGTGCATCTCCACCTGGTTCACCGACGGCGCCGACCCGCCGCCGGCCACCAGGGCGGCCATCTTCGAGGCGGTGAAGTTGCTCACGCCGATGGAGCGGACAATGCCCTCCTCCTTGGCCTTCTCCAGAGCGCGCCACGCGGTCAGCACGTCCTCGGGCTTGTACCCGAGCTTGTCCTCGTCGGCCGGGGGGAAGGGCTTCCCGTGCTCCAGCCGGAACGGCCAGTGGAGGAGGACCAGGTCCACGTACTCGAGCCCCAGCTTCTTCACGCTCTCGCGAACGGAGGGAAGGGCGTGCTCCTCGGCGTAGTTGCCGACCCACAGCTTGGTCGTCACGAACACCTCGTCACGAGTGACGACGCCGGCCTTGATGCACGCGGCGAGCGCCTCCCCGATGGGCTCCTCGTTGCCATAGCCCTGCGGGAGCAAGCGACTCGGCCAGGGCGCCAGAGCTTCAGCAGAGGCGCGCCGAAGCAGCAGCCAGCTCCGAAGCCGAATTCCGGCCTTGGCGCGCGCGCCGGCCTCGCCTCACCTGGGCCGTGTCGATGTGCCTGTAGCCGCTGCGCAGCGCGACATCGACGGCGCGCTTGACCTCCTCCGCTGGCGAGTTCCACGTCCTGTGCGGGGCGCGGAGGGCGGCAAGAACACACGACGCAACAAAAGTGGCGCCGCGATGCACGCTCTCTTCGGCCGCGCCTGTGCACCAAGCTGCTCGCCGCCGAACACCGATCAACGGCGCTTTCGGGCAATGCCGCCTCTCGGGACGGGCAGGTCGGAGGGGGTGAGCTGGGCAGACTGAGATGCGAAAAGAAGATCCCGCACAGGGCAGTGGCGCGCGCCGCTCCGCTTTGCGGCGGCTCACCCCAGACCGATCAGCGGCATCTCGTAGCCGGTGTTGAGCTTGACGGTCTTGCTGGGCGCAGGTGCGGCGGAAGCGGCGGCCATTTCGGCAGTCACAATGCGTGGAGTGGCGGCTGTGACGCGTCGCCGGCTCATTGCTTGCTGGCGGACCAATATCCCTCGCGCCGCGCCCAACGCGTGTCGCGCAGGCGCGCACCTCCAGCGAGGTTCCGGGCTCTCCGGGGTGAAAAAGGGCAGCAGGCTCATGGCAAGCTCGGCTTCGCACGCGTCAGCCCGGGCCGGAGCGGTGGCGCGGCATTTGGCGACGGTTGACGTGGGGGCGGTCAAGGGAATCCTCCTGACCGACGACGGTCTCGCGGCCAGAACGATGAGCAACGAGCGCGCAAAAGGTGGGCCGCAGCACGGGAGCCACAGCCATGCGTGCTGCCAGCCGTGCGCCTGCCGGAGGGGGTGGGGCGCGGCACAGGCGCGCGCATCGGCGGCGTTGCACTGGCTGCGAGATCGGGCGCAAGGCACGATGCGCCCGTGACCGAGTGCGTCCGCGTCTGCCTCCAGTCGACACAAGGCCGTGGAAGCCCCATCCCAGTGCTCCGCCTGGCGCGGACACGTTGGATGTGTGGCGCGGCGGCACAAGTCGGAAGGGAGGCGTGCGGCAAGGAGGAGGGAGGCACCATGCGCGCGCGCGCGCCCCTATCACTTGCGTGCCTGACGCGTCTAGTTGCACGCTGGTTCCCCCGCAGCCTCGTTCGATGTTCGCGAGATGATGGAGTGCCTGGACGGCGACCCGGCGCTCACAGAGGCCAAGCGCGAGGTGATGGCTGTGCTGGAGGCTGCCCACCTGCCCTCCGCGACGGCGTCGGAGGCGGTCCTGCGGTGCGACGACGTTCCCGACTGGACGCGGGAGGACGCGCGGCGGCGAGTGATGCAAAAGGTTCGGCGAACCTACCGCCTGTTCCTCGAGGCGGGGTCCGACCTGACCAAGCGGAACGCAATCCTCGAGGTGCTGGGACTCGCCGACCCGTCGTGGGCCACTCGCAACGGCGTTCACTTTGGCCTCTTCCTCGGCGCCATCACGTCGCAAGGGGACGACGAGCAGCAGGCCGAGTGGGCCCCCCTGGCCCTGACGCTGTCCATCTTCGGCTGCTTCGCCATGACAGAGATGGGCCACGGGAGCTTTACGCGCGGCGTGGAAACGACGGCCACGTTCCTGCCGGGGGCGGGCGAGGACGGGGACGGCGAGTTCGAGATCAACACCCCGACGGTAGCGGCGTCCAAGTGGTGGATCGGGGGCGCGGCGCACACTGCAACGCACGCGGCAGTGTACGCTCGCCTGCTGCTTCCGGCCGGGCCGAACGCGGCGACGGGAGGCGGCGCTGGCGGCGGCGGCGGGGCGGCCGGCGGGGCGGGTCTCCTCGACTACGGAGTGCACGTGTTCGTGGTGCAGCTGCGGGAGCCGGAGACCGGGGACCTCATGCCGGGCGTGCGCGCGGGGGACTGCGGCGAGAAGGTGGGCCGCCACGGCATTGACAACGGCTGGCTGCAGTTCGCGGGCGCGCGCGTGCCTCGCCGGCAGATGCTCATGCGCGTGGCAGCGGTGTCGCCCGAGGGCCACTACTCGCGGCCGGGGTCGGGCCGCGGCGGGGCCGACGCTGCGGCCAGCGGCAAGGGCGACAAGCTGGCGTACGGCGCGCTGGTGATGGGGCGCGCCACCATGGTCAAGGACAGCGCCGACTGGCTCAAGCTCGGCCTCACCATCGCGCTCCGCTACGCGGCCGTGCGCCGCCAGGGCCAGCCGCGCGGCCGCGTCGGGGGGCCCGCGGTGCCTGCGCCGGCCAAGGGCCGCGGCGTCCCCGTGGCCACGGCAGAGCAGCGGGCCGCGCTGGCGGCGCGGTCGCCCGACGACCCGTACCTGGAGCCGCAGCTGCTCGAGTACAGCACCGTGCGGCGCCGCCTGCTGCCGCTGTGCGCTGCGGCCGTGGCCCTGCAGGTGACCGGGCAGCGGATGATGCGCATGCACGAGCAGCTGCAGCAGGCCATCGAGGACACGGGGGACGTCTCGGACCTGCCCGCCGTGCACGCCGCCAGCGCCGGGCTCAAGGCCTTCTGCACCTGGCTCACCCACGACGCGCTGGAGGTGTGCCGCCAGCAGCTGGGCGGCCACGGCTACTCGGCGTACAACGCGCTGGGAGCGATGATCAGCGACTTCGCGGTGCAGTGCACCTGGGAGGGCGACAACACCGTCCTCGCGCTGCAGACGGCGAGGGCCCTGATGGCGGCCGTCGACGGGTCCGCCGGCGGGGACGCGGCCGCCGCGCGGGCGGCCACCAAGCGCGCCGGCGCCGTGTACCTGGGGTCGCCGCCCGCCGGCTGCGACGCCGCGACGCAGGAGGCCGTGTCCAGCGCCGGCGCCCTGCAGGCGATGCTGGACGCGGCGGCCGTGCAGGCGTGCGAGGAGGCGGCCGCCAGGCTGCGGGCCGAGCGGGCGCGGCTGGCCGGGTCGGCGGCTGGCCGGACCGCGATGGGGCCGGGCGTGCCGGAGGCGGTGCAGTCGCGCGCGTGGGATGCGGCGAGCCCGCTGCTGGTCGAGGCGTCGCGGGCCCACGTGTGGCGCACCGTGTTCGAGTGGGCCTGCCGGGCCGCCGACGAGCGCGAGGCCGCGGAGGGCCGAGGGGAGGGCGGCGGGGCGGCCTCCGGCGTGGCCTGCACGCTGCGGCGCCTCGTAGCCCTCTTTGGGGTGTGGCGCGCGCGCGCCGCCATGGCCCCGCTCCTGCGCCGCGGGCACCTCTCGGCCCAGCAGGCGGCCTGGCTGGAGGCGGAGGAGGAGCGCCTGTGCGACGCCCTCAGACCCGACGCAGTGGCCATGACGGACGCATTCGGGTACAGCGACGCGGTGGTGAAGGCGCCGTTCGGCCGCGCAGACGGCGACATCTATTCAGCATACATGCGGCGCGTGGCAGCGGCGCCCGGCGCCACAGACAAGCCCGCCTATCGCGACGCGGAAATCGTCCCCCTCATCGAGGGCCGCGACCTGGAGACCTGAGGGGCCGAGGGCGCAGCCACGGGCAGCCCGCCTGTCGGGCCAGCGCAGCCGCGGGCAGCCCGCCTGTCAGGCCAGCGCAGCCGCGGGCAGCCCGCCTGTCGGGCCAGCGCAGCCGCGGGCAGCCCGCCTGTCGGGCCAGCGCAGCCGCGGGCAGCCCGCCTGTCGGGCCGGCGAGTGGTGGAGGCTTTGCGCTGTCGTGAGCTGCTGCGCCCCTCTAACGTATCGTCACTCGTATGTTTCGTCGCCGCGGGGGCTGCGCGCACAAGGCAGCGCGCCGCTCGTTTCAGGCATCCCCCCTCCCCAGGGCGTGCGCCGGTCACTCACCAAGCCGGCAAGCGCGCCTGCAATCACGGGGCGCCAGCAGCAGCGGCCCTGGCCGCAGCAGCGAAGCCCCGCGCCCGCCTCGCTGCCTCCCCGCCGAACATTGAAACGCGGTCGCCGGGCGCGGCTTGTCCGGAGGGCGGCATGACGAACAGCGAGGCCATCGCGGCCGCCTCCCCCGCCGCCTCCGCCCGGGACCGCACCCCGGCGACACCGCGCCACGCCGCGGCCTCGGCCTTGCGTGCGTCGTGGGTGCGCGCCGGGGCGTGCCCGCGGTCAGTGGGGCGGGGCGGGGGCACCCAGGGCATTGCCGGGCGCCGCATGCGCGCGGCCGACGCTGTGGCGCTGCTCACGCCCGCCAGGGCACTGGCGGAGCCCCCTCCAGCAACCCCGGCGGCGCCCGTCAGGCCCGGCAGCCTCCTCCTCTTGCCGCTGGCAGCAGCTGCAGCGGCCGCGTCCTCCTCGTCGTCGTCGCGGCCGAGGCTCTCGTCGCCCGTGGCGCGAGCCAGCTCCCTCGCCCGCTTGGCCCTGGCCCGCGCAGTCGCCGCGCGCTCCGCCTCCGCCTCGGCTTGCGCCGCCTCGGCCGCCGCTCGCTCGTCCTCCTCCAGCGCCGCCTTTGCGCTCTCTGCCGCCTGCCGCTGCGCCGCTGCCGCGCGCTTCACCTCGCGGTCTGCAGACGCCTCAAGGGCCTTGAGCTCGCGGGCGGCGAGCTCGGCCACCGTGATGGTCTGGCCAGGCGCCATCGCGCGGTCCAGCAGCCGCATCACCAGCTCCTCCGCCTGCTCGCAATACGCGGCATACGCGGCCTCTGCCTCCTGCGGAGTGGCCGCTCGAAAGTCTGAGAGGGTCTTGGGCATCGCCTGCCGGACCCGGCTACGCGCCATAGCCTCCCGCTGCATGGCCTTGACCTCCGCGGCCTCGGCCTCGAGCGCCTCGGCTGGGCGAAAGCGCGCCCTGCAGTCAGGAACGGCGCACTCGCCGATGCCCCTCCCTTCCGATGCGCGCTTCCGCGTGCATCTGCCGCAAAGCGTGTGCTCGCAAGGCAACACGAGGACGCGGGCGTCCGCATCCAGGTTGTCCCCGATGCGGCTGATGCACGCAGGGTCGCAGCACTGCGCCATCCCGCCCGGCCTCGAGAAGCGCGGGCCGCCCGCTTTGCAGACCCCCGACGGTGCGCTTCGCGCAGGCGCGCTGATGGAGCTGTTCGGTGGCCGCCAAGGGCGGCGCGGGTCGGTGGCCGCTCGGCAGCCCGCGCTCTGCTCGGCGACGACGACGGCGCCCAGCCGAGCTCACTTGCGACGGGCTTGCCGAGCCCGAGCACCGGCGCACCCGCTAGGTTGCGGAATGCTGGGACGTGTCGCGCACGGACGCCGTGCGCTGCCTCGCGCCCTTGAGGCATCCTCGGGCGCTCGACACCTTGCCGCGGCGCCTCGCGCCGTTTTCAACCGCAGTGAGCGCGGCCGCGCGCCTGCGCCCAGCGCAACAGCAGCTTCGGGGATGCATCGCCATGCGCCACGGCAGACGAGGGGCCGGCATGCGGTTTTGGGGGGGAGCATGATGCTGGCAGGCCAGGCGCGCTACCGCTGCGACGCTGCGATGGCGGCGTGCCAGTGCCTTGCTTGCTTCACCCCCCCCACCGAGGCGCGCAGAATGGAAGCGTGCGCAGCGGGAGCGAGCTGCGGCTGCCGCGGGGTGGTCCGGTGCAGACTACCTGCGAGAGGCCATGGCCCAGCAGCTGCTCGACCGGCTGGGCGAGGTGCGGACGCCCTGCCCCGTCGTGGCCGAGATCGGCTGCGGGACTGGGTCATTGCTGAACCTGTGGCGCGGCGAGGGGGGGGCCTCGACCTGGATTCAGATGGACGTCTCATCGGCTGCGCTGCGACGCGCGGCGTCGCGGCAGGAGGTCTCGGCGGCGGCCGCTGCGAGCGGGGCCGAGGCTGGCGCCGCGGACGGCAGCGCAGCGGACAGCGATGACGACGAGGATGAGGACGACGACGAGGAGCTGCTTGCCCTGATGGAGGCCGGCAGAGACGGCTCGCCCGGGGCCCGCGGCGGCGCGGCCGGCCCCTCCGTGGTGCGCGTGGTTGCGGACCCCGAGTCCCTGCCCTTGCGTCCGCACTCCGTCGACGCTGTGGTGTCGGTGCTGGACCTTCACTGGGCAAACGACGTTGAGGGCGTGCTGCGGCAGGTTCGCCGCGCGCTCAAACCCGACGGGCTGTTCCTTGCCGTGCTGCTGGGCGGCGAAACCGGCCACGAGCTGACGTCCTCGCTGGTGGCGGCAGAGCTGGAGCGTCAGGGCGGCGTCGGAACCCGCGCGAGCCCGATGATGCACGTGGCGGACGCCGGTGCGTTGCTCTCCGCAGCCGGTTTCGCCATGCCCGCCGTGGACACCGGTTTCATCCAGGTGGAGTACGATAACGCCGCCGCGGCCATGGACGCCCTCAGCGCCATGGGCGAGTCGGCGGCCCCGGCGGGGCAGGAGGGCCCCTCGCTCGGCGCGGGGGGGGGGCGGGACGCGCTGCTCGCGGCCGCTGCAGTGATGCAGTGGCGGCACGGCGACACGGCCATGACGCTGGAGGAGGCGGCCGAGGGGGCTGCGGACCCACGCACACGGCAGCCGGAGGGCCGCGGCGGGCGCGGCGCCGGCGAGAGCGGGGGGGACCCCGCTGCTGACGCCGACGCGCTTCGCAGGATGGAGGGCGGCGTGCCGGTCACGTTCCAGACTGTGTGGATGGTGGGCTTTGCGCCGGCGCAGTCGCAGCCGCAGCCCATCGAGCGCGGGTCAGTTCCCCATGGCTTCCGGATCGGCGGAGGCGACACCGCCGACGACACAGAGGCAAGCGCAGCGGCTCAGGCCGCCGACGACGGCGCGGGCGGCGGGGAGGTCGCTCCCCCGGCCGGTGCCTCGCCCGCGTACCCTGGCCTTGGGGACGTGGTGGATGCGGACGACGACGGCAGCGCCCCGTCTCGAGGCCGCAGGTGAGCGCGGCACCAGGGAACCCGAGCAGGAGCGCGGCGGCTGAATGACGCGAGCGCCTGCCGAGCGTGCGAACCTTCGTGCGGGCGGAGCTGGCAGCCGGACGAGCAGAGGGGGGCGGGTCCCGGGTTCCGGGCAGCCGGCCGCCGAGCGGCATTGGGCGGGCGGGCGGGCGGACGGCTCTTGCGCGCTGCTGCGAGCAAATTGGCCTCGCTTGTGGTTGTTGTCTCGCCTGGGCAGGCACCGCCGCGCCGCCTGCCACTCGCTTCCCGCACAGCGGGCCTCACCTGCACGCTCGCCACCACACGGCAGGCGCGCGCCTGTCGGTGGCTCGGGCACGGCCCCGGGGCCCACACGAAAGGAAACAAGCGCGCTGGCAGGCGGCCAGCCACGCGGAGCCAGGTCTTGAGTGCCGTGCAGAGTTGCAGCAACTCCAGCAGCAAAGCGAGCTCTCGAGCGGACCACTCCGCCTGCTGCCCATTCGCGGGCCGGCGCTGGGATGGCGGCCCGCAGTTCCCAGCGTACAATGTTTTGGGCGAACCTCGCGGGGGTGCCTCGGCCAACCATGGAGCGCCTTGACGCAGTCCTCCTGGAGGCAGGTGCGCCGGCGCTGCTGGACGATCTGCGTCGTGAGCCCCTCGCTGCAGCCCAAGGCGGGCCGCGCGAGCCCGCTGCTGGGCCGGGCACGGACGGCAGCGAGTGCTCTAGTGGGTGTGGATCGGTGCGCGGGCGGTCGGCCTCGGCAAGCTCCCAGGCGACAGCGAGCGGCGACGCCGGCCGCAAAGGGGGGCGCGCGGCAGGCCCGACCGAGACTGCGGCCGCGCTTGGGCTTCCACTGGCAATGGTGAAGCGGATCAAGCTTGCGGCAACTCGCCTGTCAGCAGCTTCGGTTGAGACGCACCGGGCGAACCCGGCAGCGCGGCTGGAAGCGCCGCTGCGAGCGCGAGCCGTGAACCGCGCTGCTGCGGCCGTCTTGTCCGGCGTGTGGAGGAGCGGGCTCGTGCCACATTCGGCGCTTTGCGAGAGTTTGTGGCTGCCCCAGCTGACCTGTCTGCTGCTGGCGCACCTGACGCCTCGGCAGGCCGCAAGCGCCATCGTCGCCCTCTGGCGGCGAGCCCAGCGCGGGGACGTGCCTGTTGCGTGGACGTCGTCTGCGGCCACTGCCTACTGCGTGGCTGCGTGCGAGCTGCTGCTGGTGCGCTGCCCTGCCGCGTTGCGCGCCCTGGACGCCTGTGGCCTCGGAGGACCCTCCGCCGCGGCGCTCTGCCTGGAGCGGCTGCTGGTGGGGATCCTTCCTCTCCCAGCCTGCTTCGCGCTGGTGGACCGCATGCTGGACGAGGGCGTGGCGCCCGTGGCGGAGGCGTTCGTGGCGGTTGCGCAGAGGACGGAGGCCCGAGTGGCCGCCGCGGCGGGGGCGAGGGCGGGGGCGGGGGCGGCCCCTGGCGCAGCCCCTGTGGCTGCCACGCTGCCGGGCTCTTCCGGGGCAGGCCCCGCGGCTGCCTGGGCAGCCTTCACCGCTGGGGCCCGCTACGCGACGTCGGCTGGGGCCAGGCTCGACATCGGGTCCAGCCGGCGCCTGCGCCAGCTGCGAGCCACGCCGCATGCTGCAGTCGCTGCCGAACCAGCGGCAGATGGCGCCGCGGAGGCAGCCTTCTCGCCGCCAGTGTCGATCGACGCGTCTGTAGTAGCTGCATCGGCGGCCGGCCTGGCGCCCGCCGATGCACCGGCGGCCGGCCCGGCGCCGGCTGAACCCAGCGCCACAGCGGCATCGCCAACGCCAGCGCAGGCAAGAGCAGAGGCGGGGCCGGCGCCAGCGCAGGCAAGAGCAGAGGCGGGGCCGGCGCCAGCGCAGGCAAGAGCAGAGGCGGGGCCGGCGCCAGCGCAGGCAAGAGCAGAGGCGGGGCCGGCGCCAGCGCTCGTGCCCGCGGAGGCTGCGGCGGTGAAGCTGGTTGCCGGGACGGCTCGGCCGTGGCTGTGGCGCGTCCTGGCTCGATGCATGGCCAAGACGGCGCTGTGGGGTCGGCTGACCTGCGCGCCGCTGGCCCGGCCGCAGCGCCGCCGCGGCGCGCGGAGCCTGCTGCCCCCAGACTTCCCGGGCGCTGGCTCCGTGGCACAGGCCGCCTGCCCGCAGTGGCTGTCCGACGGCGGATGGGCGGTGCCAGCCCTCAGCAGCTACGCGTGGGTCGGATTCGACGCGGACTTCACGCTGCTGCACTATGCTCGGGACCGTCTGGACGCGCTGGTGCTGTCCGCCGCCGTGGACTGGCTGCGCGCCCCGCTGCGGGGCCAGGCCGCCCGCGCCTCTGAGGCACCCGCCAGCGGGGCGCCACCCTGCCCGCCCGCCGCCGCCTCCCGCCCGGCCCCGCTGAGCGCCAGCTGGATGGCCGAGCGACTTGTTGGCAGAGCCGTCCCTGCCGCGCACCTGGCCCGCTGCGGCACGGTGATCGACCGGGAGCTGGGCAACATCCTCCGTCTCTCAGCGGCGGGAGAGGTGATTGCCGCATGGCACGGCTCGGCGCGGATGGGCCCAGACGACGTGGCTCGCGACTACGGACCGGGGTCGCTTGCGCGCGCCGCCGGAGGCCCCGTTCACGGCGCAGGCGCCGACGCTAGGAGCAGGGCCGCAGCCGCTCTGGCGGGCAGCGACGCCCTCTCCGGCGCCAGCGCGGCGGCCGGCGCGGCGGCCAGCGCGGCGGCCGGCGCAGCGTGCGCTGGCGGCCGCTCGTCTTCTGCTTCCGCAGCAGACGCCGCCGCGCCGTCCCGCCGCCTGGCGGGCAGCGTCGCCCCCACGGCACCCGCCGGAGTGGCAGCCGGGCTAAGGATCTCCCCGGGATGGTCTCCCGCGCCGGGGAAGTGGGCGCTGCCACCGGCTCTGCCAAACCCCGGCACGGAAAGCCCAGTGGCCGCCAGAGGACCTGAGGGCGTGACCTCAGAGGAGCGGCCTGCGGCTTCGTCCCCTGCGTCGGCCGCACACGCCAGGCCCGGCGCGGGCTCTCGCTCTCCGCCTGCGGGGCGCGCCCGGCCGGTACTCTCGGTCCTGCACACGGGGTTCGAGGCGCCGGTGGCGGCAGTGTTCGCCATGCTCGTAGACCAGGCGGACGCCGGAATGGGCTCCGAGTGGGCCGCCGCGACGCGCGCGCGGATCGTGTCGGCGCGCAGGGCGGCGCGGTGGGGCGGCTTCGCCGCGCTGCGGCGCCTGCCCAGCAGCACCAGCCCTTGCAGCGGCGGGGTCGTCGCCAGTGCTGGGGACGAAGCGAGCGCGGGGGGCGGCGCGGCGCAACCGTCCTCGTACCAGCAGGTGGCCGACCTGGCCTCGTCGTCGGTGCAAGCCTTCTTCGGGGCGGAGGGCGGATTCGCCCGGGTACGGGCCGGTCCGGCCGCGTCAGGGGCCCTCGAGCACGTTGCAGGGCTTCGCGCGTGGCTTCTCGCTCTCCGCTGGGGCGGTGGGGCGGGCTGCGGCCGCCAGCCGCCTCGCCGGGCGCCTCGGAAACCCAGCTCTGCCGCAGTGGCCGCCGAGCAACTCCGAAGCACCTCACGCGCCACTGCGGCTCTGCCTGCCGACGGGCCGAGGCTGTTCCTGCTTAGCAACGCCTCGTGGCAAGGGGTGGAGCCGCTGCTGTCCTGGGCGCTCGGCGCGGACTGGCCTGCCCTCTTCGACCTCGTTGTGGTGGACGCCAATAAGCGGCGACTCTTCGCCCAGCCGCTGCTGGCGGCCAAGCAGTCGGCGGGGCCGGCGGACTTGCCAATTCCGCCGCCCGCGGACCGCCCGGCGTTTGACCGCGTGGACGTGGCCACCGGCAGGCGCCGCTTCGTGGACACGATCCCGAGCCTGCTACTGGCCCAGCACCAGCCGCAGGCGTGGAAAGGCGGCCGGGCGGCGTTGCGAGGCCCGGCCGGTGCGCGAGGCGGCGCTCCAGCGTCTGGAAGCAGCAGCAGTGGCAGCGGCCGCCAGCCGCCCAACGCAGCCGCAGCGACGGCCAGCGCAAGCCCCGCTCCTGCGCACGAGCATAGCCGCCTCGCACGGGTGGCGCGCTTGCAGGGCGTGGCTGCTCCGGCGACCGCAGCGCCAGCCTCTTCCGCCGCGCCAGCCTCTTCCGGCCGCGGCTGCGCGGCGGACGGGTCGAGGTCGCACGGTGGTGCGTCCCCGAGACGGGACGACGCGTCACGTGGCGGCGGCCAGGGGGCCCTCGTGGACGAGGAGGACGACGACGAGGAGGCCGACGGCGACGACGATGGCGACGGCGACGACGATGGCGACGGCGACGACGAGGGCGACGGCGACGACGAGGGCGACGGCGACGACGATGGCGACGGCGGCACGAGTGAGGGCGACGCAGCAGCGGCAGTGCGTCGCAGCCGCGGCGGCGACAGCACTGCAGCTGACTACCAACACCCCGTTGGGGAGCTCTCGGCAGAGGCAACCAGTCCGCCTCGGGACAGACAAGAGCTGGGCGACGATGAGGCGCAGAGGCCACCTGCTGGCTGCACGGGCGAGGGCGCTGAACCTGCAGTCGCGGCGCCGGCGCATGGGGGGAGGGAGGAGGGCGGCGAGCCGACGGCGGCACCACGGCCGGTGCAGGCGGCGGCATCCGCTGCGGGCGGCGCAGCGGCATCCGCTCCGGGGGGGCTGCGACGAGGGCGGACAGAGGAGGAGGAGGCGCCTGCCGAGGAGGAGGAGGAGGAGGCGGCAGAAGCAGCGCTGCTGGCCCCGCTGCCCCTGGCGCCTGCCGTGTTGTCGCGCGTGGAGGCCGCCGCCGCCGCCCCTGGGGCGTTGTTTCGGCTTGCCAAGCACAGCGCGGAGGGCCTTCGCGTGTGGAGCGGGGGCAACGCCTGGGACCTGCAGGCGACTCTGGCGGCCGCGGCGCCGGCGCGCCGGGCGGGCGGGCCTGGCGGAGTGCTGTACGTCGGCGACCACTGGGGCACGGACGTCGCGCAACCAGCGGCCGCGATGGGATGGGACACTGTGGCTGTGCAGCCCTCGCTGCAGCACGCGCGCCGCCGGGCGGACTCACACGACTCCCGACGCAGGTTCGTCATCGAGGCGCGCGTGGCGGCCGGTGCCGCTCACCAGTCCTCCGCCGACCGGCCCGGCTCGCGGGCCGGCCGCGCGTCGGTGCTGCTGGCCCATCCTGAGCCGGAGGAGGACGGGGCCTCGGCCAGGCCGCTGCACGGTGCGGCGTTTGGCTGGGGGGGGCTGGAGGCCGGTGTGGAGTGGGCGCTGTGCTCAGCCCACGCCCGCATGGTCGTTCCCTCCGTGCAGTTCTGGGCCGAGCGGCTGCAGCCCGACCCGCGCGCTCCGGCAAGTCTGTCGGCCCTTCGCGCCGCCACTGGCTTGCCCCTGGACGTGACAGTGTCGATGGCCCCCGCGCTCCCATCGGTCAGCCTCCTGATGCGGGTGGCTGCGTCGTGCCTCGGGGAGGAGCGGCCCGGTCAGAGTGCTCCCCCAGCAGCGATCCTGGCAGCGGCAGGGGCTGCCGCAGGGAGAGCCCGCCCCTGCTGGTGGCCGGGCCGGAGCAACGAGCCTCAGGCTGCCGAGCAGCCTTCCAGCCTTGCAGCCGACGCGGCTGGGCACTGGCGGCTGGCGGCAGCGTCCGAAACGACCAGAGCGATTGTGCGCGGGCTCTGCACAGCGTGAACAGCTGCTGGCGCGTCGGGGGTGTGCAAGCTCTGGCAGTGTGTTCGAGTGGTAAGCAACACTCCTCGCAATGAACGCCGCTCGTGCGCGCGCCAAAGACTCGCATCGCAACCGCCCGCGCTGCCGTCCGCGCCTGTACAGCCCCCGCTCCCCATGCGCGTGGCCTCTGCCAAGGGTACGCCAAGCCGCCCTTTGGCAGGGGGGGGAGGGGGGCGGGCACAACGCAGGCAGAGCACGTGCCTCGCGCCCTTCGGCACGGAGCACTCGGGGCCTGAGCGTGCCCAAGTGGCCTAGCCCCACTCCACGCCCGCCCGTACCTGCCGCGTCGCGTTGCGAGCGGTGCGCCGGAGAGTGCCGCATTGGCAGGGGCTCCCATGCAGCCGAGGCGCGCCACAACGCTCGCCGCGCTGCTTGCGCTGCTGGCCCTCTCGGGAGGGGCTCGGGCGCGACCACACTACGGCTCGTACCGTGGCGGGGGCTATGGCCAAGACCGGCAGCCTTCGCCCACGCTGCCGGAGGCGTTCGCCACCGGGCAGGCCGACCCGTACGAGCTGCTCCGGCTGAGCCGCAACGCGCGACTCGAGGAAGTCCGGCCCGCGTACCGAAGAGCCGCGATTCAGAGCCACCCGGACAAGACTGGCGACAGCGCGGCCTTTTTGCTCGTCAAGGAGGCGTTCGATGTGCTGAGCAACCCTGAGCTGCGCCGGGAGTACGACCGAATGCACCGCACCAAGGCCTTCGTCAAACGGCCGCGAGCCCGAGCTTGGTCCGCCTCCGACTGGGTGCCTGGCGCATCGTGGGAGACTGGACTCTGGACCGGGGCCGTCGCCTTGCTTGCTTTGTGGTTGGTGTGGCCGAAGGGAGCTTCGCCCGCGCGTCGGAGGGCCGCGGCTGGCAAGCAGCAGCCCATGGGGGAGCCGCCGTCGCCGCAAGTGTCCGCCTCCGTCCGACGGAGCGCCAGGCTGCTGGCCCGGTCGACATTGATGTTCGAGGACGGAATGCTCCCGGCTGCCGGGACCCCCAGCTGCCTCGGGCGGTTCGTATTGGTTGTCATGACGGAGGAGGACGCCAGCTCGGAGTGTGCCTGGGCATGGGTGCAGAAAGCGGCAGACGCCATTCGGCCGGAGATGCGCGTGGTCTGGGGCACAACCAGTCCCGCATCGTGCGGGTCCGGGCTCGTTGCAGAGCTCTCAGCGTCCCGGGGCCTGAGCCCGGGCACGCCCTACGCAATGTCCGTCCAGCTGCGGCGCGGCCAAGTCGTCACCGCCGTGAAACCTCTCGACGCCGGTTTGCTGAACGGCCAGTGGGCTGCTGGGCCGGGGCTGCTGTCATGGTGCGAGCGCGTTGTGGGTGGCGAAGTCCGCCACCTTGCCGCGTGACGCGGCCTGGTTCTGTGTGACTGCTTTGCGCTTGCGTCTGTCGACTCAGCACTTGCCGAACAGCGGAGCTGGATTCAAAGCGGACGCGCGCGCGCTCCACACACACGAACACAGACACGCACAGACACACACACACACACAGTGGGCATGCTGGGCCGCGCCACACGGGTGAGGAGGAGGTGCAGTCGGCGTCGGCAGCGAGCCGGCGGCGGGCGAGGGCGCGCTGGCACTTGCGCCTCACTTGCGGCGGTGCGAGCGAGTGGCCTTGCCGCTCTTGTGCGACTTCTTGCCGCCCTTGGCGGCGCGTGTAGCGCCCTTCTTGTCCGACTTGAGGCGGCGGTCAACCACCTTGACCTTGGCGCCGCCGCGAGGGCCTTGGGCGGACGTGCCGCTCTTGCTGGCCATGACATAGACGGAGGAGGGCTTCCGCACAGTGGCCTTGGCGAAGACGCGCTCCACGGCCTTGGCCTTGGCGCGCTCGTCCATCTCCTCCGACTCGGCGATGGCCGCAGCGCGCTTGCGCGTCTTGTCCGCGACCTTTGTCGCGCGCATCTTCTTGCGCGCGCGAGCCTCCGCCACCTTGTGGATCGGGCGCTGAGAGATGTCGCGGAACTGCTGCTTGATCTTGTCCACGTCGTCGCGGGTAATGGGCAGCTGCGGGCGGAAATGGCGGGACTCGTCGGCCACGAACCAGGTCGGCAGCGCTGGGTCGTCGAACGCGTAGCGGTTGTACGACGCGTCCACGAGGTCCTTTGCCTTGGAATGGCGCCGCATGAGCTTGCCAAGCGCAAGGATCTCGGCGTGGGTATCGCTGTCGTAGTCTTCCAGGCGCGGGTCGTCCTCGTCCTCGTCCGACGCGACGGCAGCCTCCTCGTCGCTCGAGTCGTCCTCGTCGCTGTCCTGGTCGCCGCCCTCCTCGTCCTCATCATCGGCCGGCACGGAGGCCGAGCGGGGCTTTGAAGCCCCTCGCATGCGCTTGGCACGCGGCGCTGCCGGTGCGGGCGCAGCAGAGTCGTCCACGACGGCCCCCATGCCGCGGCGGATGAGGTCCCGCCGGCTGATCTCGCGCTCGGACAGCTCCTCGCGGGGCTCACCGTGGTCCTCGTCCTCGTCGTCGACCGCCGACGGAATGCCCTCAAGGCGGACGCCTGCAGCAGCCAGCGCCGCGGGCACCATCTTCAGCTCCTTCCGCTCCAGCCGCGCCGCCTTGGCGGCCTCGCGCTCGCGGTGCTTGCGGAGCCGGGCGCGGCGCTTGTCCATGTCGCTCTTTGGCAGGTCTCGCATGAAGTCGGGCAGGCCGTCGTCGCTGTCGTCGTCGCTGCTCTCTTGGCCTTCCGCGTCGGCCACCTCGCTGGCCTCGTCGCGCTGGCGCTTCTTGCGGCGCGTGTTGCCGAGGTCAGCCATGTCGACGACCTTTCCGCCCGCCTCGCGTGGCGACGGGCCAAGGCCCTCCATGACGTTCAGGCCGCCGGCCCCGAATGCCCCCGACCCGAACCAGCGCGCCATGCGGGCCTCGGAGGTGCTCGAGCGCGGGCCGGTGTCCCCCTGCCCCATGAGCAGGCCTCCGCCGTCCGCCTTGTCGTCGTCGCTCTCCGACTCGTCGCTGTCTTCGTCGCCGCTAGACTCGGAGCTGACGTAGTCGGCGTCATCGCCCGACCGGCGCACGCGGCGCTCGCCAGGCACGTCACGAGGGCGACGGCGGCCCTCGGCGGCAGCCCTGGCACGGGAGAGCTGCTCGAGGTAGCGCTGGTGCTCGGCATCCAGCTTCCCAAGCATCTGCTTCTCGGCCACCTCGGCCATGAGGCCCAGGCGCTGCTTGCGGGAGAGGCGCACCCCCATGGAGGGGCCCTCGCCGGCCTCGGCCAGCGCCGCCATGTCGGCCTCGCGCTTTGCACGGCGGGCCTGCAGCGACCGCCAGTCGGCGTCAAGCGCCTCCTCGAGATCAGCGACACGGGCACCGTCGTCGTCGCCGTCGTCCTCCCTGGCAAGGCCAGTGGTGCGGAACTTGCGAATGCCCGCACCATCACGGAGCCCTGCAGGCTCCTGCTCGCGCTCGACCGGAGCGGCGACGCCCGAGCGGAAGGCCGCGAGGTCGGCCTTGCTCTTGAGGGTGGCCAGCGAGAAGAGGCTGTGCTCCTGGTCGGTCATGGTAAGGTCCACTGCCTGGCCGTCGATGTGCCACGCCTTGCGCTGGAGCGCGCGCTGGCGGGCCTTGGCAGCCTTCTTCTTCTCACGCTTGGCGCGCGAGCGAGCAAAGCGTTCCGCCTCGGTCAGCGCGCCCTCCCTGCCGTCGCCTGCGTCGTCGTCGTCGTCGCTGCCGTCCTCGGCGTCGCTGTCTGGGCGGCTTGCGAACGGGTCATCGCCCTCGTCATCGCTGGCGACGGCGCCAAAGCCCTCGTCGTCAACAGCAGGAGCTGCCTCGCCGCTGGACGACGCTTGGCCAGCGGCCTCGGCCGCCTCGCGGGCAGACTCCGCCGCGAGCGCCTTGTCCTCTCGCCTCCACTTGTGGAGCACGGAGCCGCGCCACCGCAAAAGGTTGCGAAGGTCCTTGCGGCCGAGCAGCTGCAGGTCCTGGCAGAGCGCGCGCACCTCCGGCGTGGTGGCGGGGTCCGCGGCCAGACGGGCGTCCTCCGACGCGAGCAGCGCCGGGTCCACGTCCTCCTCGCCAGCGGACTCGGGCGGCGGGGCCAGCAGAAGCTCCGTCGCGTCGGCGAGGATCCCAACGGGGTCGTGGCTGCGGATGAACGCAACGGCAGGGACGACGCGCCGAAGGACCTGGCCGAGACTGGCATCGTATCCGTTGCGCTGGCGGCGACGCTCCGTCTTGGCGTCAAGGGCCTCGAAACGGGTCCGCGCCATGGTGCGGAGCTGCACGTCTGCCTGTGCCCCGCTCAGGGCCGGGGCGGCCAGCGGGTCCTCGTGCCGGCCAGACGCCACGGAGCCGCCGTGGATCGAGGCACCGGCGCCTGCGATCTTGGCTCGACGAAGTGCAGAGAGGCTCACGGCAGAGGCGCCGCCTACCGACCTGGCAGCGTCCCCCGCGGCGCCCTTGCCGTCGTCCGCAGCGTCGGGGTCGGCGGCGCCCACCTCGCGGAACACGTGCTTCGGGTCCAGCAGGCGCGGGTCCAGCTTGCGGGGGGCCTTGAAGCCCTTGCAGGCCACGAAGATCTCAGCGGAAACTGAGCGGGACGAGTGCGGCTTGGTGGCCGTGACACGGTCGAAGAGCAGGCCGAACACCCAGAGCAGGGCGTGGTAGTCCTGAGAGCGGAACACCTTGGTGATGAACCACCCCCCTTCGCGCAAGAACTCGGCGGCAAGCTTGAGAGACAGAAGCACGAGCTCGGATTGCGTGTAGGCGTCTTTGATCCAGTCAGCGCCAACGTTGGGCGCGCCGTCGTGAAGCACGACATCAGCCTTGCGCGGCCCAAGGTCCTTGCTCAGCAGCTGCCTGCAGCGCCCCGTCGTGATGTCTGCCTGGTGGGCGATGACGCCGCGGATGGGCTTGATCGGTGCAATGTCCACACCGATGATGGTGGAGCCCGGCGCCATGTGCTTTGCCGCAACCTGGCACCAGCCGCCCGGGGCTGCGCACAAATCGATCAGCACTTTGGAGCCGGCAAGGAAGTCGAACTTCTTATTCAGCTGGATGAGCTTGAACGCCGAGCGTGCGCGGTATCCCTGCGGGACAGTGACGTGAGGGGAGGGGGCGGGGGAGGGAGCAAGACGAGTGCAATCGCGCCTGGGTCCCGCTTGCGCCGCAGGCCAGCCACACCAACCAAGAGCCGGCTCGACGTGCTACGGCCGCTTGGATGCTGCTGGCGCAGGTCGGAGCGTCAGCTGGCACGCGGGCGGGGGGCGCAAAGCCATCGGCACGCGAGGCGGCCAAAAGCAAAGGGTGCGGCGTGGAATGCGCGCGACCCCAAAGAGCGACCCGCAGCGCCTGGTGCGTCCGTCCGTGTCAGGGAAAGCGTCAACGCGCGGCAAGCACCCTCGCCCCTGCTCGCGCGAGGCCGGCCTTCGCCAAGCTATGGGCCGGACCGCTCTTCAGAAGGTCGCCCGCCTTCGCGAAGCGAGCGCGATTGGGCAGAGCCAGCGGAGGTGCTGCGGCTCACCTGCTCCTTGGCCAGCTGGAAGTATTTGTCCCGGCGGCGGGTCTTGGCATTGGTCTTGCCCATGGTGGCCGGCCGCGTGAAGGCCCGGACTCGCAACCGCTCAGGCGCGGCAGAGAGTGCCCGCTGGGGCTTTGTCTCGAGACGCTGCTGCAGAGCCGCAAGGCTGAGGCCTGTTGTTGTTGCTGGGCAGCCAGCGGCGAGCTCGCAAGGAGCACCAACCACAGCAACCGCGAGTGAGAGTCGTCCTTTGGCGAATAAATGGCAGCGCCTGCTCGCCGTGCCCCCTTCCCTCGGATTGCCAATCGCCCTCCGTGGGCGAACGGGGACGCAACACGACGGTGATTCATGGCGCTTGGCAACCGCGGCGCGCGATGAGCACGAGCCGAAGCGCTCTCAAGCAGGCTGCAATCAACAGAGCGGTGAGGGAGAAGCGGACAACATGCAATGCACAGCACAAGGACGCGAGAGACGCGCGAGGCGGATCCGCGTGCAGCCGGCGCGGACTCGCAGCGCCTGGAAGGGGAGGCTGGGGAGAAGGCCCACTTCGGCAACGCGAGCCAGGCGGCGGCCGTCAAGAAGGAGGGCCAGGCGGCGGCGTGTTGACGGCCAGCAAGCGACGCCATGCAGCAGCAGTGAGGGCTGCTCACAGACGCGCAGAAGTCGTGCGAGGAAGCAACATCGCAAGTTTGGCGCAGGGAGCCAGCTCACGCAGGACGCACAGTGAGACAAACAGCGCAGTCGTTGTGCCCTCCCGGCGGGCGTGCCCGGCGCTAGCTGGGCAAAGGCATGCCCGCTTGGCTCAGGACAGCGCCGACCAAGGTGCAGAGCCCTGGCGGAGGCGCAGCTGCCCGGTGTGGCTTCCGGAGAGCTCGTTGTGGTCGTCGGCCCCCCTTGAGGAGTGCGAGGCCGCTAGCCCGGCCCCGCCCACCTCACCCAGCAAGGCGACGCGAGCTGCCTCTTGCGCGCAAGCCGCAGCCGCGGCTGCTTCCTCCCGCGCGGCGGCGCTTGCGCGCTGCTCCTCGCGCCAGCGCGCCATGCGCTCCTCCAGCGCAGCAGACGTCCCGCTGTCGCACAGAGAGTAGACATCCACGCAAGGCTCGGCCAGGGGCGTCGGGGGAGCAAGCCTGCGCCCCAGAGACCCGAGCGTCATGTCTCGCTGGTACGCCGCCTGTCTCGCCGCGATAATGCACTGCCAGTGGTACTCCCGCTTCCAGTGGCCGTCCTTGGGAGGCTTGGCATGCGGAAAGCGCGCCAGCACCAGGCGCTGCCACAGGGCCCAGTGGGACGGTGCGAACCGCAGCGCCGAGCAAGTCCTGGACAGCCGACAGAGGTCTGCGCTGTCCAGGAAGCTCATCACCTCGACGAGTGAGCCGGGCTCCAGCCGCAGCAAAGGTGGGGCGCGCTCCATGTCGCAGGGATCGGTGCTGCCAGCCCTGAGTGCTCCCCATTTTGCGCGGGCGCGGGCGCTGCTTGCTGACGTCATCGGCTGCCAACGTTCCATTGACGGCTCAGTTGGCTCCAAGCCCAGAAGTTGCGGGGCACGCATTCTTGCGCTGATTGATGGCAACGGACAGCTGATAGCTGGCTCATACCTCAGCCCAGGCATGTGCAACTGTGCGCGATGACCAGGGGCTGGTTGCTTTGACTGCCTGCGGCCGAAGAAAGTCGCCTGCCGGCCTGGCTGGCACGTTTAGGGGAGGAGGGCGCGTGCGGGTGAAGGCCCTATGCTTGCCTAAATGGCGCAGGTTCAGCAAGGCGAGAGCTCCACGCTGTCGCCCGAGGGACAGGGAGGGAGGGGTCACGCGATCGAATCGGGCTCACAAATCGCCCTGGGCGAGTGCGTGCGTGCGTGCGGCGGGTTGGGGGAGCGGCCGGTGAGCCCCACACGGACTCGGACCCGTGTGCTCGTCCAGCAGGGCGGGTTCGCGAGCGCGTCGGACTGCCCGTGCTTGCTGTGAGGCAGAGGGGGCCGGCGTTGTTGCCGGAACGAGCGGCGGCGGCCGCTCAACTCGAGGGGACAGCAGCAGCAGATTTCCATCCCAAACAGAGGCAGAACCTCCCCTCCCTTGCACGGGCTGACATCATTTGTGTTTTCGTCGACGTTCACATCGCAGCCCTCGAGCAGTGGAGCGCGCGCCAAGGTCATGGCCTCGACGCCAGGGTTCCGCCCCGTCATTGCCCGTTCAGTCCCCTAGCAGTCACGCCACGGCGCACTCGCCGGACGAGACGCTCTCATGAGCCTCAGCGGAGAAAGCACGTGCACCGTCACGCCTGCAGCTTTGGGCGCTCGTCCGCCAGGCCAGGAGCCGAAACCGTCGCTCCCAAGGTGTCGGTGTTGTAAGCGCCTCGAGTAAGTCCGTGTGGCCAGAGAGCCGCAGCATCGCGAGGTTTGCCCAAACGGAGACACCAGACGACGGCACGGGCGCGCCGGCTTTCCGCAGCAGCCGAACTATCACGGTACTGCAACTCTGGAACGCCGCCACGTCAAGCGGTGACTTGCCTTGCCTGTCAGGGATGCACGGGTCGGCGCCGGCGGAGAGCAGAAGGCGCAGGAGTTCGGTGTCTGGCTTGCGGCATGCGATCAAGAGAGGCGTCGCGCCATTGTCCGTCCTGGCCTTGTTCACATCCGCCCCAGCCTCCACAAGCTGCCGCGCCACCGCGTCGTGGCCGTTCTCGCATGCGATGAACAGGGGCGTCGCGCCATCGTATGTCGTGGACTTGCTCACATCCGCCCCAGCCTCCACAAGCAGCCGCGCCACCGCATCATGACCGTTCTCGCAAGCGATGAAAAGAGGCGTGGCGCCGTCGTCCGTCGTGGCCTTGTTCACGTCCGCCCCGGCCTCCACAAGCAGCCGCACCACCGCCTCGTGACCCTTCTGGCATGCAGTGTAGAGAGGCGTCGCGCCGTTGTCTGGCGTGGCCTTGTTCACATCCGCCCCAGCTTCCACAAGCAGCTGCACCACCGCATCGTGACCGTTGTGGCAGGCGATGAGCAGAGGCGTCACGCCGTCGTCCGTCCTGGCCTTGTTCACATCCGCCCCAGCCTCCACAAGCAGCCGTGCCACCGCGTCGTGGCCCTTCTGGCATGCCCTGTAGAGAGGCGTCGCGCCGTCGCTCGTCCTGGCCTTGTTCACATCCGCCCCAGCCTCCACAAGCAGCCGCACCACCGCGTCGTGGCCGTTCTGGCATGCCCTGTAGAGAGGCGTCGCGCCGTCGCTCGTCCTGGCCTTGTTCACATCCGCACCAGCCTTCACAAGCAGCCGCACCACCGCATTGTGGCCGTTCCAGCATGCAGTGTAGAGAGGCGTCGTGCCGTCATCCGTCGTGGCCTTGTTCACATCCGCCCCAGCCACCACAAGCAGCTGCGCCACCGCATCGTGACCGTTGTGGCATGCCATGAAAAGTGGCGTCGCGCCGTCGTTCGTCCTGGCCTTGTTCACATCCGCCCCAGCCTCCACAAGCAGCCGCACCACCGCATCGTGACCGTCCTCGCATGCGATGAACAGGGGCGTCGCGCCACCGTCCGTCGTGGCCTTGTTCACATCCGCACCAGCCTCCACGAGCAGTCGCGCCACCGCATCGTGGCCGTTCCAGCATGCGTTGTAGAGAGGCGTCACGCCGATGTCCGTCGTGGCCTTGTTCACATCCGCCCCAGCCTCCACAAGCAGCCGCACCACCGCCTCGTGGCCGTCCTTGCATGCCAGCAAGAGAGGCGTCCGCCCCCGCCCGTCACAAGCGACATTAAGGCCTTGCTCAGCAGCAACGAGAGCTCCGAGCCGCACAGCATCGCCGCGCCGCGCGGCCTCAAGCATTTCGCGCCCGAGTCCTGCGCCGTCACAGCAACGCATGGCCGTCGAGCTTGCTTGCCGCCCCTAGCCCCTGCCACAAGCAGCTCAAGCTCATCGAATTGCGGCAGGCTCTGGACACAGAGCGGGCATGCGCGAGCCATGCTGACAAACGCGGGCTGCGGCGGCATTGAAAGCCCAAACGGCATGGCAGTCTGCCGCCTCCCTGGCCAATGCTGCCTGGGCACCGCAGCAAGCCTCACCTGTCGGGTCTGCCATGCGATGGGGCTTCCAAGTGCCGAGGAGCTGCAGGGACGCGCTTGCGCTGGAGTGTCGTGTTCCGCGCTGTGAAGCAGCGGAGAGCAACTGTGAACGCTGGCAGAGCCGCCCGAAAATGCTTCCGACGAGCCCTGCTGAGCGTGATCGTCGGGAATTGTAGTCATGCACCTAGCAGTGGTCAAAGGGGCACCTGCTCGGTGCCCGGCGCCAGCGGGCGAGGAGTGGCAGTGCCTTGCTCGGAGACTGCTTCCACAGGGGCACTAACACCTCTCAAGCCACCTCCCAGCCTACCGCGGGATGGGCGGGCGGGTCACGCATGCGGCTTCGCTCTCTCGCACAACCTCAAAGTCGACCGCAACGGGCCCTGGCGTGCTGTGCGAACGTTCGCACGGCACGGAAGGCAAAGCGAAGCGCACGCTGCGCGCGCCTTGCCGAAGAGCTGCTTGTCTTGGCCGCCAACGTAGGCGGGCACACTAGAGTTCGGGACCCGCTGGGTCACGCCGGTGGGAACCCCCATCACGCTGTGGGGAGGCCGCATGGCCCAAGAGAGCGCCCAGACGATGCTGGGTGGCACATCTGTTCTTGCCAGGGAAGAATCTACGTGTGCGAACAAATATGAGCCCGTGTGGTCGTTACAGACTGCCTCCACGCTCCCCTCGCAGCCTGCAAAGAGCCGCATCCAGCTCCGTGCCGATCGCCAAAATATGTCTGAATCAGTGCTTGCTGCCGCATGGTTGTGCTTCGGGCAGCGGCGACTGAGCTCGCCAGACCAACGCAGAGCGGCTGGAGCCACGTAAATGGCAACGGCAGCAGCAAACGCAAAACTGGGCTGAACCTCTTGGCTCGCCTCACTCGCACCCGCTTGCCGCCCTTCGCAACCGAGGACATGGCCGCTCCTGCAGATGATGCAGAGGCAATGGGAGCTGCCCTTTGGGAGGCGGCGAAGGAGGGGAACACCGCACAAGCCAGCAGGCTGCTCAATGAGGGCGCGCCGGTTGACTGGAAAAACGAATTGTCGTGAGCGCGAAGACCGACGGCGCGCTCCCCGCTCACTGACGAGGGGGTGAGGTACACGACAACCAGCCTGGTGCCTTTCTCCCTTCAGGTGGGCCGGCGCACCACGACAGCAGATGAACATCGTTGGGGGGGGTCGAAAACTCGCGTCACCATACCACACACTCGATTCACAGACTCACCAATCACCAATCCAGCAACTCCATCACCGATGAGTCACAAACCGCGCCAAACCCACAATCCCAAGTCTCAAATCCCAGATCCCTGCCATCACACTGCCTCGAGTCGCCACTCAGCCGCCCCTGCTCACCGCATACGCTCCACCTGCTGTCGCAGGTACTGCGTCTGCCCGATCAGCTGGGTCGCCAGTCCCTTGGCGATGACCTCGTTCAGCCTCGACAGCCAGCGGAAGGCCCAGCGCGCACGCTCCCTCGGCCGGTCGCCGAAGGCCGTGTCCGCCACCTTCTTGAGGAAGGCGAAGGCCGCCGGTCCCATGCGTCCCGTGGTCGTGATGACGAAGGGCACAATGGAGCTCAAGTTGTCCTTTGTAGCTGAGCTCTTCTTGTACTCCCTCATCTTGTCATTCTCACGGCGCTCGAGAAAGGCGTCCATGCTCTGCAGGCCCTGCGTCACGTAGGACTTGCTCACCGCCGAGGTGATCTGCACGTCGACGAGACAGGTGGTCTCGAAGTCGACGTGCACCCGCAGGTCCGGTCGCTTGCGCGCGGCCTCGCTGGACCCCGGCTGGGACCCGAAGCGCGTCTGCCCGTCCTGCCAGCTGGAGGGCTCCACCACCGACTGTAGTCCCGCCGAGCGCACCGCCGCGTGCAGTACGTCGCGGACGTCGTTGTGCGCCCGGATGGTGGAGCCCTTGCCGCAGCGGCAGCGCGCCAGGTGGTGTGCCACGCCGAGACCCCGCCGATGTGGACGGTGCCGCTCGCGGTGGCGTCCAGAACCAGCAGCCTCGCAGCGTTCAGCCCCGCGCCCTCGGGAGGGTTGAGCCCTGCGCCCCGGGACATGTTTGTGTGGCGCCGCACCCACGCCATGCGTCAAGCATCGGTGCCTGGCCTGCGTGTGGCGGCCCTAGCGCGTCTCGCTCAAGGCCCTGCCAGCGAGAGCTCTGCCGCGTGCAAGGGCTCTGCCGATTTTCGCGACTGCCAAGACGAATGCACTCTCTCGCGCGCCCGAGAGAGCAGCAAGGCGGCCGCCCGCTGCCCCGCACAGCTCCCCGCTCCTTCTTCCCGAGCTTGCTGCGCCCGTCTTGGGGCTGGTGCTGCTCGGCCCCGTGGATCGTGAGCTGCGGCGGAGGCGGCCGTTCCGTTTTGCAGGTCGCTCTCGCTGCCGCGGCGCCCGACGCAGCGCTGGCACCCGCCCTCGCAGTGCCTTCACGGCATGGTCGCAGCGTGCACGTTGCCGGCCATTTTGCTGGGCGGGGGTGACGCTGAGGGACGGCTGCAGCGTGCTCGCGCGCCGTGGTTTGTCGAAGACCGTTTGCTCTGCGTCCCATTGCGCCCCGCTCGCTGCCGCCCCTCCGCCGCAGAGCGCAGCGCCTGAGGCCACTGCCCACTCCCGCGACCATGGCAGACCACCCCCCGTCGTCTTCGTCATCGTCTTCATCCTCGTCCTCGTCTTCGTCGTTGCAAGTTTGGCAAAGCGGCCTGCGCGCCGCCAAGCGCGAGCGCGAGGGCGAGGGCGGTGTTGGCGGCGATGCCCCGGCTGGCAAGCGATCCCACCGAGAGGGAGTTGACAATGCCTCTGACTCTTCTGCCCAGCCCGCTGCGGAGAAGGGCCAGAGTCGAGCTGGAGCAGCGGATGAGCATCGTCCGGCAGAGCGCAAAGAGCACCAGGAGCGCAGCACGGAGGCGAGCATTGGCACCTATCACCGACTTGGAAGAAGCAGCGATGCTGGGGCCGGTGGGCTTGCTGCAGCCGTACACGCAGGTGCCGGGGCAGCGGCGGCTTCCTCAGCCGCGACAGCTTCTCGTGGTATAGGCTCTGACAGTCTCTGTTCGGCTTGCGGCGGCACGGGTTCTCGCTCTGGTTCTCCCTCTGGCAATTCCTCCTCCAGTGCTGCTGCCGCCGCTGCCAGTGTAGCAGCTCCGCCCCGCAGTGCCGTGGCCCGTGGAGCAGGGGTTGGATTCCGCTCCGAGCCCGCTCTGCAAGCTGCAGAAGAGCAGGACGCACCCCCACTGTCAAGGAAAGAGGCTGGGCGTGACGTGATTGGCCTGATGTCCGACGCCCTGGATCTCAGCGAAGCCCCGCCTGCAGCGGCCAAAACCCGGGTGGTGAGAGCCAAACAAGCAATTCAGTTCTTCCAAGAGCTTCGTGTCGCCGACGGGCTCAAGTCAACCGGCGAGCACAAGGACTTCTACGCTCTCCTGGGCCAGCTTGGCACCGCAAGCGGTAATATCAAGGCCGATGCCCCCATCGAAGTCGTGCTGAGAAAGGCTGAGGTGGCGCTGGAAGAGACAGTCGACGTAGATCAGCTGACCAAGTGGCACCGTCTTGGACACCTCCGGGGCGTCGCTGGAAAAGCGGCAACGAACCTGGCTGAGCCGTCCACCATGAAAACAGTGAGGAACCTCGCCAAGCATCTGCTTGAGGAGGCCGAGGAGCAGGAGAAAAAGGCCAAGCGCGAGGCCGAGGAGCAGGAGAAAAAGGCCAAGCGCGAGGCCGAGGAGCAGGAGGCGCTTCGAAGCCAGATGCTCAAGACACTGGCAAATGTGGACTCGTCCATTTCTGCGATTCCTTCGGACTCCCTGTCCAAGGCCGCGGCTACGATGCACAAGTACACTCCGGACAAGGCAGCTGAACTCGACGCCGAGGCAGGCCTGACTGCTCTGGCCAATACCAAGGCCTGTGAAGCCTTTGCAGATCGCATCTGCAACATCATGCGCAGCGAACATGGCGTCGGGCCGGCGCTCGAGGCGGCTGGACTGAATCCAGAGATGATGTCTTTTGCCGCGCAGGCAGTCAAGGAGCCGCGATGGCTGCTCTGGGAGGGCTCACCCAACCGCTTGGACTTGGCGAGGTGGCTTGCCCTCGACATCGCAGCCCTCGCTCTCACTGGCGAAGGTGGGCCGCTCAATGGCCGGTGCGTCTTTGGTCCGCGAGGAGTTGGCAAGTCTTCTCTTCTGGTTGCGGGCTGTGTCGCTGCAGGAGTGTTCTCAAGGATCAAGTCGCTTCCAGCCGCCGGCCGGCCAGTGGTCCCGGTGTACGTTGACATGCTGCTAGCAACGTGGCTCTATGAGTTGTGTGCGGCCGACAGCGAGCACGCGTGGCTTAAACCGTCATCGCCACTCCCTTGCCTGCTGGACAGGGCTCTTCAGCTCGCAGGCCACAGACCTCGAGTCGAGGCAGAGCCGGATCTCTCCAGGTGGAAGCTTTATCCGTGGTTCGCGAACCCGCAGCAAGTTTGCGAGTTCCTTGAAGCCAACAAGCTGAACATGCTGCTGGTCATGGACGAGGCAGACGAGCCCTACAAGAAGTTTGGCCAAATCATCGCGCGAGAGCTCGATCAACTGAGGGGCCGCTCGCCCCAGATGATCTACTACGTCTCTGGAAGCGCTGCGGCGATGCGCAACATTCTCTTCAACCCTGACCGTGTGGACACGGGGGTCTACGACGTCGAGAAGTTTTGGTCCAAGAAAAACCACGACGAAAAGCTCGTTCCTCTCGCGCCCCTTGAGCCCCTGTCGTCTCTCGAGGACCATGCAAAGGCCATCGTTGCGGCAGGGTCTGCGTTCTCGAACTTCTATTCCGATGCAACAAGGTTCCTCGCCAACAGCACGGTCGCGGAGGAGCGAGCGCGCTTCGGAAAGACAGTTCTCCGCGTCGGAGGTGTGCTTCGCGCCCTCCTCGTCAAGCCTGGGCACGCCCCCGAGAAGCCGCCGTTGGGATTTGACAAGATGCGTGGTGACATCATTGCTACTGGGCATGGCCGGCAGCTTGCGTCGGTCTTTGCAGCCCACTTCAAGTCAGTTATCACGGGCTTGTGCCCCGAGACGGTGCTGGACCAACTTGTGTCGCCATCAGTGGGCTTTCCAGCCCTCGGTCTTGACATTGGCAAGTTGTCGGCAAGGTTGTCGGAGGACAGCGGTGCGGCTGTTGCGGCAGAGGCTCTGATGCCCCCGTTGAGCATCCTCTCCGACTGTGGCGTGCTTACGCTAGCTGATGCCAAGTGGCAACCCGTCTCTTGGACCGCCGTTCTTTCAATCTTGCTTGTGGACGAGGGCGGTTGTTCACTGCCGTTCGAGGCGCGCGATGACCTCAGCCATGCCACAGTTGGTGCCACGACCACCGAGCCTGTTCTCGCTCAGGCCTTTTGCAAGAGCGCTGCCAAGTCTGCCCACTTTGTTGGAGCGGCAACTGAGGGTCAACGAAAGAGCCTGCTGAAGAGCCTTGAGCGGCTGTCGCTGGTTGATGACGCCGCCGTTGCGAAGGTTGCCGATCTCAAGTGGGACGATTTGCGGGAAGACTCTTCGGTGCTTCGAGAGGGGATGCTGTACAAGCCGTCTCCGGACAAGGGCGTGGACATCGTGCTTCTGGTTCGCGACCCCGGGTCCCGGCTCGTCCACCTTTTGCTGCTTCAAGCCAAAGCAACTTCATCCGGCGCAGCAGATGCAGACAAATCAACCGACGTATCCCTCACTGGCTGGAATACGATCGTCCCGGGATTCACGGCTCAGGCAAAGAGTTGGGGTGACTTCCACCCCGTGTCGCTCTCTCTCCTGAGAGACGGCGAGTCCCTCGTGGTTTGGAACGTGGTGGTCACGAACAAGGACGTCACCAAGAGAGCATTGCACGGCAGGGTGCCAGCTGAAATCGCCAAGCACGAGGGTGCTCTCAGAATGGCAATGTTCGGCGGTGTGGACGGAGCAGCAACGTCATCTTGCGGAAGAATCCACGGCCCGCACTGGGTTGTCGCTAATGGCGATCACCTGCTCAGTGGACTGCCGCCTGCTGTCCTTGACTGGGCCAGAAAGGTGAAGCGGCAAGCATGGGGCGGACACACAGCCGCAGAGGCAGACGGGGCCGCGGACCAGGCCGAAGCTTAAAGTGTGACTGGTGTGAATGAACATCGTTGGGGAGGGGCGAAAGCTCGCGTAGCCATACCACACACTCGATCCACAGACTCATCAAACTCCAAATCCAGCAGCTTGATAAACATCGTTGGGGGGGGGGTCAAGAACTCGCGTCACCATGCCACACACTCGAGTCACAGACTCATCAAGCACAAATCCAGCAGCTCCATCACCGATGAATCACCAACCGCGCCAAACCCACAATCCCAAGTCTCAAGTCCCAGATCCCTGCCATCACACTGCCACGAGTCGCCACTCAGCCGACCCTGCTCATCGCATGGGCTCCACCTGCTGTCGCAGGTACTGCGTCTGCCCGATCAGCTGGGTCGCCAGTCCCTTGGCGATGACCTCGTTCAGCCTCGACAGCCAGCGGAAGGCCCAGCGCGCACGCTCCCTCGGCCGGTCGCCAAAGGCCATGTCCGCCACCTTCTAACGTGAACATCGTTGGGGGGGGGTCAAGAACTCGCGTCACCATACCACACACTCGATTCACAGACTCACCAATCACCAATCCAGCAACTCCATCACCGATGAATGAACATCGTTGGGGGGGGTCGAAAACTCGCGTAACCATACCACACACTCGATTCACAGACTCACCAATCACCAATCCAGCAACTCCATCACCGATGAGTCACAAACCGCGCCAAACCCACAATCCCAAGTCTCAAGTCCCAGATCACTCCCATCACACTGCCACGAGTCGCCACTCAGCCGCCCCTGCTCACCGCATACGCTCCACCTGCTGTCGCAGGTACTGCGTCTGCCCGATCAGCTGGGTCGCCAGTCCCTTGGCGATGACCTCGTTCAGCCTCGACAGCCAGCGAAAGGCCCAGCGCGCACGCTCCCTCGGCCGGTCACCAAAGGCCGTGTCCGCCACCTTCTTGAGGAAGGCGAAGGCCGCCGGTCCCATGCGTCCCGTGGTCGTGATGACGAAGGGCACAATGGAGCTCAAGTTGTCCTTTGTAGCTGAGCTCTTCTTGTACTCCCTCATCTTGTCATTCTCACGGCGCTCGAGAAAGGCGTCCATGTTCTGCAGGCCCTGCGTCACGTAGGACTTGCTCACCGCCGAGGTGATCTGCACGTCGACGAGACGGGTGGTCTCGAAGTCGACGTGCTCCCGCAGGTCCGGTCGCTTGCGCGCGGCCTCGCTGGACCCCGGCTGGGACCCGAAGCGCGCCTGCCCGTCCTGCCAGCTGGAGGGCTCCACCACCGACTGCAGTCCCGCCGAGCGCACCGCCGCGTGCAGGACGTCGCGGACGTCGTTGTGCGCCCGGATGGTGGAGCCCTTGCCGCAGCGGCAGCGCGCCAGGTGATGTGCCACGCCCGAGACCCCGCCGATGTGGACGGTGCCTCTCGCGGTGGTGTCCCGCTGCACGCACGCGCAGTTGATCGACACGCCGTCCGGCACCACGTGGTCGGCCTCGGAGGCTCCGATGCGGTAGCGGGTGACCACCGCGAACTCCTCGTCTGTGAGCCCGCGGGGCCCCATCATCGTGTTGCGGAGCCAGTAGTGCGTTCCCGGCACGCACGCCTCTCGGAACGCGACCAGGTCGCTCATGACGCGCAGCATGGCCGGGTTGTCGATGTTGGCGACACGCTTCTCCGGCGTGCCCTTGGCCAGCGCCTCGGCCCTGCAGCGTGCTGTGCAGGCCCTGCGCGCCTTGGCCAGACGGCGCAGGAAGACACACTCGTGCTTGATGCGCAGCATGTCGTCGTGGTGCAGCATCAACTTGCGCTGCCAGGGCGCCTCGGTCTGCTCGTTCGCCCGCGCCGTCACCCCGTCGCCGTACAGGCACTTCCGGAGCTTGGCCTTCAGCTCGCCCGGCAGCTTACCCAGGGTGTCGGGCAAGAAGCCCTCGAACCCTGTCGCTGCGGCCAGGCAGCGGGCTCCCTTGCAGGCCCTGATGAACTCCTCCACCAGGTTTGCAGTTGCCTCCATGTCAACCGAGAACTCGTCGTCAGATCCGAGCTCCATCATCACCTCCAGCGCCAGCTCCTCGATCTCGGCGCGCAGCTCTTCCAGGCCCTCGACAGCCCCCGCGATGTCCGACCTCCACACGTGCGCCAGCTGGTAGCGCTTCTTCACCCTGGCGGCATGAAGGTCGGCCTCCTTGCCCACGACGCAGTCCTTGTCCGGCCTGAAGTACCGTGCCTCGGTGCAGGCGTCCTTGTACTCCTTGCTGTCCCGCTCGTAGTCCCGGTAGGCTCCCTTGGCGACCTCCTCGCATCGCAGCAGGATGTCGCCCACCTCCTTGGTCGCATCGCTGCGGTCTGAGCGCTTCAGCGCCCGCATCACGAGTTTCTTGAGCGAGATGCCCTTCCAATTGGGGTCGTTGCCATCCGCGTCCGCGTCGGGTCCGTCCCTGGCCAACCCGATCGCCGGTGTTCGCCTGACCGAGTAGACCTGTGCCGCATCCGCTCTCGGCTGTGCGGCATCAGATGTCTCTTGGCCGGTTGGAGCGCCAGCCGCACTAGCTGCCGCTGCGCCGCCGCCGCTCGTCGTCATCTCGGTCGCCGCTCCCGCCGCGCTGGCGGCAGCCGCACCTCCACCGCCCGTCTGGCCTCCGCCTGTCGGTGTTGGCTGATGCTCCGGTTCAGCCGCTCCCCCCGTACCGCTGACGAGCCAGCCGTCCAGCGTACCTGCAAGCTGTTGCCCGTGCGCCGGCCCCTCCTCGCAGTCCTCCTTGGACTCGCTCTCTCCGACCGCCGGGTGGTCCACCCACGGCGTGCCGCCCGCTGCAGCAGCCGCCGCACCTGACTCATCCTCCGCTTCCGCCTCGCCGGCGTTGGCTGGTCCCGCTCCGGCACCACTCCCCGACGCCGGCTCTCCTTCGCCTCCACCAGTGTCGGCCCCGTCAAGGGCCTCCTCCGGCGGTGGTGCCATCTCGAACCGCCCTTTCCGCATGTCCCGAACGGCCTCGATGAAGCCCGCTGTCGCCTCGAAGCGGAACTGCGCCACGCCAGGCAGGCCCATGCCGCCGGCTTTGCAGCCCTTGCTCAGCATCTTTGCCAGCCTCATCTGAGCGTAGCCTCCCTTCTTCAAGGCCGGGTTGGACGCTGCCGATGCGAGCCGAGTCACACCGTCGGCTTCCCGGCCCAGGAGCGCCCACCACGCCTCCCGCCTTGCGTGCTCGTCCGGCAGCCCCCGAACAAGCGCCTCGATGGCCTTGGACATGGCCTCACGGAAGCCGTCCTCGGTCACCGTGCACATCTCGTCCGAGAGCGCGTGGCCGATCGCATCCAGCTCCGTCTTGTGCGCCACTGCCGACAGGTTGGCCAGCAGCGCCGCGTGGAACACCGCCAGCTCCTGGCCCGCCGCCGCACCCGCTGCTCTGTGCAGGTAGCTGAACTTCTGGCCCACCACTGACAGCAGCAGGTGGTGCGCCCGCTTGAGCCCGCAGACCTCGATGCCCGCGAGCAGGCGCTCCGCCGCCGGCCCGAACTCCTTCTCTAGTCGCTTCATCGAGTGCTCAAGTGCCACCTCCGGCGGGAGTTCCTCCCCCACAGGACACTGCAGCACCGCCACGCTCCGTTCGGTGAGGTGGCACCCCTCCAGCACCGAGGGTGGGGACCCTGGATCGTCCCTACTCCGCTTCATCACCCGCTGAATTCTGGCCTTCGTTTCCTCGCGCTGTCCACGTTTGCACAGCACCTGGGTCTTGCTGGTGTTCATCCGCAGCCCCACCGTGCTGAGCCGCTCGGCCAGCATCTGGGCTGCCTTGAAGGCGCTCCTCCTCGGGCCCACTAGCGTCGTGTCGTCGGCCATCTGCAAGATGAGCACATCTGGGAAGGCGCGCCTCACCTCGTCCACCAGGGGGTGCACTGCGATCGCAAACAGTGCGCCCGCTGCCGGGTCACCTTGACGCACGCCCCTGTTGGACTTCAGCTCAAAGACCTCGCCCTCGTCCGTGGCAAAGAAGAGCGGGCTGGACGAGCCGTACAGCGCCAGCACCGCCGGCACGAGCTTCTCGTCCAACCGCCGCACCTCCTCGATCATCGCGCGTCTGGAGACGGAGTTGTAGGCGTTGGCCATGTCCAACGCTACCACCACCGTTTTGGCTCCTCCCTCCTCGAACGCGGTGCGGACAGCATGGACCAGCCTGCACGACCCGTCTCGGCAGCCCAGGAACTGGAAGCGCAGCTGGTCCAGCAGTCCGTGCTTTCCCAGGATGGTGTTCACCACCTTGCCCACCAGCTTGCCCAGGCCCGATACCATGGCCACCGGCCTGATCTTGCCGTTGCCCTTGGGAATCGCCATCAGGGTTGACGACCCGAGGACCCTGCGCTCCTCGGCAGAGAGGTCGTTCCTCAACGCCCTTCGGACAAATGACACGAGCGCATCCAGGTCCTTCTCGGCGATGTTCTCCAGCTGCTTCGCGACCATGCCGTCCGGGCCCACGGCCTTCTTGTGCGGCATCGACTGAATCGCCGCCGACACCATTTCCCGAAGCTCGGAGTCGGTGAGGTCCGGCGCTTCTCCCTCCACTGTGCCGTCGACCACCTCCTCCTCGCTCGGGTGCAGGCTCATCAACGCTTCCAGCGTCTCCATGTCCTGCGCGACGGTGCCCGCCGATGCCATGCTCTTCGCCAGGTCCTTGGCGGAAGTGCCGTTTTGACGCCGCAGATACGCCTTCAGGGCCGCTACCGTGGTGAACTGCACCCTTATTCCCGCCGCTTGCTCGACGGTCGGGTGGCCCTCCGCGTTGCCTCTGCGCCCAGCACCCGCCAGGGACGCCGCCGCTGCCATGGTGCCATGCTGTAAGGTGGGCTCGAGCGCCACCGGCACGTGCTCGCTCACCGCCTTGCGCTGCCGCAGTTGTCCGCGGCAAAGGCCTCGCCGAAGGTGCACTGCCGGAGCAGCGCCTTGATGTACCACTGCACCCACTTCTTGGAGGGACATCCGTGTCTCAGAAAGGCTCCCTTGGCGAGGCTGTCCGGAGAGCTGGTGGAGCACCGCTTGCACCGCCCGTCCCCACACGCCCTCTCTCCGTCGGAGAGTGGCGTCTCGTTGCCTCCTGCTTCCGCCATCGCTCCCGTCACGTCCTCCGCGTCATCTCCCTCCAATCCGTGGCTTGCATCCATGCCACCCTCCTCGCCCGTCGGTGGCTCCGCTGTCCGGTTCGCTCCGGCCAACTGCCCTGCGACTCCTGCCGCCGCCGGCACCTCCACCTCGAGCTGCGGCATGGTGCTGTGAACCTGTCCTACACTCGGGTCCACCGCCACGTTTGCAGCCGATGGGCCCAGCTCTCCACCAGTTGCGCCCGCCTCCTCCGTCGACTCGTCCTCCTCCCTACTCGCCTCCTCATCATCCGCCGCCGGGTCATCCTCCACCTCCCCCGATTCACCACTGTCCACCGTCGACCCCTCTAGCCCCGCACTGGCTGCGCTGTCGCCCGCCAGCGACCCGTCCTCCTCCTCGTCCGAGGCACCATCATCCTCTGGCGTCTCGCTCCTCGGACTCCATCCTCCGTCGTCCATTGTCTCCTCGACTTGGTCCTGGCTGGCTGCGCTGTCGCCCGACATCTGCCAGTCCTCCTCCTCATTCGCCTCGCCGTCGTCCTCCGACCCCTCGTCACTGGCCTCGTCCGTTGTGCCATAGTCCACGGAGCCTCTGGTC